>CM021767.1:9493205-9540705 GCA_011076525.1 Nettapus auritus
TTTTTTTTTTTTTTTTTTTTTTTTTTTTTTTTTTTTTTTAGTTTTAGTAATTGCATATTTAAAAATGGGGAAAAATCATTTCAGAATTAAAGCTGCATAAACCTTAACCGGTAAGGTGACTGACTCCAAGTGCAAATAGAACAGAGAAAGTTTGGAGATTACATGATCAGGCTTATGTCTTTGCATAACTTTACCTATCTCTGCAACAAGGCTAAGTCTTTCCAGCCTGTGGATTTTCTAGGTTTGGCAATCATGCTTTTTTTAAATTGTCTGGTAAGCTTCAAAAACATGGTATAATAGCTCTTCACCATGCTTTTATTCATTAATACTTTGTATATTGTAATAATTTCAGCAAAAGCATTTGTAGTAGGCACATAATGCAATTCGCTTTAAAAGAGCATAACTGGAACGTCATAAATAATTTATTATCAAGGTGTTAGTAGTACCCAGATGGAAATTATGTACTTGGCAAAAATGACCACTTGATTATAAAGGACCTTGAAAATTTTTTTTTAGTTTGAGTTGCTGCACATCTGCCTCTTCAAATTTGGCAACAGCCAGCAAAATACCTTCTGTTCTACCAGTGCAGAGAACTGTCTTTTAAGTCTCAGTAAAAATGTGTGTGTGTGTTTGTAAACTCACAGTGGTGAATTCACATTGATGGCTAGCTAAACTCCACCACACCACTCTCTTACTCTCCCTCCTCAGAGAGAAAGGGGGAGAAAATAGGATGGAAAGAGTTCAGGAGTTGAGATCACTCAACAATTACTGCAATAGGCAAAGCAGATCTAGCATAGGGCTATTAATAAAATTTATTGCCTATTACTAAGGGACTAGAGCAGTGAGAAACTAAAAGCAAACTAAAAACACCTTCCTCCCCCTTCACCTTCTACCTCCTTCCCCCAAGTGATGCAGGGTGTTGCAGGGAAGTGAAGGGGGGTTGCAGTCAGTTCATACCACATTCTCTGCTGCTCCTTCCTCCTCACTTTCTTCCATTTTCCAGTATGGGGTCTCTCCCATGGGATGCCGTCCTTCCAGAAGTGATCCTATTTGGGCTGCCCACAGGCAGCAGCTCTTTGAGAACTGCTCCAATAAGGGTCCAAACCACAGGTTCTATCTGTCAAGAGCAAGCTCCAACATGGGTTCCCCACAGACCTTCCATGGATTTGCGATTATGTCTTGATTTATAATCAAAAACTTAATATTTAAAAGTTAATTATAAAATAGCAGACTTCAGTAATCCATGTAGCTGCCATATTAAGCATACAAGAGCTAATTTACTAGCATTAAGAATTAACCAAAAATAGAAGAGTAAAGGCTAGGATTTAAAACTTCAGCAAGCAAGAATGTATTTTGTTTTGGACTGAGAGTCTGAGTTCAAAATCTGTACAAAATATGTAATAGCAAGTGATTTTTTACTAATAATAGCAGTGTTTTTTTCCACTTTCTTTTATATGCACCATTGCATATAAAGTTGCAGACAAGTCTTCCTGATAGTTTTGTAAAACTATAAACAAGCCAAGCATATAAGTACATTAAAAATGCTATTCCATTAGGAAAGTGAAACTGCTATGTCATAGCAGGATATGGATTCAGTTATAAAATTGTATAAAAATGCTGTGCTGTCTGAAACAAAGTGATCATAATTGTCAGGCTCTCATGTAAACAAATTGTGTGCAAGAGCTTTTACCCAGAAAGTGTGGTTACTTTTTAAAGCTGTGTTATGTGATGTGCTTATGCCTAATATTTAACTCTAGAGATACAAATGCTACTTTTAGAAACCTGTATAGAAACAAAGTTTTGTTAATTTAGTTCCTGGAATTTGACAGCAATTATTATTATTGTTGTAGTTATTATTATTAGAAGTTATTTGAGGTAATAGAAGGAGAATTATGGCTGCTAACCTGAAAGATAATTTTTATGTCCAGAATGAAGTTTTAGAATGATTTTGTTACAAGAGCAGTTGAATGATAGGACTGAAAGGTGTGGCTGAGCTGCTACCTGCTTTGTGTGTTTCTTGCTTGATGTCATGCCTGAGGTCCCATAGCCTGTGGGGAAAAAGGCTATGGATACAGGATCCTATATGTGTGTATCTATATACGTGCATATATATCCATAAATGTATAACGTATACTTCCTCTCTATATATCCATATATATATATATTTGTGTATATGATAGGAAAAAGGTACAACATCCACACTGTACCACTTAGGTTGACTCTTTTTGAGCTTTTTAGAGTGATGCTCTTTTTTCATTCTTCCTCCATTTCTAGTTCACCGCTGAAGTAGATCATTAACTGTGAAGAAAATAGCTTTGAATCAGTCTGGAGGATGGGTGAACTTTCTCTTCAGCCCAAAAAATGCAGTAGCAAAGCCCAGGTGTCAAATTAATCTCACATGGGAAGACTTATAGGAGAATTACTGTTTCTGGGAGCAGAACAGTATTCTGGCCAAGATGGCATTCTCCCTTGGTATTCAAAAGCCAGACTGGGAGCTCCCATTCTCTATATTTATGCTTTATGAAGCAGCTGGATGCACTTATGAAGCTACTTTGTGAAGGATTTTTATGATGTTCTTGTCCTCTTTAAGTCCTGACAGAGCTTTTCCAATTCCAAGGCAAGTGGGCATGTTAATATTCTCTTTTTAATATGGGGGGCCATTGAAAACAATATTTTAACATTCATAATTACTGTAAAACTGTAGCTTTATCAATTTGTAGTAAGTATCTCCAAATAATGATTTAAATGCAATAAAGTAAGTTTCTTACATGCTGAATTTTGCCCAGTATGAGACAAAGCAACCGGAAAGTAAAATTGTATGTACCAGCAACAAAAAGATACCCCAGTGCTATTATTGTGGGAAGTATTAAATATGCAGAGTTTCAGAAGTGACAAAAACACAAGCCAATATAATTTGTCTTGGAATGTGTATAGTGTTTTCTGCTTTACCAACAGTATACTAATTATAATTCTATTCCAGTCAACATTATTTAGCAAAATATAGTAAACTCCATTTTCATGTGTGCTGAGGAAACCAACATTTTCTAATTAAGGTATATATCTTAATAACTGGGAAATAATAAAATGGGAAAGGAGGAAAGGAACTGAACTTGAAGGATGTCAGCAGTCTTCATTGCCTTAATTATATCCTTCCATGTGTGTAGAGGAGAATTTTGCAAATAATGTGTTATCTTACATGCAAATGTTAAATTTCTATTTCTCTTCAGCTAGAAAACTGCTTTATGGCTGTCACTTTTGTAAGGTAATTATATATATAGTTGTGAGATTTTTTTTTTTACTTATATTCATACAGTCCATTGGTTTAAGCATTGTCATAATGTAAAGTATTGTTATCTGGTTATTATTCTACAAATGAGAAACCACATACCTGTCCTAGGTGTGCTAAAGCAAGTTGCATTGTACATTCTTTCATATTGATGAATTAGATGGAGTTAGTGTCTTCGCTTTCTTAAACAAAATTCTAACTAAAAAAAAGGAAAGCAAGCAGTGCTGGTTACCTAGAAAACTTTATGAACAAATATGAACAATTGAAATTTAATGCTATGGTTATTTTCTAGAACCACAGAATGGTTAAGTTTGGAAGGGTTCTCAGGCAGTCATCTGGTCCAACCAGCTTGGTTGGGCCCTTATTCAAGCAGGGACAGCTACTGCAGGTTACCCAGGATGGTTTTTGAATATCTCCAAGGAGGGAGACTTGTGTTCAAGCTTGTGCCCCTTGCCTCTTGTCCTGGCACTGGGTATCACTGAAAACATCCTGGCTTCGTCTTCTTCGTACCTTCAGGAGTAGACATTGATTAAAAAAAACAAAACAAAACAAAAACAAAACAAAACAAAACAAAAACAAAACAAAAAAAAAAAAAAAAAACCACCCCATTCCAAAAACCAAAAAAAAAAAAAAAAAACCACCCCATTCCATATCCCGCCCTGAGCCTCCTCTTCTCCAAGCTGGGGGTGAACTGTCCTAGCTCTCTCAGCCTTTCCTCATAGGAGAGGCGCTTTGGTCTGTTGGTCATTGTGGTGGCCCTCCATTGGACTCTTTCTGGTACGTTCATGTCTCTCTTGTACTGGGAGCCCTGGAACTGAATATAGCGTGCCAGATACCGCCTCACCAGTGCTGAGTAGGGCAGAAGGGAAGGATTGCATCTCTTGACCTGCTGGTGATACTTAAACTAATGCAGCCGAGTATGCTGTTAATGTTTTAGTGACAAGGGCACATTGCTGGTTCATGTTCAGCTCGGTTCATGTTCAGCTCAGGATTCCCACATTCATTTTGCAGAGCTGCTTTCCAGGTGGGTGACCCCCAGCATGTTCTGATGCCTGGAATTGTTCCTTTCCAGGTGCAGGTCTTTGTACATTTCCCTGTTGAACTTCATGAGATTCTTGTGAAATTGCTAACTAAAAGTTTCAGAAATGGACAGGTATCTGGCAGATATCTGTATAAAAATGTAACATACAGCTTCACTTTCAGAGAAAAACAGGGTATAGTTTCTGAATAAAACCTTCTTATATAGAAGCTGACCTGTTATTTATGCTTTTACAAACACTAAATCCTATGTAATTTTTGAAGCTTTCTTACCAATTCACTTATGCAGGTGGAATTACCAGAATGATAATGTCATATTGCTGCTTGAAAGTGTTTTTATCTACTTTTTTTTTCTTTTGCTGAGTGAGAGGCAGGCCATCTGCGATGGAATGCTCTGCATTTGTTCTTAACATGCCCCCTGCAATTTTAAGGAAGATTAAGAGAGATTCTGTCTGTCCCATCTTCTCGCATGCTGTATTCTTAAAAAGGAAATAGAAAAGTTCTTCCTATGATACTCAAATTTTGCAGACAAATATTCAGTTGCTGAAAATGGTTGTAGTTTCACTACATTTTCATGCTGGCAGAATATCTGTATAATATGGGTTATGTGCTTTGTGAAGATAAAAAGAAAAATGAAGGGAAGATGATAAAGGTAAAACAAAAACAAAACAAAAAAAAGCACTGTATGCTGGAGGAATGGGAATGAAAATGGTAATTAAGGAAGTGTCACAAAATTAAATATCAGTGTTAAGTTTTACATTCATGTCTTTGAATTAACTAAAGATATATAGTTTGGATGCATATTTGTATCGGTAGGGAGATTAATTTTTATTTGAAGAACTACGTCTATATTATGTTGCTCAAAATGCAAAAGCAATCTCCCGCTTTTGATTAGCCATGCTATCATCTACTTATTTTGAATGAGACAATGAGAAATACATATTTGCAGCACAATATTTCATGTAGCCGTTCTACCTTCTCCAAAACATACTCAGTGTTTTGTTGTTGTTGCTTTGAGCATGTTATCAGGATCCTTTAAGGGAACAGTAGACATGGATTCAAGATCACTTCTGAACTATTATTTTAAACTGCTCTTGCAAATAAGTAGACTGTACTTGGAGTGGTATGGTTCTGAGGGGCACCTGGGTGTGCTAACAGGCTGCCCAGCACTTACTCTGATATTCTAAAAGCTCATGCTTGAATGTCAGTTTTATGAAAGGAAAGTATGAAAAATGTTGGAATGTGATTCACAGAAAAGATATCTTGATTCTTTTGAAGATAATGAATATAATGTCATGAATTTTAGAGAACAGACTTTTTTTTTCCCATGTTCTCTTTAGATTTGTTAGAGTGACATCCCAACTCAAGCTTTCGTCTGCCCTAAATATTAATAATGGTAGTTGTACCATGTTTTCATAATGGAAGAGTGTGATACTGACTTCAGGCTGAGAAAGTTGTCTAGAAAGCTTCTGGGGGGGGGTTGTGTTACTAAAAAGCATGATGCAAGCTGTGTGACATGGGAGCAAGCTGTTGGCAGTAGTTCAATTAAATCACTGAACAATTAGATTATAAAGTATAAATCCTTCTCTTTTCTTATCTCTGATTGTTATTACAAATCTAAGGTTGCAAAGTTAAATTTCTGTGGAGGGTCCATAAAATAAACAAGAACAAAATAATGTTAGATGAGTGAATTTTATTCCACGTGTTAGATTCTATTAGGGTGTGGCTTTTCACAGTCTGATTAGAATTTTAAACATGCTTGGGAATTGAGAAGAAAAATGAAGTAGTTGCATTATATTTAAAAAAAAAAAAAAAAAAGTCTCCAGAGCAGCTTCTTAGAGACAACATTTTGACCTTGAAGCAATAAAACGGCTGTTAATGAAGTACTGTAGTACAATACAGTGTGTAACAAAGCAAAACCAGCAAAAGAATTAAGGAAACAATTAGGTAAGAGGACAATACTGATAGCTGTCAGGCACAAAGATCTATTAAGTAGAAATATATATTTTTTTCCTATAGCATAATTTATTTTAAGATGGTAAGATTTTATTTTGAATCTGTTCTAAGTTAACAGGGAAATAAAAGATTCCGAGGGCCTAGAACCACTGGCAGATGGAAATTTTATGAAGTATTTCCAAATATTTCTGTAGTTGTTGTTTTAGATTCCAAAATGCCCTATTTTAGTGTCTTGTTATATTCATATTATATCACAGAAATGCTTTTTACTAGCATTACAGCAAACGATGCAAGATTGTGAAATGAGAAGCAGATCAATGACTGCATTAAGTAAAAATGAAAAACTGTCTGAGCCTGGAAATTTATTATAATGAAGATATTCCAATGTCTCTCTGAGAGTAGACAGAACATGTATAAAAATTCATATATTGATTTCATATATTTGTGAACAGGGAGAGTCTCTCAGGTTCACTTGACTGAAGTTAATATTGATTTGGCTACCAAGATAATGTTTTTAGTATTTAGTATGTTTAGCTCAATATTGCTATTTTAAGTTTGAATTAAAAAGACAAGAAAATAGTTGTTGTCTATCAATTAATACGTTCCCTAATTAACTTGGCTTATTTGGGAAATGAAGGTATTGAAATAACATCATGATTTAAACATGATGTTAAATACACCTCACCTCTTGTAACTCTGTTGTGCAGATAGTTCATGGGAATAATGCATTTCATAGTGTGTTCCTTAAGAATTGCTTCTGCCTTAAAATAAGTGAACTATTCCACACACTTGGTCTAGTCAGCAAAATAACTGTATATTTTATCTTAATCTTTTAGCTGTTTTGAATATTTGAATTAGAACTTGGAACAATATATTTCATATTGCTTAAAGAGCAATATGGGAGAGCTGTTGGGAGACTAGTTACTCGGGATACATATGCCATTCAGTGTGTGTGTCTAGTCATCATATCAAAAGCAGGTAAAAATGACTGGGATGATTTTGACCAGTGTGAAGACTATGTATGATCAGTTAAGCTGATAGCCTTTGCTATGAGTTCTGAGAGCGTCAAATTCTCTAGGTATTTTAAGCTGAGTCACTTAGAACATAAGGATGCATTTTGTAACAGTGGGATATATTCTATAAAACTGTTACACATTTAGCTTTTATTTTTTTCCCCTATTCATACTCGTATAACCTTTGAAAGCTAGAAATCATTTCAGTCATATTTTTTATTGATATCTTTGCTGAATTTAGGCTATTAGTTATACTTCTTTAGCCAGAAGTGAAACATAAGAGACCAAAAAAATTAGATATGTGCAAAAGTAGTGCAGTGTGCATTATCAGCTGATGTATACTTTGTGGTCTATGTTCAGTATATTTTATTGTAGCAAAGGTATTAAGTGACAAGACAATTATTTCTACAATCTTTAACCAACAAGTAACTTCTAAGTAGGTTTATATCCAGAACTTTTCTCCTCTGCAGAGTAAAATATTGTTTTTTTGTTTGTTTGTTTGTTTTTTTAATTCAAAGGGGAGATAAAAGCTGGGCAAAAGATCTACCTCTGCTTTGACAGCCCATATGTTTTGCCAGTAGACTTTATTTGAAAATTCCTTAATGTGATGATGAGAATTATGGGATTCTGCAATGTATCCTCCTTCGAGTTCATGAAGACTGAGTGGTCAGGTCTGGTTTTACCAGGTTGATTACAAAAGCTCTTTCCAAATCATTTCAAGTTTGTGCAGCATGTTGTCCCACTCAATATGGTACTGCTGTGTTTGTATAGCTACTCAGGTCTTGCATTTAGAGTGGAATCATCATGTTTAAAATAAACTGTATGTGAGGCTATGGTACTATTCGCTGTTTTTATTTTCCAGACCTCAGATGGCATACGTAGCAATGCTGGCAACATCTGGAATATACTTGATCAAATTGGATGATGTTAAGACCCTTTAAATGTATTAAATTAGAAATGTGTGCATTAATCCATTGCATACAGCAATGTATTTCCAGATGGCTTTTGACTATGTTGGGGATTATATATAAGTCCTGAGTTTTCGATATCAGTATAACCATCAAGAGAAGAGCCACAAAGAAACAAAAGATGGCAATATGTGTTTCTTTATTAGAACATTACTTAATATGCAATCTTAAAGTCTTCTGAGGATTTAAGCAAGGAAATAAATAACAACATGTGCACACAAAAACACCAGTACGATGGCTTCAGAAAACCTGTTTTGTTGTTGTTTGTTTGTTTCACTGAATCACAGAATAGTCTAGGTTGGAAGAGACCTCCAAGATCACCGAGTCCAACCTCTGACGTAACACTAACAAATCATCCCCTAAACCATATCCCTAAGCTCTACATCTAAACGTCTTTTAAAGACCTCCAGGGATGGTGACTCCACCACTTCCCTGGACAGCCCGTTCCAATGTCTAACAACCCTTTCGGTAAAGAAGTTCTTCCTAAGATCCAACCTAAAACTCCCCTGGCGCAACTTAAGCCCATTCCCCCTCGTCCTGTCACCAGGCACGTGGGAGAACAGACCAACCCCCACCTCGCTACAGCCTCCTTTGAGGTACCTGTAGAGAGCGATAAGGTCGTCCCTGAGCCTCCTTTTCTCCAGGCTGAACAATCCCAGCTCCCTCAGCCGCTCCTCGTAGGACTTGTTCTCCAGGCCCCTCACCAGCTTCATAGCCCTTCTCTGGACTCGCTCAAGCACCTCCATGTCCTTCCTGTAGTAAGGGTCCCAAAACTGAACACAGTACTCGAGGTGCGGAAACAAACTCGAGGTTTGTTTCCCTTTGGAATCTTTTAGGTCTCTTTTTATGGTGTTTTAATACTTGTTCAGAAGAAAAAAAAAAAAAAAAGAAAAAAGAAACCATGATGGCCCATGTTCTGAAATACAAAGTAGTTGTGAAACTAGTGAGCAGCCAGTCAGCTTGTCCTTTATTATTATTATTATTTTTCAAGAAATTTACTTACAAGTTTTTGCAGTGATTATTTAATATTAAAGGAGAGGATATGATTTTGGTAATGGTTAATCTTAAATACTTCAGTTATATGAAAGTAATAAAGCATCATGGAGACACAAACACAAAGTTCTTACTTGCAAATTGTATTGCATAAATATTAAATTAGTGTTGGTTGTAAGTTCACATACTGAACACTTCACCAAGCATTTTCTTATTACAAAATATTACTGGGGGGAACTTTTCTGTTGATTCTTCATATTTTTACCTTAAATTAAAATTAAAATCAATAGTTATATTGTAGTTTTACTTCAGAACAGCTTTTAAAGGCAATAATTATGAGCCTTATGGAGACATCCTCAGGAGACATTCGCTTTAGAAAGAGGAATGTGTTTTTCCTAGCCTTGCTTTATTTTTGTTATGTCAGGCTTGAACCTTTTGGGGTCTGGTGTTTTCAGATGATTTCAAGTTGGAGGTCAATTATGTCATCAGTATTCAACTACTCTATTTCACAGAAATTTTATTCTTGAACAAATTTGTAATGGGAAGGTATTTTCAGGTCTGCATGGGACTGTTGCTGAAGATAATTCACTAAAAAAAAAAAAAGCTAAGTTTTGCAAACACTAAGACAGTGTCACTTTCTGATTACAGTCTAACATTGGAAGTAAAAGATCTGAATTTCTTTTCATAACCTCAGCAAAACATCCCATTTCTAAAGCATACCTGTAACATAACAGTGTACTACTAGGGACAGTGGATTAAATTAATCTCTCTTGTGCCTTCTTAAAGTCAGAGTTCAGGAACTTTCTTCAACGAAAACATTTATGCACTGTTTAGGTTTACTTTTCAGTTTTGTTTGTTTGTTTTGGTCTTTTTGGGGGGCTTCTGTTGTTGAATTACTAGTGAATTGAATTACTAGACTGGAGAAGCCCTTCCCTGCTCCTGATGTAGCTGAAAATCTTGAAATGTAATGAGAAAACAAACACAAACAAAGAAACCACAAACACTAGAAACCAAAGTATAATGCATTTCTTCAACATTTTTTTCAGACAATTTCTAATACTTTTAATTATAATATGAAACAATTAAAATTTCAGATTTTTAAAAAAAAACTACTTCTAAGATGCTTTCCCCCTGAAAATTAGTTGGCTTCCACAGATTTCTTGTTTTCCTGGTAAAAGCTATGTGGGAGTCTTAGACAAAGCTGTATGCATGCTGTGATTATGTAGATCAATTTCGACACAGTAAATAACCTTTTCCTGATATTTGTACTTATTTGTAATGAGGTCACTTCCATTAATTTAAAAAAAGGATAATTTTTTTGGCTTCCATGTGAGATGTAAAGAATGGTTCTCAAGCTTGAAAAGGTGACGGCTAGGGGAGAAGGGATGCAATAATACAAAATCATGAATTGCATATAAAGGGTTAATGAGCATTGTCTGTTCACTCTTTCTTCCAATACAAAACAACAACAACAACAAATGTTGAGTTGGGGGTGCTTCAGGACGAGCAAAGAGCTAGTTCTTTGTGTCAGCAGGTTTGTGGAACTCCTTGTTGAAGGGCTTTGTTGATGCAGGGAGCTACGTAAACTTCAGGAGATTTGAGACCAACTGTAGTTGCTCATGCTAGATTTTAACTGAGAGAGCCTAAAAGGCCATAAACTTATTTTCCTATACTTAAATTATTCGGGAGGCTGTGAGAGTACAAACATGAAAATATGCGCTATGTGCCCTGTTATCTTCCTTGGATGTCTGGGAAAGCCTCAGATATCAGGAAAGGCAGACCCTTGGTCTGAATTGCTACACCTGCTTCCTGTGCTGCACATTGTAACATGACTGGAACGTGAACAGCACAAGCAGTAAATCATTACTGTTATTAAGACTAGAAGAGTGGTGTTAAGGGTCCTACAGTGATCATAAATACAATATTAAATGTCAGTGCTGGAAAAGAGCTAGGGCACTATGTGTGGCTTCATGAACGAGCTAGGATCTTTAGCTGCTACTTTGTATCACAGTATCACAGAGATTTTTAGGATCTGTTCTTACAGCTCCAGTAATCTGTGTAAGTTCCTCCTTACTATGAAGATAGCTTTAGATGAATTCATCTGTATGGCAAGGATCACTGAAAGTTTAAAGGAATCATCTGGGGAGCAAAGCTTTATTTCTGGGGGGAGTGAGAACTGCAGCACAGCCGTAGCAATCATTTTTTCAACAATTGTGTACAACAGCACGTTTTATATTCCTATTTAAAACCTAGAAAGAGTGTTAACATTTTAATTGCTGTTTTATTTACATCCAGTCTAATAAAGAAATTCATATCTTCTCTCCCTTCACTCAAATGCTTTGAGTAGAGATAGCAAGAGACTTTATTCTTGACCACTTAAGTGTTCTTTCAGCTTCCACTCACCTGTTTCAACTGGGTGAAAGATTAAGTAGTTAGAATTTACTGAACCCTGAGACTTCCATCTTCACACCAAGTGGTGTAGAAATTGAGCAAATATTCTTAAACTTCCTAGGAAAGAAGAAAGTCAGACTGAGTGAACTTGTCTCCTACAACTGTAAGAACTGCTCTTGTTCTGTGAAGTTCCCAAAGAAGCAATGTTGAGCAATCACCATTCCTGTCTGTTGTGCTGAGGCTCAATTATCAAAAAAAAAAAAAAAGGGGGTGGGGGGGAGATGCTTTTCAAACCTGGTGACTGAAGTATTTAATATTTAATTTCACTAGGGATATAGAATATGCACAGTTGTGCATCATTAGCGGCTATTAAATATAATGCAGAATTTAGTCAGTGAATCAAAGACTGTTTAAAATCATACGTGAAATAATTCATGGACAAGAAACCGAAGCCAAAGTACTAACTTGACTTTAGTTTTGCAAAACTTAATCACAGTAGATGGGGATGTTGAATATTTCTTGAGTAGCATGTGTGCCCTCAGAAATATAGGACATTCAAAGTGAATGTATAACCTTTGGAGAATGTTATTATTTTTATTATTTTATTTATATTCAAGTGGCTTTTAAATACAAAGTAAAAGTAAGTAACTTGTGGCAACACCAAAATAGCACAGCACAGCTTCAAGCACCAGTCCTAAAAATCTATAAAAAATATTGGGACCATGAGTGCTAAAATATTTGTTCCATAGAAAATATTTCACAAACAATATTGTTTTATTGTGCTAACTGGATTCATATTGCTGAATAATTGTATGTTAATTTTAAGCAAATGAAAAATTCCTTCCTCTTGTATATGCTAATACATTACCACTCCAATAATCAAACATTGAATGCATCTACTATAACAGATATCACAATAGTGGTGTTAGTGTCAGTCCATTCTCAGAGTAACATTTTAAAAATTTTAATGTAATTGAAGCATATTCTCATATTACAGATAGTGCATTGATCTGATACTACCAATAATATCATTCTACATTTTACAGTAACATCTGAAAGCAGAAGAGATCAGGTTCTTGTCTATTTCTCTAGAGAACTTGCAGCTCATGCACAGTGTTCAAGTGGATTGTTTAGGAGCTGCTAAGTGCTTCGAATATCTTAAAGCAAGCAAGAACTTGTCTGAAGAATAATTAGGCAAATGAATGAAGTATATAAGTACTTGGCACTATCATGTGGAGAATGCAAATCCATTGTTGTGTTTAAAAATAACATGATGCTGTTGGCATGTGTGTTAGGTGTGCCGTGATTTCAGAGAATCATAGCGCATTCCACTTTCAAAAAGTTACTTTACTTCCATGGTTAATTCTAGAGACTATGTATTATGTGGTTATAACATGCATGTAGGAAGAATGTTGGTGATGACAGGGAATAAAAATATTTTCATAAAGAAGCTTTTAAGTACAAGAAATCGGTAAATTGAAATTCATGAGCCAGCACAGCATTTACTGTACAGACTGTGTAAGTATGAGATGAAAGAGAAAATGTTTCTGATGTCAGTAGGTTAAATGGGAAGCTTGTGTGCATTAGCATCTTTGCACTTAACACTTTTTGTTTTTAATCAGTGGTTCTTCAGGTCAAATCTCTTAGTCTGAATCACCTTTAGATTACCTAAAACATACATAAGTATTTAAAACTTTCCAGATCCCCGTGTAGTTTCTGGTATGGTTCTTCTAGTGCCAGATAAACACACTGAGGACTTAGGCCGAAGTCACAGCTCACAAAATTGTCACAGCATTCATCATGGCATTGTTAGCCAGTTAATCTCTGGTCATCTAAAATGTTTTTAGCTAATATATCACAGACATCTTTCTACATTGTCTTTTAGATCAAGTAACGTTGTTGCATTGCAAGACAGTGTTTAAAGCTGTGTTTTCTGCTGGTGAAATGTATGTAATCGTTTCAAATATGGTGAATCACATCTAAATAAAATGACAACTAGGTAGTTCTTAAATTTGGTCTGGAAAAGTGGATTTCAATTTTAGCAGGAGAACTCTTTACAGCAACCACAATAAACCAAGTTTGCCACTGTATGTGAAAGATGGAAAAGTTGATGTTGTAGAATTCAGCTAAGTTGACCATCAGGCTACTGGTCAGCTGAATTACCTGCATTTTTACCAGACTCGAGAAGAATGCAAGATTTTTACATTGTTTAAAAATGCTGTTGCACTTAACTTTATAGAGAGTATTTTAAGACAAAATCTTGTTTGTGCTTTTTTTTTATTTTGCATTTCAAAAAAAAATATGTAAAAATTCTTCAACATGTCAATTAAAAAATGCAAAACTTTAGTTGTAGCACAGTTATAACAGAATTATAAGTAAAGTTTCCTTAATTTCCCTAAAGTTTCCAAAATGTTTCCCTAATTCAAACACCCCAACAAATACATGCAATCAGCTTGAATAATACGCTTACCAAATAAGCCACAGGTAGAGAATCCAAGCTAAACCATCCCAGTATTATGTTAAGAAAAACTTTCCAGCATCAGACATATGTCTGGTCTGCTCCTCCTCCTTACCCTTCAAAAAAATAAATTCTCATATATACAAATTTCCCTATGAAACTATTTCTGCATTAAATAAATCACTTGCATTAGTATTGCAATTCAGGAGATGTGACAAGTGATCTTGCACCATGTCTCATCAAACCAGAGTAACTGGAAGCAATGGCAAGTGGAAGTGACAACTCCTGGCAGCCTATAGCTGTGCAGTAGTGTTACCTCCCAGTAACAAGGACAATAATGCGTTTCATGCTTGTTAGTGCCTCCTTTAAACTTTTTACCTCTGGTTTGATACAGCGTAAAAGTAGTATTAAATGTTATCTGTGCCACAGTAATGTCTTATTCTGACATAAGCTGAAGAAGCCTGAATTCAGAATTCAGGTTAATTTTGCTCTCAAGTTTTGTGCCTTCATTATCATTATTCTGACATTACACTGGTACTTAATAGGCCAAACAATTCTATTCAAGCTGGAAAGCAAAGACTGATATTGCAGCGTCCTGTGACACAGCACCTTGTAAACTTACTACATTATGATAATATGCATGGAGCATGTTCTTTGTTATGAACAATTTTTATTGTTTGTGCATTACTGCAAAGAATTATTTGGAGAAAATTTGAAGGAATTGTTTATGCCAAGGCCCTCCTAGAGAGAAGGATCAACAATGGAGTAAAGAAATGGGGTACTGCAAGCTGTTTAATGGGCAGGTCAGAAATGGTAACCTCTCTCGAGCATTGGGAATAGACAACAAGGAACTCAACAGTAGCAGCAAACAGCTTCTTTTTGAAGCTGTATTACAAAAAGAGTCTGTGGTACAGATGGTGAGCTAAGAGAATAACCTTTTGACCGGGAAGTGCATTTACTGCTTTTAAATTACATTCACGTTCATCAAACCTATGCAAGAAAGCTTGTGATTCAGAGGTGAGTCAATAAAAGAAGAACATGAAGCTCAAAACCACATGCATAGATTCAGTGTGGAAGCACGTCCTGCTCATTCTTTGTCCTCATCATTGTTTACCAGGTTTTCTTGCATCAGTTATGGTTTTCTTAGTGAGTGCTTTCCAAATCTTGCAACCTTTCCAATGTATTTTAGAAAAAATACATATATTTACAAACTTTTGTTTTTGATGAGACCACTGAATGTGCAGCTGAAGAGGATTAAAAGATCCTATTCCAGTTATGAATCCTTTTCTTTCCTTTTTTTCTTCCCCCTCCTGAGTAGTGGTTGGTTTTGTGGTGTCTTTTTGTTGTTGTTGTTATTGTTGTTTGTTATTTTCAGGCTCAGTAAGGTCAGGGTTATTTAGCTTCCACTTGGCCTCCTCCTTTGAACAAGTAATCCACATTCCAAACACATTACAAAGCCTGGCTCTGATGGGAGGCATGGAAGAGAAGAACAGAATTCCAGCACATTACTCTGACTTGACTGTGCTGATTACAGGACAGGCATGAACAAAACACTGCCATGCTCATGGGAAGAGGGCTTCTCCATATGGGGTACCCTAGCCAGTGCTTTTCTCACTTAACAGCTGTCTTTAAGTGATCAGGAACTACTGTATCTCTGAACAGCAGCACAATAGGGTGAATTAAAAAGCAAACAAATACTTACATATAAGTGGTTAAGAAGATTGTGAAAGTTTCTTGATTTCTGTGATTTTTGTGTAGGTAGAGTGCATACAGTAACTGAGAAATGTAGTCTTCTTAGCAGTAGTTAACCTTTAACCAGTATAAAGTAGGCAAGGAACAATGACACTGAATTTACTTGTCAAAAAATTATAATTCATATCTAACTTGAGCATGCGTTGTGAAAAGTAAGCAACAGATGTCACTCTTACACTAGTATCTATTTGATTTTTTACCATAATTTATTAGGTATTCACTTAAGGTAACATTTTTTAAAGCATGAAGATATGGTTGGGCTGTGGGGAAGTCATTCAGATTTCTCTTTTGCCATTTTAATTGGCCCTTAGATATTTTTACATCAATAGCATCCTGGTTTCAGCTGGAATAGAGTTAATTTTCTTCATAGTGGCTGGTACATGCCATATTTTGGAGTTAGGAGAAAAATAATGCTGATAACACCAATGTTATAGTTGTTGCAGAGCAGCACTTACACAGAGCCAAGGACTGTTCAGCTTCTTGTGCTTCCCTGCCAGTGAGGAGGCTGGGGGTGCCCAAGAAGCTAGGACGGGACAGAACCAGGACAGCTGGCCCAAAGCAACCAAAGGGATATTCCATACCATATGACATCCTGTGGGACAATAAAATCTGTGAGGGCTGGCTGTCAGGAGGAACTGCTGTCTGGGCATTGGTTGGCAGGTGGTGAGCAATGACATAATGTATCACTTGTTTATATATAGGAAAAAAAACAAACAAACAACAAAAAAACTTATTTTAATCATTATTATTTTCCCTTCTGTTTCTACCCTATTAGAATATCTTTATTTCAGTCCATGAGTTCTTACTTTTTTTTTTTTTTTTCCTGATTCTCTCACCCATCCTCCCATTCCAGTCAAAATGCCAGAGGAGTGAGCAAATGGCTCTGTGGTGCTTAGCAGCCTGCCGGGTTAAACCACAACAAATAGTTAAAGTAGAAAAGCAATAACCTATCATCATTTTTTTTTTTTTCTAATTATAATATCTGAATTATTTTAGAGTGCTGTTCGATTATTGTTTTACTGCTGCAAGTAAAACTGCTTAGTACAAATGCTAAATTTATTTTAAAAGAAAAAAAAAATATTAACAGGCTAAAGGCAGGAGGGAAATCCTTGGACAACCAAACTGAAATTGAAACTGTTACAAAAAAATAAATGGTCTTGGGACTTTATTTATTTATTTTATTGAGTAGACATGTTAGTTTAAGCAGAAAAGAGGTTGTCATTCTGTACCTCTGTTAATATATTTTATTATCAATTTAATCAGTTACAGACCTTTTTTGAAAGCACACTAATGGAGGAAAATCTTCCTGCAATTTCAGATTAAGACATGTAGTCTACAGATACTCATAAAAGTGTAGATCAATCTACAGCCATTTGTGGAAGAAATGGTGCATGAACAATAGAAATTCACAGAGGACCTGTGAAGAGAAAATGACTTCCTTGCTGGAAAATGAAAGCAAGGGAGAAGTTAGAAATGTGTCTGAGACATGTGAGGTTGAACAAGGTTTTTTCTAATATAGATAACTTTTCCATTTATTATTAAGGTTCTAAGAATTTCCCAGAACTATTTCTTGTAAGAATGACAATCCCATTTCAACATTTCCTGTCCCCCCAAAAGTTTGACAAGTGTCAATCTGTTGTTGAGTAGATTCTCATCTTTTAAGTGAATTATGGTTTGTAAATTTTGTAGAGTATGGCTCTAAAAAATGAATAATAGACATAATTTTTCTAAAAGTAAAACTGCAGCTGCAGATATAAGTAATAGAAAATCTGTGTTACGGCACAATGTTTCACTTCTTTCTTTTTTTTTTTTTTTGAGAAAACCTGGAACACACTGGGGTCTTTGAGTCAACTGAGACACAGATGGAGGCAGTCAAATGTGGAGTATAGCCAGTATTCCTTAGAGTTATATTTTCTAGCCAATACGTCTCACAGGAAAAAAAAAAAAAAAAAAAAATTAAAAAAAAATGATGATAGCACTGATTGTAGTGCCCTTCCTGCAGAAAACAGAGATGATGGAATATTTCCATAGTGAATTAAAATGCACGCAGTGCTGAGCAATGAAAATGAATTAAGGCAAATTCAGTAACTTCATTTTAAAAACAACTGTGAGCTTTAATTGTCATAAATTCAGAACTAATTAAAAACATGTTGACAAAAATTGGACCAACAGCTTGTCATTTTCAAATCTAAGTGAAAAGCAAAGTGCTGAGAATAAATTACCAGGTCTGAATTCAGCTCTTAAACTTAGAGCTTCTGCTACATGTAGGATATCTCGGGGGGGGGGGGGGTATGAACTATCAGAAAATATTTTGCTCCATGTGACCTGGAATTGATGCCTAAACTTTCAGATCTGAAGATTTTTTACATCAACTGGATCCAGATGTGTGTCTCATTCGTATCTTAACTCCATGCTGTGTGAGACTTAGTCATGATCGCCTGTTCTTCCTCACACTGTGTAAGAAGAAGAAAAATCTGGGGTGGTTGACTGTAATATGTAGTTCCTAGGAGGTCCAGATAGGTCCCTAGTCTGGTTTATTAAGGGAACAGAACCACAGGACGTGCTGTGGCATATAACGTCTCCACTCAGTACGTTTCCATCTGCTCTGATAATAACTATATATAATATAATGTAGAAAGAAATATTCAGCTCCACAGACTTTAACTCTTTTATTTCAGGATTGATCAATTACTATTCCATACCTTCATATGTTAATATAATTAACATAGTTGAATGTAAGAATAATGGTCTTCCAAGGAACAAGATGGTGGATGCATCTTCTAAGTCACGTCTTCAAAATATTGACATACAAATTTGGTGTACCTGAGCTTGTGATACATACTTAAAAACATGACACAGATGCTACAAGGTGATTAACTGCAAGTTTCAAAAATATGTTTATGTATTTTACTTAGTTGAGGTGGTTGTTCTTGCATGTCGTGGTCTCTATGGTGCTGGATGCCACTGCCATGCAAATCTTAAAATTCCTGAAACTAGGACAAAAATTACAAAGCATTTTATAAAATATAATCTAAAATGAATGTGCTTTAATTTTTGCACAACTTTATTAAATGGTTTAAGAAAATATTCTAGGTATCTTTTAAAATACAACCCCAAAATAATTAGCAGAGTGCTCTAGGGCCTATCTTAACATATGGAGTAAAGTTGTAAGGCCTATACATGAAGTGCATTGACTAACAGGATACAGCATAGGA
This sequence comes from Nettapus auritus, assembly GCA_011076525.1. Lineage (NCBI taxonomy): Eukaryota > Metazoa > Chordata > Aves > Anseriformes > Anatidae > Nettapus > Nettapus auritus. The sequence goes on from CM021767.1 coordinate 9,512,276, forward strand.
GTATGTGATTATTTTGGCTTTTTTGAAGGGCTCAATAACAGCATGCCCGTGTGGGATTTTGTTCTCTGAGCCAATTACTTGTTTATAATTGAAATTTCCTGAATGACTTTGCAAGCTTTGGCATCCTGTGGTGAGACTTTTGGAAAAGAATGAGCAAAATATATCCAGTTATTAGAAAGACAAACAGAAGTATGTACAGTGGTATCTGTAGTAGAGGGCTGAGGAAGGTTGTTTATTCCTTCTTTGTTGGTTAAAGTCTTAGTAACATTTCACAGTAAACTTAGGGGTGTGTGAACAAATTCCTTTTGGTCTTGCTTTCTGCAGGTTGAATTGCTCAACTGCTGACCTGAATAGAGTAGAATAATGCAGTATCAACTATGAGCAATGGTTAAAACCTGGTTCAATAAGATGTTAATTATGCCTTGACAATTCCCTGGGTTGGATGGCAACCCCCTTGGAATACTAATGAAAACTGGGGGTCTGTTTCTGAGAAGTATGTAAGTAACGCTGTCGCAGTGAATTATTTGAAATAGATTGTATCTAAAATAGAAACATACTAATACATTAGTACATCTTACATGATGAAATTACAGATATGTACTTATGTACTTGAGACAATACAGTTCAGAAGGGATAAGAAGTCAGCTGAGTTTTCTGTGAATATATGATCCAAAATTTATTTATTGCCAAGATTATTATTTTTGAACAGTACTTTTACTGAGCAAAGTTTGCTTTGCGTTCCTCTTTCTATTCTAGATACAGTTCACACTGAGAAGTATTATCCAAATAGTCTAACTTGAACCATTCTTTTTTTTTTCAAAATTCTATGTGTTGATTTCTAATAAGCAAGTAATTGTGGCTAATTATCTACTATCTATATAATCTAAATATTGGGAGACATGCAGCAACTTTAAGGCAGTGCTGTATTTTCTCACACAATTAATGCTGTACTGGTTATTTTATTAACTTGCTGCATCAAGCCCTTCAAGAGCAGAAAGTCAATTGAGTCGTTTGATCTATAGTGTAATGGATATGTTTTTTCACCACAACAAAATATTTAACTGAGAAAACTTAGTGTAACAGGTTTCATGTCAGAATACTGGAAAGTATAGTGTTGCATGTTTAGGTAATTTCATGTAACAGATCTTTACTTAGTGAGCCTTTCTATGGTGTAACTTACTGCAAAAATAATCAATAAGTTTTAATATTAATACTTGTCTATAAAAATCAACACTACTTACTAGTTCTGTATACTTAAATTATCAATAAAATGTTTTTCAGTACCTCTTACTGCCTGCACCTTGTATGCCCTGTGGTAGCAAGTCCTTACTGACTTTTTATTCAGTTACCGTGGCAACTTTGAACTCTCTATAGCTGTGGAGAAAGCTTCAAAAAATTTTTGCTCTATGAAGAAAAAAATGCTTGTATGTTTTTGATGAAGAATGATTTTTTTAAGAAGTTACGGCAGATAAACTTGTATTCTTAAAGGAGTATTTTAAAATGCTTTGGATTTTGTTATTTAAGTACCTAAAAAAATTTGCTGAAATGGGAAGGGAGGAAGCAACTTAATTAAAATGCTTTCTTAGGAAATGATTCCCTGGTTATAAACTTGGACATAGGAATTGCATTGTATTTATGTCATAAATTAAACTGTAAAGGTTCTGTCAGTTGTAAAAAATATCCTTGTAGTGTGATCAGATTTTGAAGTTTAAAAATGTCCCAGGATTTGTACTAATAAGTCTGTTCTCGTATGAGGCATATGCTGCCTCTATCGTGGATAGATTCACAAACAAGAGTTTTGAGTAGAAAAAGAAATCTGTTAGAATCCTTTGAATAGTGGTTTTGCTGTTGGGGAAATGTTAAAAGTAATGCAGGAAACAAATATTGTGGCCGCATTGCTTAGAAATAATATAAAAATATACTTGAGCTATCCATAGTCTTCAAAGCTTTCTCAGCTTGAAAGCTTTTACCCCAATTTATTTGTATCAACTTCAGTAAATATTGATAAAATAATTCCTTTGTATATTTTTTTTCTCTTAAGAACATAAAGATTTATAGTTGGTAATTATGAAACTGTGTTTGTGATAGTTATCAAGCAACCAAGATGGTAGTAAGCAATTAATATGTATAAGAGCAGAGGACAGAATCTCTGGCTTACTTGGCAGCATAAAACCTGAAAGCTTGCATTAATTCCTACTTGCCTGCATTATTCTAAACATTTATTTTTTAATTTTCACTTGATAAAAGTCATGTTGCTCCTAATTACAACACAGGTACTTTTCTGCTATTTTCATAGAAAATGCTCATACATGTTAACCAAAGACATACGACTATATAAGCTAACATCCGTCCTTTAAGAAAGGGTTTGTGTACTCAGCAAAGTTAGACAGGTTTTACCAGGGTCTGACAAGTTCATACTGTTGAGTTTTTTTGTTGTTGTTGTTTTTTTCTCTTCTAACCTCTCTAAAATTTGAGTATTATTTTGGTAAACAATTGTGTTGTTTTGCAAAGGAAAATGATTAATTTTAGTAGGGTGGCTTTTTTCCTTGATAAGTGTGACTAGCAATTTGATGTACCGTGTAGCTGATCAGAAACAATTGCACTTAAGACCAAGCCTTAATTTTCAATTACTGATGTTTCTTTTAATTCTGGTCCTTTACATCATCAAGACTTGGGAAATTTATTGTCTTTAATAATGACCCGTATTTATTGCAAATGCAGTATTGCTTTTGGAGTTGGCTGTTCTTGTTCTGATTCCTAATACAGCATAGACAATACCCAGTATTGCAGTGGGAATTTTTTTTTCTCTCAAATGTCATCGTGTGTAGTATATATCTGCATAAAATATGGAGTCCTGACAAGTAAAATGAAGAAAAATAAATACCAATCTTGCTTCAAAAGGCTAGACTTTGAGGTGATAACAATTGGTCAAATCACAAGCTTTTGCTTTTACAAGCAATTGTCTTTTTGGTATTTTTTTTCTGAGGAGCTATATATCTACTTGAAGATAATGCCCCAAAATTAAGATTAGCTTTAAGAATATTTGTTTTAGTGCCCATCCCTTAGTTTCTTTGCCTAAATATTTGTAGACAAAATACAGAGAGGCAACTAATGCCCACATCGCACTTCAGAGTAGATTGCATTAGCTTCTGCAATATAATAAACCAATTGGGACTAATGCTTGAATTAACATAATAATTAAAGTTTCAGCAAATTGTTGTAGGTCACAGTAAGAAAATGTTTAATCTTTCTGCATTCATCTGTGTACATTCAAGGCATGAGCAGGTCTACAGAGACTGAATTAAACTTAAGTGTATCAGAAATGAACAGAGTGTTTTAAGAAAGCTGTGAAAAAGATTTAGCTTGGTTGGGAGCTGTTCATATTTGGTTTTCTTCTAAGAATAAAAGATACACCAGAACTGGGTCACTACTCAAGTTATAGCTCATTTAATGAGAGAAAGCTGTGGTGAGGTAAGAGCCAAAATAAAGAATTATTCTGCATCTGCCCACTTAAGAATCTGGGATTTGGGGGGTTCATATTCCATTGCCTATGATCAGCTATTACTGTAGGAAGAATAACACTCAGAGCACTGGACTGGAATGACTATGCATGAGATTCAGTATGCCCAGTCAAAATTACTCTGGTGTGCACGTGTGTGGGAGGGGGCAAATACAAAACTGCTACAGGTTTATGGGGGAGTGAAAGTGTACTTTTCTACATGTAATGCCAGGCTTAAAATTGACATTAAGTGGAAGATTTCATGTCCTTTTGAGGGTTGACTTAAGCCAATGAAAATTCAAAATTACTTTATACTAGCACTTCACACTTCACAGAATCACAGAATTTCTAGGTTGGAAGACACCTCAAGATCATCGAGTCCAACCTCTGACCTAACACTAACAGTCCCCACTAAACCATATCCCTAAGCTCTACATCTAAACGACTTTTAAAGACCTCCAGGGATGGTGACTCCACCACTTCCCTGGGCAGCGCGTTCCAATGTCTAACAACCCTTTCGGTAAAGAAGTTCTTCCTAATATCCAACCTAAACCTCCCCTGGCGCAACTTAAGCCCATTCCCCCTCGTCCTGTCACCAGGCACATGGGAGAACAGACCAACCCCCACCTCGCTACAGCCTCCTTTGAGGTACCTGTAGAGTGCAATAAGGTCACCCCTGAGCCTCCTTTTCTCCAGGCTGAACAACCCCAGCTCTCTCAGCCGCTCCTCGTAGGACTTGTTCTCCAGGCCCCTCACCAGCTTCGTCGCCCTTCTCTGAACTCGCTCAAGCACCTCGATGTCCTTCTTGTAGCGAGGGGCCCAAAACTGAACACAGTATTCGAGGTGCGGCCTCACCAGAGCCGAGTACAGGGGGACGATCACCTCCCTAGCCCTGCTGGTCACACTGTTTCTTATACAGGCCAGGATGCTGTTGGCCTTCTTGGCCACCTGAGCACACTGCTGGCTCATATTCAGCCGACTATCAACCATCACTCCCAGGTCCTTCTCTGACAGGCAGCTCTCCAACCACTCATCTCCCAGCCTGTAGCTCTGCTTGGGGTTACTGCGCCCCAGGTGGAGGACCCGGCACTTGGCCTTGTTGAACTTCATGCAGTTGACCTCAGCCCATCGGTGCAGCCTATCCAGATCCTCCTGCAGAGCCTTCCTATCCTCGAGCAGATCGACACACGCACCTAACTTGGTGTCATCTGCAAACTTACTGAGGGTGCAGAGGAATAAAAAGAAATCTAGATGTTGTTTACCATATCATCAGAAATAAGTCAAGATCCACCTATCTTGAAACCGCTTTGGAAATCCAGAGTAAATCCTGAATTTCAGTGGAATATTTAGAAGTAGGTTTTTTTTTTTTTTTTTTTTTTTTTCCTTTCTCTCCTTTACTTTTCTTCTTTTTACTATTACAGGGTAAGCAAATTTAGTCATTTAATAGCTAATTTATTGTTACAGGAATTCACTTGACAAAACAAAAAACAAGCAAAAAAATAGCACATACAGAGTGAAGTAAATGTTATGTTCTGCAGAAGTTCTATGTTACTTGCATTATAGTATTGTTGTGGTTTAACACTGAGGCAGCCAAGTACCACACAACCACTCTTTCACTCCTCCTCAGCAGGATGGAAAATGGGAAAGAAAATGAGATGGAGGGAAAAAGAAAACAAAAGAACAACAAAATAACCTTGTAGGTTTGAAATAAGAGCAATTTGACGACAGGGAAAAGCGAAGGCTGCACAGAAGCAAAAGGAGAATAAAGATTATTCTCTACCTCCCATCAACAAAGTTCAGCAACTTCTTGGGAAGTAGGGCCACAATGCACATAGTGGTTGCTTGGGAAGATGAATGCTTTCCCTACGAGAGTCCTACCTCTTTCTTCCCTCACCCTCACACAGCTTTTATTGCTGAGTATGATGTCAGCTAATATGGAATATCCCTTTGGTCAGTTTAGGTCAGCTGTCCTGGCTGTCCCCCCTCTCATCTCTTGCCCACTCCCCCCCCCTTTGGGGGGAAAGGCGGTTGGGGAAAAAAAAAAAACAGCCTTGTTTCTGTGGCAACACTGCTCAGCAACAGGCAAAACACCAGTGTGATATTAGTGATGTTTTTCCCTCAGTAAGTTTGCAGATGACACCAAGTTAGGCACGAGTGTTGATCTGCTCAAGGGTAAGATCTGCTCTGCAGTGGGATATGTATAGGCTGGACTGATGGGCTGAGGCCAACTGTATGAAGCTCAAGGCTAAGTACCAGGTCTGCACTTGGGGCACAACAACCCTATGCGGTGCTAAAGGCCAGAGGAAGAGTGGCTGGAAAGCTGCCTGGTGAAAAGAGCCCCGGAGGTATTGGTTGATAGTCAGCTGAACATGAGCCAGTAGTGTGCCCAGGTGGCCAAGAAGGCCAACGGCATCCTGGCTTCTATCAGTAATAGTGCAGCCAGCAGGACCAGGGAGGGGATCATCTCATTGTATTCTGCTCTGGTGAGGCTGCACCTCAAGTACTGTGTTCAGTTTTGGGCCCCTCATTAAAAGGACATCAAGGTGCTCAAGCATGTCCAGAAAAAGGCTACGAAGCTGGTGAGCGCTCTAAAAAACAGGTCGTACTGGGGGGTGGGGAAGTGGCTGAGGGAACCTGGGGTTACTTAGCCTAGAGGAAAGGGAAGCTTTTAATATAATGTATAATTTGCACTGTATAATTATCTTAAAAGAGGATAAAGTGATGTAGGGGCTCTTCTCCCAGGCACCAAGTGATAAGACAGGGGGGAATGGGCTAAAGTTGTGCCAGGGAAGGTTTAGGCTGGATATTAGGAGACATTTATTTCTGTGGCATAGGAATAGGCTGCCCAGGGAAGTGGTTGAGCCACTATCCCTGGAGGTCTTCAATAAATTTGTAGATTTAGGATTTAGTAGTATGGTATTGTGGTGGACTTTAGCACTATGTTAACAGTTGGACTAGATGATCTTAGAGGTCTTTTCCAATGTAAATGATTCTATGGTTCTATGAACACTGTTCTAGCTATAGTTGCAAAGCACAGCACACTATATGGGCTGCTGTGGAGAAAGCTGACCAGCCAGACCCAGTACAAATATTCTGAGCAGTCAGTGCAAACTCTTGTTCAGCTGTGGTTGTGGTTATACAAACAGTCTCAAAAAAGTGGAACGTGGAAAAAAAATAAAAATAAAAATTGTGCCAGGATGGTGGTGGTGGTGAGGGGTAGACAGAACGCATGACAGTGAGTTTGCCTAAATCAGTGAGAGAGTGCAGAAAAAGTGTTCTCGGCTCATCCTGTTTCTTTTATGGCAGCATGGAAAACTTGCCTACTAACTCTGTGTTGGGAGGTGGGGACATAGCAAGACAAAACAAGAGTTACACGAGCTACACATGGATGCATCCAACAATCATAATTTTGTGGCTAGCAGATTGGTGCACATCACTTGCTTTTGCTTATGAAATGGAAATACTTGAAAGTGATTATTGTTTCTGTAGCTCCAGGCTAACTTACAAACAGTCTTTAAGTAATCAAATTATCCTGGAGCTGAATTGTGTTTTATATCTGAAATTGTGCTTAAAGTTTCAGTTTAGGAATACAATGGAAATGGAGACAAGTAGAGAATTAGGAAAGAGTGAAGAGGTAGTCTGCAGATTTATTATTTAATGATACTTGAAAAAAAAAAAAAAATAGATGAACATGCTTCTTATTTTAAACAACTTACAACTATGACACTGTTTTATTTGAATACAGGGGTATAATATTACCTCAGCAATAGTAGAGGGGTGGGATTATAATATACTTTGAACAACAAGTCTTATTAATACCAAAACTGAATTATATAGGGATTACAATCAAAACTCTTAGCAAATCTGTAGGGTGTTGAATTCTTGAGGAGAAATATAGAAAATGAATATAGATAGCTTGGTTGATTGACAAATGTGATAATTCCCTTTTTTCCCTGGAATTTCAAAAAGGTTTAAATAATTTTATGAATGTAATGACCAACCTGATGTTTCAGTGATGACTGCCAGTGTTTTCTGTGAAGAACACTTCAAATTTAATTTGAAGGTGTCCAGAATAGTCATCAAATTAGCTTTAAAAAGTCTAATGACACGTATTCTGCAGAATCAAATACCTTGTGTACGTACATTAAGTATGTTACATATTTTTGCACGGTGGTATAAAATAGCAAGGTTTTTAGAAAAGCAAAACCATATTCAGCAATACAAAAAAGAAAAACTAGCTTGTAGAATAAGGCTGAATTACTAGCTTATAGAATTTACAGTATGAACATTTTCTGAATGTATAGTGATCCTGTCACTCTGGCTGCTGCACCATGGCATTTTCTTAACATAGTAAATGTAAGACCTAGCCAGACTCTGGGGCTATGTGTCTAAACAGCTGAGCAGTAATTATAGGGGACCCTTGAGGCATGGCCAGAGGGGAGTGAAAGTGGCTGGTAAGAACATTAGTATTTGAGTAATTTGAAGTAAAATTTCAGTTATGCTATAGGGAAGAACAAAAATACAACTCATTTCTTCTGAGTGAAATGAAAGTGGATTATTACACCTGCAGTCCATGTAAAACCTGCAGCATTTTGCAGGCTTTGTGTTGTAGTAGTCAATCCAGATCGACTCTTTTCTCCCCAGTCCAATAGTGTTGTATGGGAAGAACAGTCACGTCCAAGCTGTGCCAGAGAAACGAGCCTGTGGCTTCTGCTGTCAGTAACACAGCAGTCTTGGAGCTTTTCTCATCAGCTGGGAGAAAGAAATGTGTAGAGAACAGATGTCAGTTTCTGAAACCTTTGGTCAAAGGATAGAGATTCCGTGACTATTTTTCTTGCTGGTTGCTTAGCAGATTATTGAAAAAAGGGGAGTAGACAAATCTGGAAGTTATGTACTATACTGTCAGCTGAGTATCTCACCCTCTCTCTTTTATGATTATCCTTTGTTAAATTATTTTTTGGTTGTGTTTTCATGTAAGTGTTCTTTGGATAAATACTTCATGGTTGTTTTTTCTTTATAACCCCAGGCATGAGTCTGTAACTAGTAAAAAACCAAAACCTCCTGTACAGTAATAATAAATATCCAAATATATCTAAAATAACTGCTGAATGTAAGTTCTTCAATAATTGGATTTATTTGTTGACGTCTAATGTTCCTAAAATGAGCCAAGGTTTCTGACAGTGTCATCATCTTTTTATCTATATACTTTTTTCAACCCTTTCCCTCACCTGAGAGATGAGATCTGAAGTTTTGTTAGATGCATACAATGATTCAAATGTGTCAAATTATCTACCATACTGTCTCTCACTGTATTAAGCGTATTTACTGCATAAATAACAGGATAAAATATCTGTGGTGTAAATGTGCTGTTTTCAGTGGAACTTACCAGCAGATAATTTGGCCCAGACATGACAGCAAATCTTTCCTCTAAAATGTCAATATTGCGCTAGAGTCCAATTATTTTTATACTCTGCTAATCCTCTTTCATTTTTACAGTGTTTCAGCAGGCTTCTATAAAAAGGCTATTGGTAACATCTCAGTGGGGCTGCCTCTTTATTGAGCGTTTTCAAAGACTTTCTGGCTTCTGAAAAAAATAAAGATCAGTAGGTAATGCTGAATTCATGAAAAAGTTAGTCAATCTTAAAAAAATAAAAATAAAATAAAAAATCCTGATCTATAAATGCATAATGTAGTCCTGGTTATTTTGCTGCTTGCAGAAGTTTTCTTGGATTTTCTCAGATTTGATAATGAGACATTACTGTAGTTAGAAATCGTCCTATTTTTACAACAGGTGCATAAAATGGCCCTTCAAAGATAGGGCCTTTTTTAATTTTTATGGACAAAAATAAATTACACATTACTAAATACAATTTAAAAAATATGGTTAGATCAATAAACCTACTGATAGTTTAAAGTCAGAATTATTTTAATCAATATTTAAAGTCTGTTTAAGTATCAAGAGTACATCTTAAGACTTTCAAAGAGTGCATATTATCAGGTTCTGATACATATTGTAAAGAAGAGGAGGAAATGGTAGAAAGAATTGTCTTGTATTTGATATAGAAGAAACTTATAGTTGGTACTTGAAACTTAATATATCCACCAAGTTTCTTTAAATCGTCTCTATCACTTAAGGAGTAAGTTTTAGGCAAACATACTGAAAAAGAGAAACTGAAAAAGAGAAACTGTGATTTCAGAAAACAAGCATTAGGTTAGCTGCTGCTGCTCCTTCACAACCTAATGGAAATTACACTGACAGCTGTCTATGTTCATTAGCAAAAAAATTGCTTACGTATTTTGGATTTGTAATCAGGTAAACCCAGATTTTGAGATGCAGTCACATGTGAAATTACTGAATCTTTATGGTGATTATTTGCTCAAAACCCTCAAGTTATATTCTCCAGACATATGTCCTCCTTTATATCTCCAGAGTTCTTTACAACAAAACTCCCTTCTTCCAAAATGTCATCATCTAAATTTTGATGCAGGTTCCAAAAGGAAAAGAATGATGAAAAACAATTGTATCCTATCAAACTATTACAGTTATATTTGGTATTTTATGTTTTATTTATAGTCCTGATAAAATGCGTTAGTTAAGAATAAGAAATAATGCTAGTTTATCTACCAATTCACCAGCAAGAGGTAAAGTAACTCCTAAAACAGTCCTAGCATGCCAGACAGAAAAAATATCTACAATACATCAGTATACAACGTGATATTACTGCCTCCTTTGGATTTCATCAGTGTTTAGTATGTTTTTTAAAAATAAAGTTGAATTATTTTGAATTCAGTTGGCCTTTTACCCAGATTTTTGACGTGTTCCTATTTTTTTTTTTTTTTTTTTTCTGTCTGGGTGCTGCACCCACAATGAAAATGGTGGGTATTTTTGTTGTTGTTGTTGCTATAAAAGACTATTCTGATCTTTAGATGTAATTGGGCATTCCCAGTGGCTGCTGGTTACTAAGGTCACTGAGCAGCATATCTGTTCCTCTCAGCAAGAATTACCATGCAGTAGGAAGGGCCTTTGAAGGAGAGCAGAAACAAAGATAGAGGAAAGAAAGGAGTGGAGGGCAGAATTGAAATAAACAAACAAAGGAATATAATTGTAATTAATTGTAATATAGAACCGGCTGTTTCTAGGCAGAATATCAGTCTGTCTTATGACAGTTTTATTGCAATATAATCCTAACCATTAAAGTTTTATACATGTTGGGAAGCCATTTGAGTCATTTATGTGGATTTTGAAATAATCATTAAAATAATCATTTCATGATTATGTACGTGTGCTCTTTGTCCTTGAATGTCTCTTACAATATATATGCAGGTAGTTACAGTTCCATGTAAATAACGGCATGATTTTTATTCTCCGTAAAATATAGAGACAGTTTATCTATCTTCATGGTCAAGATCTGGAGATGTTATTGTTACACAAGTAGTTACTTATTTCATTTGCTTCCGTTCTAAAATACCCATTTCAGTGTCCTTACAAAAATAAAATAATAATCTTGATACATAGTTGATTCTTCATTACAGAGAAAAATGTCCTTCTCCCAGATCAAGAATGGACTGTGCAGTACTTGTCACTTAAATGTCTGCGTAGTCCTTAATTTTTGGCGATCGGCTCCGGGGCGGACGTGCTCTGCAGAAGAGCGGGGGATCGGGACAGGCAGGGCTCGTTTCCCGGCGTCGGGGCCACTCGGGGCAGCCGAGGGAGCCGCCACGACCCGGCAGCCCTCGTGAGGGACGTGACGAGGCGTAGGCGGAGCCAGCAGCGCCCTCTCCCCGGCCGCTCAAAAGCAGCCCCTAGGGAGCGCGAGCGACCAGCGGCGCGGCAGAAAGGAGGGGCGCGGCAGGTCGCGCAGGGAGGGCGAGCAGGGAGGGCAGGGCGTTCTTGCCCCCGCCCACAAGAACACCTCACCTAACGGCTGTCTAGCACTAGCTGGGCCGCTATGGTCCTCGCTAGGCAGAGAGCTTGCGCTAGAAAGTCTGTAGCCACCCAGACAGACTGTCCGCTCCAAAATGCGGCAGTTCAGGTCTCTGGGTGCAGGGAGTGCCAGAGCCTGCTGCTGCCATCTGAAGGAGGCAGAGACACTACGTGCGTGAGGTGCGAGCAGGTGGACGACCTGGTCCGCCTGGTGGCAGAACTCAGGAGGAGGTGGAGAGGTTGAGGGCCATCAGGGACTGTGAGAGGGAGATAGACTGGTGGAGCAACTCCCTGCAAGGCCCGAAGGAGAGGCACCGGATTGAGACTCCCCACATGGGGGTGGACCCCCTGCCCGGCCTCTGTCAGGCAGAGGGAGGGAACCTAAGAGTTCAAGAGGAAGGGAAACAGGTCCCTGCTCGACGATGAAGGAAAAGCCCCCCCCCCCCCACCTGCCCAGGTGCCCTTATGCAACAGGTTTGAGGCCCTGGAGCTCGAGGGAGCGGTGGATGAGGATGTGGAAGGAAGTTTAACCAGGAAGCCTAGGGCGAGGAAGTCTGCTCCACACCTCAAGACTGCTTCCACCAAAAAGGAAAGGAGGGTGATCGCTATGGGCGACTCCCTTCTCAGGGGAACGGAGAACCCTATCTGTTGGCCTGACCCTACCCGTAGGGAGGTCTGCTGCCTCCCTGGGGCCGGGGTCAGGGATGTTGCCAGAAAGCTTCCCAGCCTAGCTTGCCCCTCCGATTACTACCCACTGCTGATAGTCCAGGCTGGCAGTGATAACATTGATGAGAGAAGCCTGAAGGCTATCAAATGGGACTTCAGGGGGCTGTGACAGTTAGTGGACGGAGCGGGAGTACAGGTGGTGTTTTTGTCCATTCCTACAGTGGCAGGGAGGGGTTCAGAGAGGATACGCAAAGCCCACATGATAAACACATGGCTTAGAGCCTGGTGCCAACACAGAAGTTTTGGGTTCTTTGACCACGGGGCGCTTTACTCAGCACCCGGGCTGATGGCCACAGATGGGTCCCAGCTGTCCCCAAGGGGAAAACGGATCCTGGCCCAGGAGCTGGCAGGGCTCATTGAGAGGGCTTTAAACTAGGTAAGAAGGGGGACAGGGAAGAAACAAAGCCTGTTGGAGGTGTGCCATGGGGAACAGTGGCTAGGCTGGGGCAGAAGGCAAAGGCTCAGCTGAAGTGCATCTACGCTAATGCACGCAGCACGGGCAACAAGCAGGAGGAGCTGGAAACCATCATGCAGAAGGCAGCCTATGACTTGGTTGCCATCACGGAAACGTGGTGGGACCACTCTCATGACTGGAGTGCTGCAATGTCTGGCTATAGGCTCTTCAGAAGGGACAGGCAGCACGGAAGGGGTGGTGGAGTGGCTCTCTATATTAGAGAATGTTTTGATGTCGTTGAACTTGAGGCTGGCAATGACAAGGTGGAGTCGCTATGGGTTAGGGGATCAGCGGAGAGGCCAACAAGGCAAGCATCCTGATGGGGGTCTGTTATAGACTGCCGAACCAGGAGGAGGGGGTGGACGAGGAGTTCTACAGACAGCTGGCAGAAGTTGCGAAATCGTCAGCACTTGTTCTTGTGGGATGACTTTAACTTCCCAGACATATCCTGGGAGCACAACACAGCCCAGGGGAAGCAGTCCAGGAGGTTTCTGGAGAGCATGGAAGATAAATTCCTGACGCAGCTGGTTGGTGAGCCTACCAGGGGAGGTGCCCCGCTAGACCTTCTGTTCACAAACAGAGAAGGACTGGTGGGAGATGTGGTGGTGTGGTGGTTGGGGGCTGTCTTGGGCAGAGTGACCACAAAATGGTAGAGTTCTCGATACTTGGCGAAGTCAGGAAGGGGACCAGTAAGACCTCTGTCTTGGACTTCTGGAGGGCTGACTTTGAGCTGTTCAGGACAGTGGTTGGCAGAGTCCCGTGGGAGGTGGTTCTGAAGGACAGAGGAGCCCAGGAAGGCTGGGCGCTCTTCAAGAAAGAAATCCTAATGGCTCAGGAGCGGTCTGTCCCCACGTGCCCACAGACGAACCGGCGCGGAAGAAGACCGGCCTGGCTGAACAGAGAGTTGTGGCTCGAGCTTAGGAGAAAAAAGAGGGTTTATAGTCTTTGGAAAAGAGGGCGGGACACTCAAGGGGACTACAGGGATGTTGCGAGGCAGTGCAGGGACAAAATTAGAAAGGCCAAAGCTCATCTGGAGCTCAATCTGGCTACTGCTGTTAAAGACAACAAAAAATATTTTATAAATACATCAATACCAGAAGGAGGACTAAGGAAAATCTCCACTGTTTAATGGATGCAGGGAGAAACTTAGTTACCAGAGATGAGGATAAAGCCGAGGTGCTTAACGCCTTCTTTGCCTCAGTCTTTAGCAGCAAAACCAGTTGCTCTCTGGACGCCCAGTACCCTGAGCTGGTGGAAGGGGATGGGGAGCAGAATGTGGCCCCCACAATTCACTAGGAGATGGTTGGCGACCTGCTACAGCACTTGTATGTACGCAAGTCGATGGGGCCGGATGGGATCCACCCGAGGGTACTGCGTGAACTGCCGGAAGAGCTGACCAAGCTGCTTTCCATCATTTATCAGCAGTCCTGGCTATCGGGGGAGGTCCCACTTGACTGGCGGATAGCAAACGTGATGCCCATCTACAAGAAGGGCCGGAGGGTAGACCCGGGGAACTACAGGCCTGTTAGTTTAACATCAGTGCCAGGGAAGCTCATGGAGCAGATTATCTTGAGAGTCATCATGCGGCAGTTACAGGGCAAGCAGGCGATCAGGCCTAGTCAGTATGGGTTTATGAAGGGTAGGTCCTGCTTGACGAACCTGATCTCCTTCTATGACAAGGTGACATGCTTAGTGGATGAGGGAGAGGCTGTGGATGTAGGCTACCTTGACTTCAGTAAGGTATTTGGCACCATTCCCCACAGCATTCTCCTCAGGAAACTGGCTGCCCATGGCTTGGACTGGCGCACACTTCGTTGAGTTAAGAAACTGGCTGGACGGCTGGGCCCAGAGAGTCTTAGTGAATGGAGTCAAATCCAGTTGGAGGCCAGTCACTAGTGGAGTCCCCCAGGGCTCGGTACTGGGGCCAGTCCTCTTTAATATCTTCATCGATGATCTGGACGAAGGCATTGAGTGCACCCTCAGTAAGTTTGCAGATGACACCAAGTTAGGTGCGTGTGTCGACCTGCTCGAGGGTAGGAAGGCTCTGCAAGATGATCTGGATAGGCTGGACCGATGGGCTGAGGCCAACTGTATGGGGTTCAACAAGGCCAAGTGCTGGGTTCTGCACCTGGGGCACAGCAACCCCAAACAGAGCTACAGGCTGGGAGATGTGTGGATAGAAAGCTGCCTGGCAGAGAAGGACCTGGGAGTTTTGGTTGATAGTCGGCTGAATATGAGCCAGCAGTGTGCTCAGGCGGCCAAGAAGGCCAACAGCATCCTGGCTTGCATAAGAAACAGCGTGGCCAGCAGGTCCAGGGATGTGATTGTCCCCCTGTACTCGGCTCTGGTGAGGCCGCACCTCGAGTACTGTGTTCAGTTTTGGGCCCCTCACTACAGGAAGGACATGGAGGTGCTTGAGCGAGTCCAGAGAAGGGCTACGAAGGTGGTGAAGGGTCTGGAGCACAAGTCTTATGAGGAGCGGCTGAGGGAGCTGGGACTATTTAGCCTGGAGAAGAGGAGGCTCAGGGGTGACCTTATTGCACTCTACAGGTACCTCAAAGGAGGCTGTAGCGAGGTGGGGGTTGGTCTGTTCTCCCACGTGCCTGGTGACAGGACGAGGGGGAATGGGCTACAGTTGCGCCAGGGGAGTTTTAGGTTGGATCTTAGGAAGAACTTATTTACAGAAAGGGTTGTTAGGCACTGGAATAGGCTGCCCAGGCAAGTGGTTGAGTCACCATCCCTGGAGGTCTTTAAAAGACATTTAGATGTAGAACTTAGGGATATGGTTTAGGGGATTATTTGTTAGTGTTAGGTCAGAGGTTGGACTCGGTGATCTTGTAGGTCTCTTTCAACCTAGACTTTCTGTGATTCTGTGATTCTGTAATTTTGTCCACCAAGTGCATTCATAAAGGTAATAAAAATATATATATATACTCAAAGTGTAGTGAACATTAATCAACTTTTGGATAAAGGTAATTTGAACTGTAAGTTAAGTAATTAAACATTAGAATACGATACTGGTTGTTTAAAACATACAAATTAAACCAAACCAAATACCTAATCTTGCAATATTCTTTTGCTCACTAAGGGATTTTTTTTTAACCTTTGTCTTTCTTTGAAAGAACCTTTGTCTTTGTTCAGAAGAAAACCTTGTTTCTTACAATCTTAATTTAAACTTTTACTTGTCAGTTTTAAAAAACAGAGAAGGCAAAAAACCAAAATAGTCTGTTCTTTCATGAATCAGAAATAATTTCCAAAATTGTGGTAAATCTAAATCTATTTTTCAATTACTTTTGAGTGATAAGTAATTTAAATTTGGAAAAACATTCTAGAGTTCAAAGACATTGCTACAGACAGTGTAAAGGTAAAATATATACTGTGTTTAAATATTCAAAATTAAGAGAAGGGGCATAGAGGAATATCTGGGGGTGGGGTCATTTGTGATGATACATTGGACAAGATATATAAGAATTCAGTAAGCATTTACAGGTAAAATATTGCGGCTAATGTAATGAGCATAAAAGTAAAGAGAAACTAAAGAGCTTGAACGATAAATGAGAGACAAACATTGCATATTCTTGTCTGATATCAGTGCAAAACTGTTTTTAAAAAAATGCTTCTTCATGCATATAATACCACTGCAGCGGTCTTCCCTCTGCATCTCTGGAGAACCTATTGTTACACAGTGCTTCTTGTAACAGGAGTTATCTAGAACTCCTAAGTTTTTTGCTCAAAATTACTTGCTGTTTGTTTGTTTTTATTGAATCCAAACCCCAGTATATGCTGTACTAATCCAGCAGAGCTGTGTGGCACTGTAAGAGACATTCAGTTGATGTTTCAGAAGTTTATTAGCACTGGAGATGTTCCTTATCAGATCATTTAGCTAATTATATCACTACCTACTTGAGATGTAATTAATATAATATGTTAGATTGGAACTATTCTCTGCCTTGTTTGGCTTGAAGTGTGCATTAAATATAATACCAAGAGAGTCAAAGCAATTTTAAGAATTTCCTCTCCTAATCATGTTTTTACTAATGATAGTTAAGAATGAACGCAAATCTTACTGAAAGCCCTCAACAAAGGGCTCAGGTGCCCAAGGAACAGGCAAGAAACTGAATTTTTAATTTGTTCTTATTTATTTAATCTGGTACACAGTCTGCTTTCCAGTTTCACATGAATAAGTGCATCTGTCTTTCATGCAGTTCTTCCCTGTATGCTGCAGGCAGAAGAGAGCCAGCAGAGGACAGGGAAAAGGAACCCCAACTTTCCTGTATCATCACTTATTAAAACCGGCATTTGCAGAAGTTTTAGTTACAGGAAAAAAAAAAAAAAAAAAAAAAATTTAATTTTATTTTATTTTTTTTTTGTTTGGTTCGGTGCTTTTTTTGTCCAGCTCTGTTTTCTTTAAGCAATCTTGTGTCAAAAGTCCCTGTGCTCCTGTGTGATCATATGATTTCTTGAGGTAAAAAGGAGTGCTGGTTATCGTTAAGAACATAGCATATTCTTGCCCAGCATGAATACTGTATGGGTGGACTAGACTAGCAGAAACCTCAAGGACTGTCTTGAGATTCTTCAGAAAGCTGAATCTGCGTTTTGCAGTTTAGCTGCAGTCACTGGGAATGTAGAACTGAGGCCTGGAAAAGTCCTTTGAGTTCAACATGTTTTTTACCTTGCCATATTAACTGATGCCTGTATGTATTTGCCTGTGTAACAGTAGCCTGGTTTCTGAACATCTGACAGAAACTTTCACTGAGTTTAGAAACTACAGTCATGTAGAGTAAAAGCTATTTCATTTTCTGTGGATATAGATGTATTATATATATTTGATATTTTGCATTTTATTCTTAATTCATCATGAATGTCTTTAAACTTAATGTGTCCATCTTTTTTTTTTTTTTTTTTTGAGTAATATGAAAAGCATTACCCTTTTGATATAAACTGATACAGGACTTTCTGATGCACTTATTAATGAGATGACTATTCATGTGGAAAAGATTCATTTATTTTCGTCTTTTATCATTCTAATTCTTATCGTATACTACAAAAGCATAATTCCTAAAAACTCCTCCTCGTTCTATTCTCCCTACCCAACCACAAATTTGTTTTTGAAGTGCATAGTATGTGTGATTAAATAAAAGAAACTGAAAATGAGTGAAGAAATTACATGATCTGGCCTTTTTAATAGAAGAATTAAAATAGCAGTTTAATAAAATGGAGTAATTTATCACTTAGTGTTAAATTACCTAGTGTTCCCTGTAACTCATTTATCATGAGTAGCAAGTATCATTGTTTTATTCTAATCTGAGAGGGTGGGTAGGGATCAGAGGCTTACATTTCAGTGTTTAAACCTCTTGTAATTAGCAACTAATTTAATCATGATTGTTTATAAAATAAAACAGGACCTAGAAAACCTTTCACAGAGTTTGTCTTCTACTGGAACATGGCATTATACATGATTTTATGTTATTTATGTAGTGAACTCCTTGCTTTCAGGTAGAATTTTAATTTATACTTCAGTCTACTCAAGTATATAATAGCTTTATTTGTATGTTGGATACAAGTAGTACATCTTTGTTCCCCACAATTTCAGTTGTAGTATCCTGTTACAAAATGAAGCATGCAGTCAGAGTGCAGTTTATAAAGAGATTATGGTAGTCCAAAGTAGTTGGTTAACACAGGAGTGCCTAATCAAAGTCTGACTTCCCTTGTCCTTTTTTTTTTTTTTTTTTTTGCTTTTTTTTTTTTTTTTTTTTTTTGAGCGCAGAATTTGCTTCTGGAGAAAGTCTAAACCATCTCAAGCCTCCTTTGATCTTTGGAGAGAATAGACACTTATACCGCTTTTTTTCTGTCAAAATATAATTTAAAATAATTTTTAAAAAAAATCATAGATAAATGATTCTACATTCTTTCAGAATAAGCTCCTCATATTTCTCAACTGTTCTGTTCTCGTGTTATGCCAGTCATGATTATCTCCTAATGGATGTGCACTACTTCCACCTCCCTTACTACTTTATTAGAGAATAATGTGATCACTAAAATCAAGACATGTTTTAGAACACTTTCTGGAGCTGGTAACTACTTTTTTTTTGGGGGGGTGGGGGTGGGGAGGTTGGAGAGGAGATACTGTGTCTTCATCGTTCTGTAACAATAGCTGTTTTTTTTTCAAATTAGAAAGAAAATTCCTATTCAAAGTGTAAGTGTGGTTATTGGCTTTTAACAGTCTATGGGTGTGACTTTATTTGCTGATTTTTATATAATAAAAGCTTATCCAGTTTCATATTCAGAGTTTGCTTAAATATTACAACAGTAGGCTACACGATGTGTTTGAGTGTATGCTCGCAGATAAGATAGTCAACAGCGATTTCAGTTCCTGCTAGAGAAACTACTGCAGCATTCTGTATTCCTTACAATGTTACACCATATTAATAGGGAAGAGAGCCAAATTTGTGAAGAAACAGGAGCCAGTTCCTAGATTGATGAAATCATGAATCTCATTTCTTCCCCAAATTGTTCCCTAAGACTTATCTTACGGGATTTCTTTAGAGGCCAACAGTTGTTGGAAAGGAATAAAACAATGTAAGGAAGGGGAAGGAAGAGTGTGAGATTCTTCAGTAATATATATATATATTTTTATATATATATATATATATTTATCTGTGCTTAAATAACATGGGAACAGAAAATTGATCGTCTATAGCAATGTCAGTATTTTTTCAAATGAATTCAACCCGTATTGGTGAAGTAGACACCTGTACTCCATTTGAACTAATAATTTATTTGGCATTATCATAATTTCATCATTTGTTGTTATATAATTTGGTTTTGTACTTAAATATTTAATTTGTTAACAGACAGTACTTAAGTGTTTTCTTTGAATGCCTGTCTGATTCATTTATATAAGTAATACAGAAAACCTATTTTATGCAAGTGGGAAATAAATTGAGGTCAAATTTAGGTATAAAATTTGGAGAATAAATGCATTATATTTGAATTGTCTGTCCGATGATTGATTAAATTAAGGAAAGGTTTTAGGCTGGCCTTCTGAAATGCCAGTATGCTGAGAAACCTTGCGCGTGATGCATCCTAAGGTAATTCTGGGTTCAGTCATGTATCCATATGCAGACTTTCTGTGTAATGGCAAGCCATTATTTTGCTGTTATTGTGAAGTCTCCAGCTTTTGATGTTTACTACAGAAGGAGCAGTTCAGAATGCCTTGCTTTGTAGTATTAGGCATCCTTGTTAATTATTTTGTCTACATGCTGTTTTGGTATAGTTTTCCCTAGTTACACTACTCTGTGGAAGGCTGTAAATAAGAAGGTGGCACAATGGATAAATTTTTGAATTTTAAATTACCATGAAATGGAGCACAAAACAGTACATCTGGGAACATACTAGACTCTGGTTTGGAATAATTCATTTATTCAGCCCGTATTTAATGTTTTGGAGATTTTATAGCAGGAATATGGCTTTTAGAAATAGACTATCAATGGTTTCAGCTTATTTCCTCTGAAAATAATTCTTTTGGTAGGTAGACAAAATAATAGAAATCACTTCACTGGTTATTGTTTGTATAGTATCAAATAATGGTTTGTCACATGATATGGATCCTTGAAATTTGTTTAATAATCTTATATTAAGATTTCTGGTTTCTTTTTCCTTAAAGAAATGTTGCAGCCATTATCAAATAGCTTTGATTTATCCTGTCTGGATGATTTTATTTCTCTGGTCTGTGGTCCCATTACTTTTGATACATAATAAGGTAAAAGCATCCAGTGGTATGCATTTGATCAGGCAAGGGTACAGGATCAGGTTATTGTCAAATCAGCCAGACTTATTCTTACTTCCTTCTGCCAGGAAGTAAGCTACATATGCAGTAAAGCTAAACATAGTGCTTATGTAGGATTGCAGAATCTGCTATGAGAAGTCTGCTAAAGCCTGTGGAAGTATTTCTTCTGGACATTTGATCAAACCCTAAGAACCTAAATGAATCTCAAGAGCAGTGAATATTAAATCTATTGTTGACTTTGGTGGGAAATAAGGTAAATTCTAAGGAACTAAAATATATGCCCTTCCTGCGCGCACATGTGCTATAATGAGACATGCTTCTTGTCTGAAGTCTTTCTATGATACAAATAGATCCCATGTCTTTATATATTCATAATCAGCTATTTGGGATTGTAACTGCAATAATATACAATAATTTACAGTACTCAGAATTCATAATGAAAACACGTTATACTCAGTTATTGGGTTCATATTATCTAGTGCTTTTCTATGTAGGTAATTACATTTTCATCATTAAATGAAGTGCAACACTTCATGCTGGCTAGAATGACTGCCATGCATTTTTAATGGTTTCTCTAAGTGTCATTAAGTGATAATTTGAAAATAAATAAATAAATAAACACCCATCAATAGACACAATTCATTATTAATAAAGTCTGTTCTTAATTCACTTTTAAAAACAACAATAGGGTGCTATGAAATGTTGTAGTGATAGATTATTACTGCTTCTTATATAAAACATACAAATATATTTTAATAATTTTGTTGAATCTGTTCATTCTAAATGCATTTCTTAATAAAAGACTACGTCTGCATGATAGAACTAGAGAGTTGATACAGGTATCATAGGCTCATTTAGATTGAAAAAGACCCTTAGGTCATCAAGTCCAACCATCACCTAACACTACCAAGTCCACCGCTTAGCCATGTCCCTAAGCACCACATCCATATATCTCTTAAAGAGATGGTAACTCTACCACTTTCCTGGGCAGTCTGTTCCAATACATAATGATTTTTTTCCATGAAGAATTTATTTCTGATA
The DNA here is from genome assembly GCA_011076525.1 of Nettapus auritus. Taxonomy (NCBI): domain Eukaryota; kingdom Metazoa; phylum Chordata; class Aves; order Anseriformes; family Anatidae; genus Nettapus; species Nettapus auritus. The sequence goes on from CM021767.1 coordinate 9,533,709, forward strand.
TATAATCTGAACCTCCCCCTGTGCAACTTGAGGCCATTTCCTCATATCCTATCACTTGTCAAATGAGAGGAGATACCAACACCCACCTCACTACAAACTCCTTTCAAGTAGTTCTAGAGATCATCACTCCTCTGATCCTCCTTTTCTCCAGATTAAACAATCCCAGTTCCTTCAGCCATTCCTCATAAGTCTTATTTTTAGTGCCTTCACCAGCTTCATTGCTCTTCTCTGAACATGTTCCAGCAACTCAAGATCCTGGGATGGTTAATTAAAAAGCTGTAACGCGTTACTGTCTGTCCTGCATCTGATGACAGACAAAACATTTTGACTTGTATATGTCTTCTAAAATGTCAAAGCAAGATGCAGTAAATTTCCTTTTTTTTTTTTTTTTTTTTTTTTTTTTTTTGCGTCTTTGTTAACTTACACTGAAACTGTACAGTGGCAGATTGGCAGATCTGTGGTTCTTTTACCTTTTATTTTCCCATTTCTTAGCCAGGTATGGTAAACAGCATTGTAGTTGTATTTCTCATCACTTTCCAAATGTCAATGTCCTTTTGAGGGCAGAGATGACTGAGCTTCAATCTAAGTGATCAAGGGTTTTAGCTTCTTGTGAGGAATGCATTATTCTGAAGTCTGGAGAAATGCAGAGATGCCTCCCCTCACACAATTTATTTATTTTGTACAGTTCACCCAAACAAGAATAATGTCACAGTTATTATTTGAATACATACCATTGATATCTCTTCAAACTATATGAAGACAGTTGTGTTAGGATACTTCCCTTGGAAAGTTATCATATGCTTTTTTTCCCCTTTCAGTCAGTTTCAAACCTGCAGTTTTCAGATTCATTCTTCTATGTGTTTTTACGGGTACCAGCTGCCTGTGAAAGTGTTCTTCAGTAGTTCTTAACTGGCAGCACCTACTGGAAAATGTGATAAGTATCTAGTTGAGTAACGAGACAGTGACTAATGAGTATCTCATTAGGTACTGTTCAAACACAGACCATTTGTCTGTCACATTATTAATAGCAATGAAACTCACTTGAATATAAAACAATTTTCTTCTTTTGTTAAGTATTGATAGCAGAAGTGAATATTATTTACCAAAATGTTAAATCATTTCAGTGTTTCTAGCCTTAGCTTCCTAAAAGCTATTTACATCAACAAGCTCAACTGATTGAGTTTTACTGAAAACATAGTAAGCAGTGTAAAAAGAAAGGAAATTGCTTCTGTACCTACAGCTGGAACATGCTTGGAGCAGAGATGAAGTTTGATTTCTCTTTAGAAATAAAACAGTGAAATGGTCACTGAGGTTTGCCATGTCAGCAAGTAATTTGTTGAGATTGCTAGTATTACTAACAAAAGAGTGAAGTTTTTGCTGTGAGGAGAAACAAAAAATGTGGAAAACAATGTTTTTAAGGCTGAGGGCTGCAGGAACAATAACAGAGCTGCAGGATGGCTGAAGTTGGAAGGTCATCTGGCCCAACCCTCTTGCTCAAGAAGGGACACCTAGAGCAGGTTGCCTAGAACTGTGTCAATGCAGCTTTTGGATATTTCCAAGGAGGGTGACTCTACACCCTCTCTGGGCAACCTGTGCCAGTGCTCTGTCACACTCACAATAAAGAATGCTTTCCTGATTTTTAGATGGAACCTCTTGTGTTCCTGTTTGTTCTCATTACAGTTTTTCCTGGCATTGGGTATCACTGAAAAAGAGTCTGGCTTTGTCTTCTTTGCGTCCTCATTCAGGTATTTACATTTATTTATGAGATCCCCCTCCATCCCCAAGGATGATCATGGGGAGGCTGACTCACTCCAGCTCCCTGGATTTTTCTTCTTGCTCTTGAAGTTAGGAGTGATGTTTGCTTTCCTCTAGTCTCTCCCAGTGACCACATTTGATCAAAAATTATCAAGATGGCCTTACAGTGATGTCTGCCTGTTCCCTTAGCACTCATTGGTGTATTAAGTTGATTCTTTAAAAATATAAAATGACACACAAACCTTGACAGGTACACCATTTGTTTGCAAAGTAATTTAACTTACCTTATCATGTGGTATTTAACTACTACTCTTGTTAGCCATTCAGACAGAATATGTCATAGAAGGCAGGACTGTTAAGTTTGAATTGATTTCTAAGTTTTTAACATGATTTTAATGAGAAAGATGGTGGGGAATATTTGTACACTTTAGTACTGAATTTCTGATTATCTGTTGCTACTGAGAACACTTTGATAGGCATTTGATAAATGGTGAATTCGGTAATATTGAAGAATGTAGACTAGAAAATGAAACAAATCTATCAGTATACTGGATTAAGCGTGAAATCCTGAGATTTAGGTGTTTTTTGTAATTAGGTTTATGGAATGCAGTAGTTTTGTCCATGTGTATCTAGGATATCGTATACCTCCACGCTTACCCAAATGACTGTCAAATACAAAAACTACCAAATAAGGAAATACATTATATAGTCAAGAACTTTCAGCTAAATTACAGGTTTCGTTTGCTTTTTTTCTTTCTTAATCAATGTTTTTATTAGAGCTGCTAAAATGCTACCTTCTGTAGATGCTATCTTAAAACACTTCAGTTGCGTTTGAAGTTTTATAATGTTAAAAGTGATTTGGTGTGAAGAACTACAGACTCTTCAAAATACTCCATGTTCCCAGTTAGATATTTTAAGACAAGACTACAACAATATCAAAAACAATGACGTTATCTAACATTGTGATGTGAACATGTTGTTAACTGACTTCAAATTAGAGCAAATGCTGTTGGTAAACCTACAGAGCAGTGTTGTACACATTTCCCAAATTAGATCTGAAGTAGTTGAGCTGTGCAAGTATTATACAGCATCTGGTAGAGCTGATTAGATTCGTGTTTTAGAGATGTACTGTGTATGTCCAAGTGAGAATATTTTTTTCTGACTGTATTTGAATGCATGACATTTCTGATATGAAATGCATATGAAATGCCAGAAGAGGATGGAGTGATTGATGAGCCTGTTAGAGGTTCTGAAGGTGAAGTTGTCTTGTATCCCGCAGAGGGGAGGTTAATCTCCTGACTGCATTACATGAGCACACTGTTGTCAGATGAGAAACTTTCCCAGTTATCTGAAGTATGGATTTGACATACCTGATAAATGTCTGTGCTCTGATGCACTATTATTATTCCCTAATGGAGTCCTGTTATGGATTTACAATGCAATGTCAGAGCAGTCAAGGGCCATGTGGTAATATTACAATGAATTCTGAAAACTGAATAAGTAAAATGCAACCCTATAATGTAAAAATAGCAAATAATGGAGATGTTTTTTTTTGGTAGGTTAAAAAAAAAAAAAAAAAAAAAAGGATAAGTATGAAATTAAAGGCTTTTTCCACATTTTCCTTTTCTTTTCAAACAAAATACTGTTCTGACATAAAATATTATGATCAATTTTGACTTTAGTTTCTTATTATTTTTTTCCCCCATGTAGGCCAGTTTTTAAACAAATTAATGCTATTTTGATGCAATGCCAAATCGTTTTTTGTTTTTTGTTTTTTGTTTTTTTTTTAATTAAATGTTTAAGCATAACCTAAAGAAAAAGAAACGCTAAAAACTGCCAACACTTCAGACTCAAACTTCACATGCCTCTATCTTGCCAAAATAAGTGGTTAAATTAAACCTCAGTTTACGAATTCTTTACAGAGATTCACCAAATGGGATACCTAATCATCTTGATTTTGTAAATCATGATTATCAAGTAGTGGTCTTCATTCTATTTTCTGTCATGTGAATTGGGGGAACCTTCATACACAAGTTGATTTTGATCAGTTCATGTGTCAAAGTGATGACATGTAATATGAAGGAAAGCACTACAGTATTTTCCGTAACATTTGTTTAAGTAGCTTATATGAACATCATAAAATGTATCACTTAATGACTTTTTTTTGGTGACATTACTAAAAAATAGTACTGACCTTATTATAAAAGCTGTAAGAAATCGGGAAGAGATCAAATAGTGAGTTAAGTAGTGTACATACCACCATTACATTGATTGCAGAAGCTGCAGAAAAGGAATCCATAGGTGGCCATTACTGATCTTACTGAAAGTCAGTCAGATGGGACCCATATTAAACAGATGTTTTCCACTCTGTGAAGCTGATTTGATCTTTCCAATGACAACTCGAGTTGTTTTTTTGTTTTTTTTTTTTTTTTTTCTTTTTCCAGTGAATAGGTAAAGGGCTACTGATTTGGCCTTTTATTCTCTCCCTTAGGGAAAATGCAAGTCTAAACTTGACGCAATTGAATACTTACAAAATGACATAATAGAAATGTTAACCTCTGTATTGGATGTCCGTAGCAAGGTATTGGTAGCAGGAGAGCTGAGGTGGTCTCTAAGAAGAAGTTGGGACTGTCTATGGTAGACATAGCTGGTTTCAATGGCCCCACCACAGGGCACAGTTGAGCCCATCAGCCAAATTGTCAGTGCCTCTAAAAGCATTAAAGAGAGGGCAAAATACTGTCTGTCAGAAGGAAGGGAACGGAAAATGAGAGGGGAGATGCTCCAATTCCAGAGATCTAACAGCAGCCTGTGGAAGAGACCATGTTGGAGCAGGTATTTCTCTGCAGCTTGTGGAGGGCCCCATGCCAGAGCAGGTGGATATTTCCTTCAGGAGCTGTTACTTTAGCAGATTTATCCTGAAGGACTACAGTCCATGGAGAGGAGACATGGTGGAAGAGGGGAAAAGACTGAGAAGAAGGGAGCAGCACACAAGAGCTGGTGTGGACTGCCTACAACCTCCATTCCCCATCCCCCTGTACTGCTCAGGGCAGGACAGGGAGAGTTAGAAGAGGCAAGAATGAAGCAGTGAAGGGAATGAAGTTGATCCAGTGGAAGAAAAAAAAAAAAAAAAAAGAAAGGAGAAGGCTTTGTTTTATTTTTTGTTGCTGTTGTTTTTGTTTCTCACCTTCCAAAACTATTTTAATAGCAATAAATGAAATGGATTTTCTCCAAGCTGAGTATGTTTGGCTTGTGATAGTAATTGGTAAGTGATCTCCCTGTCTTTATTTAATCCACAAGCTTTTCTATCTTACTTACCCCTGCTGTCCCCTTGATGAGGGGGAGTGAGAGAACAGCTGGGTGGGTGGGTGTCTGGCAGCTGGCCAAGGTCAACCCAACATCTAAAAGGCTTTTTTTATGTCTGTGTAAATTGTGGTTCTGTTTACAATATGAGACTGTAATTTTGCTTTTGAATGAGCTTGCTCCTTCAGGCCCTTCTTTGGGGAAGTTTTAAAAAATGTGCCTGGCATGCTGTTACAGTTCTATTCATTTTCACATCTGTGTAAGTGATCTGGTTTTGCAGAAGTAATTTATATTGCATAATATTTATACATAAATACACTTCATGTTGATTCATTTATATTCTTCAGCTTTTTGTGTTTGAGTCATTAAATACATGGTAGACGTAGTTTTGTCCCAAGTTGCTGCATTTAAGATTTATCATCTATTCAGTGTAGCTATTCATGCTGTTTTAGTATGCCTTTGCAGTAAGCATCCACACCAAATAAATTTGCTTTTGAGCACTTTACGCTTTTATTAAATATTCATTAAATGAGAGGCATGGTAGTCATGCGTTCCACTGCTTAGTGTATTGAAACCCTAGAAAAGGCATTGTTTGTAAATTTTTTAAAACAAAATGAGCTGTGATTTTTCACCTCTACTGAAACGTGTTAGGGTTCAGGGCTCTTAGTCTGGTGTTGGGTTCTGCACACAAGATTGAGAATTTTTAAGATCCAGAGAATGGGTACAAAAATTTCTGTATGTCCTTAGAGTATATTAGCAGTATGCCTCTTGACCTGTTGTTTCTGATGGACTTGGATGATAAATAGGTATTTTCTTGCATCTATTTTTGGCCATGCTAAAGGTAAAAATAAAGACTTTTGGACAGATTAAACAGACTAATTTGGGGCCTCAGTAATGGAAGTAAAATCTAGCTCATATTTCAGTCACGTTCATCAGGGGGTAAAATTTATCCGAAGTGTAAGAAATTTATGCTTGATAAAAAGAAGTCTGGAAAAATGCCAAAGTTATTTTTAAAACCAGACTAATTTAACTGCTTTTTCTCCATAATAAGCCTTAGTCAGAACTCCTGTAAGAATGTAATTTTTTTGTCCAGAATGGAACCTGTGGGGAAAAAAAAGGCTTTCTCAAGATTGCAGTTTTAAAGCTTGGGGGGGAGACAGCACTTACGTTGTAACCCTTCTTACCACGCAACTGTTTATATTCTTAAGCCTATATTTATCCAGTTCTTCCCTAGAAAGGTGATAGTGTTTGTCCATGGATGTAACAGCTGTCTGAATATTACAGAACTAGAGAAGCCCATGTCTGATGTAGCAACATTTTCATGATACATGGCACATACTGCGTATTTATGATATATGAGAAATGGCCAATATAGGAAGCAGTCTATATATTGTGTATGATCATCTGCTTGTTGAAAGAGAGGGAACGTTGCTTAATATGGAACTCATTTTTGTTTGGTGTTTGTATCTTTTGAGAACACCTCTAGCAAAATAGAGGGGAAAATCCTCCTTAAGGGTGCTCAGAGAGGTGTTTATTTTTTTTTAAAGCATTTAATTGCAAAATAGGCTTAGCTTGTTAAACCCAGGTGTGAATTTCCTTTTACAAATCCTGGTAGTTTTATATGGGCCAAGATACTGCTGAAGCCTGCTCAGTCGTTATGTAGAGCATGTTAGATAAGTAGAGGCTACTAGACCATTTAAAATATTAATATATGTATATTAATATATCTTATTAATATATATTAATATATGTATATTAATATATATATGACATGTTATGTTTAAATATATACATATATATATATAATGGTCTAATAGGATTTGCCTGCTGCTTCATTTAAATAAAGCACCTCCAAATAACTGCATCAAACCAGTGAGATAGCATCTCAAAATAATTGTAGACCATTTTAATTTTCTTCTTTTTTTTTTTTAAAAAGAAAAAA
>CM021767.1:9545705-9652614 GCA_011076525.1 Nettapus auritus
GTTCTGTTTTGAAGTTCTTTGCTGAATTGTATTGGTTTCTTTTTACAGCAAGTGAGATTGTGAAAGTGTCTAATTTAGCCTCACAATTTACAGCTTTCTTTCATTCTTTCCTGTTGGAAAGAAAAGGTGTGTAACAGTAATTATGGAGTCTCAATTTAGGTTTCTACAACAATTGCAGTTCTTAGCTGTAGACATAGAAAACATGTTTTACAAGGTCAGTAGCAGTTTACATTTTAGTTTAGTCTTTTTAATTTAGCTAAACCATAAGTACAAATGAATTTGAGCGGAAGGGTAGTCTTCCCTTAAGAGAGAGAAGTGGGAGCTGCACAGTGCTGTGTACTACCCAAGCTCTGAAGAGAGTCCTCTGCTTTGAACAAAATAGACATGCACCTTTAATAACTTCCTCAATTTTAACCCTTGGTTATACCACAGATCGTTGTGTGTATATATATATACACACACACATATACGCACACACATATATATATATATATAAGATATGATATATACGTATTTATATGATTCAATAACAAATTGATTTTAAGGTATTTTGTTTATTTGAAGGACTGAGACTAAAATGTCTAAAACTTTTGTACTCCATGTTGCATGTCAGTACTTCCTGACATGGTTTTATCAGTGGAGGCAACTAAACCCAGCCATAAAGATTGAGAGGGAAACACATGAAAGACTGTTCTGACTTTGGAACGTGGCTCATTATGTGTGCTTAGAAGTCCTCTCTTTAGCTTCTAAGCATGTCATGAGCCTACTATTAATGTTTTCAGCGGATCTATCTTGTAAATAAGGAGGAAGATCAGAAAGCCTGATCATGACTTGAGTCAGTAACACTCAAGCATGAGAAAACAGAATTCCAGTCACAAAGCAAGTTTTAATTTACTATTTCCTAATTCTTGAGTTCTGCAGTCTTTTCAAGATGAAGTAAAATATGTACATAAGCAATTTTACAAATTTTTTCACTTACTGCCTTGAGAGGTGGTTTAAGTGAGCTTGCTTTACTTAAAATTATAATGAAATGGAAGATGAACTAGGTAACCTGTTCTCTGGACCAGGGTATGTTTATCATGTCTTAGCACAGCTAAAAATTATATGTGGCTTACTAAGAAAAATATGTCACACAGCACCTTTATAAGCAAACTCTAGCCTTCAAACTAAAACAGTACTTCTTGAACAGTTTATGATCTCAGATGTGTAAAATATTCTTAGTTTCCCAGCCTCAGCACTGGGGATTTTAGTTGAATATCACTACCTCTTTAATCACTTTAACTGACTCTGGCCTACTGAGGAGTTATAAATAACAACAACAACAACAACAAAATCTAAGAAAAGTTGCTGTTTCTTCCTTATAACTGATCTCATTTGTGTTCATACGAACCAGGCTACACACTCTTCATGAAGTTTTTGACCAAACTTTTGTGGTTAGTGTAACATCTGAGTAAGGACAAGTTTCCCACTAGTGATAATATACCTTTTATTTTTTTGTTCTCCCATATTTACTGAATGGGTAAAATTAGGTAATACTCCAAAATTTCCAGTAAAATCACAGCCTTCTTGAAAATTGACAGCTTAATTGCTCAGTTAGAGGGCTCTGGGTAATCCTTGGTACACTTGTGATACTTTTAAAGCATGCTAGAGACATATTCATCTAATAATAAAGATGAAAACTTTGATAAAATAAACAAAACATTGGAGTGGATCCAACATTCATCACAGCTTGCAGATACAATTGCCACTGTTATCGTTGTTTCCAGAATGTAGCATTCAGGATTTCACAGAAGAATAGAATCATTAAGGTTGGAAAAGACCTCCAAGATCATCTGGTCCAATCATCCCCCTACCACCAATATCACCCACTAAACCATGTCCCTAAGCACTACATCCAACCCTTCCTTAAACACCCCCAGGGACGGTGACTCCACCTCCTTCCTGGACAACCTATTCTAATGCCTGACTACTCTTTCTGAGAAGAAATGTCTCCTAATTTCCAACCTAAACCTCCCCTGGCACAACTTGAGGACATTCCCTCTGGTCCTATCAATAGTTACCTGCATGAAGAGGCTGACCCCAAGCTGCCCACCACTTCATTTCAGATAGTTACAGAGAGGAAGAAGGTCTCCCTTGAGCCTCCTCCAGACTAAACAACCCCAGTTCCTTCAGCTGTTCTTCATAAGACTTGTGTTCCAGGCCCATCACCAGATTCATAGAATTTGCTGCTATATCTGCTTTTTCTTTCTTTTAATTGTTTGATTGAAATTATTTTGATTTCTCTAAACCATGGTTGGAGATGCTCTCCGCTTTTCATAATTCATCTTTAAGAAATATAATAAGGGTGCCTTAAATATTACTTTCATATGGTTGTAAGTCTGAATGAATTAAAGTTTATATATACATAGAATTGAAAATGTCTCCTGATTTTCTCCAAATAGTAAATTAATCACAAATATATTAGTCATTTTGGATGACCTGAATATTTGTTTTTCCTTAAATGAAAGTGTTGTTTGAAAAACTTTGCCTACCTTGAATTTAGAAGTCTAGATTATGCAGGAGTCATAGTCCGTTTATTGCCAAGTGCTTCTGTGATTCTTAGATGGGTCAGATGAGTGAATTTTTTCATTCTGGTGGGAAAAGGTGCATTTTGGATCCTATGCTTAGACTGACAGCACTCCAAGCCAAACTTAAGTTTTTGTTCCAAATCATGGATGAGTTGCAGTTTTTAAGCATTTATTTATCATTTTATATTGAATGCTGCCAAACTGTTTTCATTATCCTCACTGTAGGCTGCATCTTCACTCAAGCAAACTTTCAAAATGTATTCAGCATCAGCTTCAGTGGTTAACCTTTATTTTTAGGGTTTGTAATTTTGTCAGAGGGCTATAATCGAAGTATTAGGAGTCTTAATGTAAGTGCCATGTCTACTATATCCTCAAACCCACAATATCTAAATATATCAGTCTAAGGTTTGAATGTGGATGTCAATATGCTTGTGCTATGCTTTGTTTGCTGTTCCTGTTTTTTGCCAGAAAAGCATATGTAGAATATATTTATCTGATAGTGTAGCTGAGATAAAATTATAATTTTGACAAACATGATTTCTGACAGCAAATTTTGCTATAAAGGTGCTGATTTTGCATTTAGAAAAAAATTGATTTTCTTTCCTTGACTTCATCTAAATTATTTTCTCTAAGTTAGAATTGCTTGTTTTATATTATACAATGAATCTAAATAGCTAGGTGTTAATGGATTACAAAGTACTGTTTTGAGGTACAGTTTTTCTACAGTTACTCAAGAATTAGAGACAGCTGAGAATGAAGAATAAAATAATCAGCAACTTCCAAAATATATGGATTCTAAGATTTCATAGTTTTTGACAGATTTTTTTTTTTATTAGAGAAGTTAAAGAAAAACAAACAAAACAATTTCCCTTCCTCCTCCACTATTCTTTCCTTATTCTGTCTTTTTTATTGTTTCAAGGGAGGTTCAGAAAAGTATTAGGAAGAAAAGCTTCACTGAGAGAGTAGTTGGGCACTGGAACAGGTTCTCCAAGGAAGTGGTCATGGCACCAAGCCTGCTAGTGTTCAACAAACATTTAGACAATGCTGTCAGACATACGGTTTGATTTTTAGGTTGTCTTGTGTGGAACAAGGACTTGGACATGATGATCCTTGTGGGTAATCCTTGGGATCTGATTCTAAGATTTCAACCTTAGAGAATGAGTAAACAAAGCCTGTTTTTTAAAACTGTCATTTAGGTTTCATCTGGTAGGGAATTCTTTCATTCCACATGTGTTCTTAGATTTTCTCCTATTTTCCTTTCTTTATAAACATATTTTGTTTTTTAACTGCTTCCAAGAGTGAAGTGCAATTGACATTCAAATTCCAATGTGTTGTTCGTATTCTTCATTATTGTTTAAAAATTGCATTGGTTGTTAGAACAACCCCTCTGCTCCTTCAGGTACTCCAAAGTGAGTAGCCCTGACCTTTGTTCCACACTCAAATAACCCCCAAAATTTGTTGTTATATTAAAAGCATGAAATGTATATTTTATATGGTTTCACTGCAAAAACAGAAAAAGAAAAAATCTAAGGAACATTGTCTCTCTGAATAAGTGAAGGCATACTGAAAAGTTGGTCTAAAATTATTTTGAATGTTATGTGCAAAGTACTAGCAGACCTTAGTAGTCATTAGTAATGTGAAAGAAGACAGCACTGCATGAAAAAGACTTCTACAAAGAGTGATAATAGGCCATACACCTAACAAAATCCCCTTGTTTATTTTTATTTTTTTACCTTCACTCAGAAAGCAATGTTCAGTTAGATTCACTGTGAAATCTATTTTCCAGCTCAATAGTAATAAAACTAAATAAAGCCCTATTCCTGCAAGCTCGCATGTATTTGGCATTACTTTTAGTGTAAAATATTTACAAGCTAATATGAAAAAGTTTCAAGTCACAATTGAAATTGCTACAATATGTAATATTCTTACATATATATAAGTATTTTAACCAACACCAGTCTGCGTTTAACAAACAAACAAAATCTACTCCCACTCCCCCTTCTCTGAGGAATTATAGACTTAATTATGTTGGGAATAAAGCTGTTTACAATGTACATCATTACGTGAATAAATTGTATATGACCTTACACTAAACTACTTTTCACATGAAGAGATGACCTAACACTTCAAAGTATATTCTGAATTGAGCTAAATGGACAAAGATTATCTGTAGAGCAGGTCTCACTCAATAGTACTCAGAACTGAAGCTGACATGCAGATCTAGTTAATCTTTTAGAATAGTTCAGTTGGAAGGGACCTACAAACTTTAATGAGTCCAAGCCCCTGGCCACTTCAGAGCTAACCAAAAGTTAAAGCTGTTAAATTACCATTAAGGTAATTATCTAAAAGCCTGGTGAACGCTAAAAGGCATAGGACATCAACCATCTCTTTAGAAAGCCTGTTTCTTTGTTTGACCACCCCCATGATAAAGAAATTTTTCCTAACATCCAAACATCCCCTTTGTGCCTTTCCCATTTCCTCGCATTCTCTCATTGGTTACCAGGGAGAAGAGACCTATTGTACAGAACAATGAGGTCACCTCTTAGCCTCCTCTCCTCCAAACTAGGCAATGCAAGTGAATGCAACCTCACCTCATAGGATGTCTTCCATCCCCTTTACCAGCTTTGTTGTCCTCCTGTGAACATTCTCAAGTATCCTTTTTCTGTTGTGGAGTCCTGAACTTCACACAATATTCAAGGCAAGGCCACACCAATGCTGAATATAGCAGGACAATCACCTCTTTTGGGGGCTGGCTATGCTGTGTTTAATGCACCCCAAAATGCATTTTGCCGTCTTGGCTGCCAGGGCACAGTGCTGACTCATATTGAGCCTGTTCTTGAGCATCGTCCCCAGATCCCTTCTGGCAGAGCTGCTCTACAGCCACTCATCTCCTAATCTGTACCTGACTCTGACATTACTCGATCCCAGGTACAGCACTCAGCACTTACCTTTGTTCAGTTACATGCTGTTGATGATTGTCCAATTCTCCAAAATATCTGGAACCCTCTGCAAGGTCTCATCCCTCCAGAGAGTCAACTGCACTTTCCAGTTTAGTATTGTGAGCAAACCTGCTAAGGATGCATTCAACTTGTGCATCCAGATCATTGATAAAAATGTTGAACAGAACTGTCCTGAGAACTGAGCCCTGGGGAAGACTGCTAGTGACTGGCCACCAGGCAGATGTTGCCTCATTTACTATGACTCTTTGAGCTCTACCATTGAGCCAGCTCTTCACACAGCATAGCGAAAACCTTATCTCACAGTTGGGCAATTTGCCCAGAAGGATGTGAGGGTAAGTATCAAAGGTCTTACGAAAATCCAGAAACATTACATTCACTACCTTCTCTTTATCCACCAAGCAAGTGACCTTGTTATAGAAGGAGGACAAATTAGGGAGGATTTTCCCTTGATGAACCCATCCTGACTATGTGTGATAATAGCTTTGTTCTTTAAATGTCTTTTAGTAGCACCCAGGATAACCTTCTCCATAACTTTTCTAGGTGCTGAGGTTAGACTGACAGGTCTGCAGTTTCTTTGCTCTTCTCTTGTGACCTTCTTCTGCCTTCTTGTATTACACTGGCTGGCTTCTAGTCAGTGGGGACCTCCCTACACTCCCAAGACCTTTGTTAATTTTTTGAGAGTAGTCCAGCTATAATGTATGCTTACTCACTCAGTACTCTGGGGTGAATCCTGTCAGGCTCCATGGACTTATGGATGTTCAGCTGATAGAACTTGTCCTTTACTATTGTAGTGGCCACAAGTGGAAAGTCATTGCTCTGCCATTCACGGTCCTCCAACTCAGAGGACTGAGCAGCCCAAGATCCATCATTAATATTAAAGACTGAGACAAAAAGGCATTAAATGCTTCCACCTTTTCCTAAACCTTGTTAGGTGACCATCTTCATCAAGTATCAGTCTGGTATTTTACTTAGACCTCCTCTTGATATTGACGTACTTAAAAAAAAATAAAAAAATTTTTTTGTCTGATGCCACACTGGCCAGCTTCAACTCAAGCTGAGCTTTGGCTTTTCTTCTTTTCATCCTGCAGGTGCAAACTGCAACTATGTAATCTCCCTGTGAAGCCAGACCTTGCTTTCAGTGATCATATATTTTTCTACCCAAATTCCAAGAGAAGTTCCCTATTCAATCAAGCTGGTCTACTGCCCCATTTGCTTGACTAGTGACACAGTGGGATGCCTGCTCCCCAAATAGTGAGGCCTGAGCAAAGTATATCTGAGAATCTCTAACCTATATTTCGGTAGAGATCAATCCTCTGTGCAACTTTTTAACTATTATATGAGGCTATGTTTTATATGGAGGTTAACACATTTTTAAATAAAACTGTTTATTTATTTGAACAACTTTAAAGAACAAAAGCATTCAACCAGTTTTGTAAAGAGTATTATTTAATTGTGTAAAGTCTAACATCGTGATTTTCATATATAAAATATCCTATATTTTTTTTTGTTCTCCAAACTTTTTGCCATAGTTTACTTTGGTCTGCCTTTGAACATTTATGAATGATTAAGAGTTGTACTGCTTCGTTTTCCTCTACAAACAAAAAATTACACGTTATTTGATAGCATGGGTGTCTTATGGAGCCTTTTGAGTATATCTTATTTTTAGATATGATATGACCAATGAGAAAGTTTTCTGATAACATCTTGTCTGAAACAAGATTATCTTCTCCACCCCAGATCGATGTGTGTGCACGGGTAGTTTGTTGACCCAGTAATCAATTTAATAGAACAGACTCATGGTAAAATAGTATCCCAAAACATTTCAGACTCAAATTATCCATTTCCTAGGATGAGGAATTTGATATCTTTAAATAATGTTTCAGCCATTTTTCACTGACTTTGTATAAGCATGCCTATACTTAACTGTAGTTAACCATCCTAAATGCTGTTTGAATATATGCAATGTAAGGGTTTACTTCCTGTTATAACTTATTTGAGAAAAAATGCACAGAAATATATTACAAAATGAAATAGCTGTTTCTATGATATTAGTTATCAGGGAAATCTACGTTTTCCTCAGATCCATGATGACAATTTTTTAAAAAGTTAAAAATAGAATAAAATTAGTAGTATTCCATTAAATCTTTGCATAGATACTTAATACAGGAATTTAAACAGTGAAGGTGCAAACTCTGGTATACCTAGAAGACATATATTATTTTCTGTTTTCCACCATGATGAACTGAGGCACAGGAGATCATCGTATGCATGACAATGCAGATTGTTGAGAAGGTTAAGATAGAGATAAGGAAATAGAGATAAGGAAATGTATATTTTCTGCTAAAACATACACTATCCCCTAAAGCTGTAGGTGCACTTTGAAGTAATAACTTGAACAATCTTGGTTTCCCAAGATTGCTTTCCCAAAACCTCTGAGATTTAACATTAAGCAAGGAAGAGAGCAACTTTTTGAAAGGTTAGAATATTTAGTTTTGCAAAAGGAAAGTCAATGTATTTTGAAGCGATACTTTTGGATGCCTAAATTCTCTTCATTTTAATATCTTCCATGGAGTTGAATAAAATATGGTTTCAGTATAAGTAATGATGAAATAGAGAAAAACAGGTGAGAATCAAATCCCCACTGAAAATAGCCTAATTTTATTAGATTAACATAGCCTCTTTTTCTCACATGATGCAAATAATCTGTGATGCTCTGAAGGTTTGAGATTTTCTAAAGCTGCTTTAGAAATGCCTTTCTTCGTGCATTTTAAAGGCTGTGTGATCAATGGGTATTGTCATCAATTGAAAGTTGGAAAATCTATGTCAAAATCTTTACCCTGATTTACTGCAAAGTAAACTAGACAGCTATGTTGCCTAGCTAAGTAAAATTAAGTAAGGGTCCTGATAAAAATCTTTGCTACTATTTAGGCATGTATAGGTTTAGTGTGACTATGACAGACATTGTTCCATGACTGCTAGTAGTGTCACGCAGGTTATCAGTAATAGATGGGATTATTAAAATGTGTATGGGGAGGTCATTTGAATCTCAAGAAGTCATGAGTCATGGTTATCTTGTTTATGGAAGGCTAACAGCTTCCATAAACTAAGTTAATTACTATATGTTTCATCTGTATTAGTTTAAAAACAAAAGGTTGTATTACCTATGTTTGGGTTTGTAGAAAATCCTGGCTCAGTGAAATGCTGAAATTTAGAATGTTTGTGCAGACCTGAAGCCCAAGCCGATCTTTTTAAGTTACTCATCACCACTCAGAATAGAAAGATTTTACCTAAATCATATATTTGATCTTCTCCTGATCTTAAGAGGATGTGGACATAATTGTGTATCTAGAACATCAGGACACCGAATACTGGCAGTGAATGCTCCATTCTTTCTCTGCCTTTTTTTTTTTTTTTTTTTTTCCTAAATTATGGTAACTTACTTGTCACTACCATGTTTAGTTATACTATAAACGTATGTATTGAAACAATTTGTTCTGGATCCTTCTGAGTGGGAGAGGCTCTTCATGAAAATTCATGGATTTTTTGTATGTGTCTGTTAGAAGAAAGAGTTCTTGGAAGAAGGAATAGAATCAGAAAAATGGAGCAGAAATTGAACATTTTTGAGAACTACAGAGAGGTCTGACTGGAACAGAAGTTCTAGGCAGAAGAAGCTCCATTCAGAACTTTCAGAACTTTTCTTTTTAACTAGACAGGTCAAAATGTTTTTATTTTATTTTATTTTATTTTTTAATGTTGACGAAAATATTTCAATGCAATATAAAACTCCCCATCATTGATGGCTAAAACCATGGAATCTATAGATTCAATGAAAATTTTGCATATGAAAAATACATAATGTCTGGAAAGATGTAACACTTTACAATTGTAAATAAATGTTTATTATATATAAAATAAATTCATAAATATTATATACAAATTCATAAATATTATATACAGAGAAATTATATATGCATACAGTTTTTTTTAATTTATTAAATTACAATATCTTTATCTGTTACATGCAGACTCCTGGGAAATGTCTGGTAAATATGACCTAGACATCTGTGGGCTCAGGGAGCTTTCCCAAGTTATGCAGGAGAGAAGAATCAGAGGACAGAAGATTAATAAATGTTCTGCTGCAAAAACAAGCAGAGAAACCATTGTGTTAACGTGTAAGGAGGCATTTCAATATAAAGGAGGTGTACTTTATTGAGAAGACCAACCACTAAATAGTGTGTGTGGTTTTTGGAGTTAGAAAATGTGTGTACTTCATTCATCTAGAGAAGCTATGTGAAGTAAATCTGGAAGTGGGGATGTTGTATCTTTCAAAATTCATCCGTTTTTTGAAAAGCTCAGGCTTTGGCATTAAAGCTCTCATGTAATTTATATGCATAGAATCATAACATACTTTGAAATATTATTTTGCTAAGGAACATTCTGTATTTTATGAGTTATTACATGGCAATTTGTAAAAGATTTTATTTTCATAAACATTTGAAAGCAAACAACAACTGGGGGATGCTTTTTTTAAACAAGTTTTCTTCATTGTACAAGCTTCCTCTGAAAATAGGATGACCCTCAAGAAAGCATAGGAAAAAAACAAGGAATGCTAGTAGGGAAAATCTTTCCTTTTACAGCCATTACAACTAGTTCTGTGAGCTGTGAAAGCCCTATGTCAGTTCTTTTTTTTTTTTTTTTTTTTTTTTTTTTTAGTCAAAGTAGCAATGTATCTTTGATTTCTGCTTTCTGATAGTCTCTTAGGTACAGATTAATGTAAACCATCTCTGTGTACAGCAGTGCATCTATTGGACACTCGGGGGGTACACAGGAAGATTGGAAACTGCAGTCACAGATTTCTATACTCTTGTGCATCAATACAGCATGCTTATGAGAATCAGCCAGGTTCTCATTTTTAAATGTTTCTGCATTGATATGGAACAGCACACAGGATGTGGATCTACTTCACAACTTATAACAATAGTTTTTTTTTTGTTTTTTTTTTTAAAAAAAAGCTACCAACTATAGGTTAAATGGAATTAAATTAACTGAAGGTTAATATTTAAAAGTGTCTATTTAAAAGACAAAGTAAGAGGGAATTATCTATACTGGTAAGAAAAAGAAATTGCTACTGTAAGCAGACCATGTCAAAATATTACCCTTTGACAACCTAGAAACTTTATTAACCATGAGCATATGAGGGACTGCTAGGTTGTGAGATCTAGCACAGCTCAAAAACCTTGTCCTATAAACTTATATTAACCTCAGTGGCCTACCTACCAAGGTTGTCTTTAATTATTTTCCTCTCCCAGCACTACCAAAATGCCCACTGTCTCTTGAATTAATTGATGGCTTTTACAGCCATGGCCATGAAAGGTAATGTATGCTGTAAATTTTCTGCTTGTAGACAAAGAGCTACATACCAACATCTATATTTGTGCTGTTAGCGTATATTATTTTTATACCTTGGCCTTCAAAGCTTATCGTTATTATTGCAGTTAACTTTGCTTGTTTTCTCCAAAAAAGCTTTCTTAGCATTAGCTTTTCCTGAAAGGCTATTCTTGTTCATTTCTATTTAATTTAATGTCCTCTTCTAAGTGTTACCCAAACCTGGAATTGTACTTTTTCTCAGATCTTTTGCAAGCATCATAACAGTGCATATGTCAAAACTGATAGGGAATAACAAAATTAATGTTTAAATGATCTTAGGAATGATAAATTCCAGTTCCTCAATCTTTGCCACCTGTTCAGATAACTCAGGGGCTGAAAAAATAATTAATAAATTTGCAGATTTCTGTGAATCATAGAGTCAGTGCTTGTAGAAATCTGCTTACTTATTATCAATTCATATTTTAAGAGGGGTCTGAAATAAAACTTTGAATACAGTCTCCAAAATATTTTGTTGGTAGTAGAGAATGGATTCTTGTGAGTTAAAATTTTATTGTTAATGTTGTTTATTATCTTATTTTAATTTTCTTATTTTCCATTTCATTTCAGTCAAACGCAGATATCACTGTTTAGAAGAAACATTAGGCTTCTGTTTAAAACACTGGAGGTTCACTGTTGTGGACTTAACCTGGGCATTGCTAATTTGCAGTCAAACCTATTTGAGAAATACAAATAGAAATACAAATATCTGAAACTTTATGCAAGAGTCTGAGAGAGGGAGTTTTTTTTTTTTTTTTTTTTTTTTTCTCCTCACGGTCATATCTACATATTCATCAGAACATTTAAGTATCTGTCCTGGATTTCCTATACTCAATAGAAAGCCCAGAGGATGCGGGCTGTGAAGTTCTTGCTACATCTCTTAGGTTTTTGAAAGAATAACAAATTAGTCTTTGGACTGATTCTTTATACTCATATTTGAGTCTGCAGTATCTGCAGCTCTTTGGCATGTTTATTCATTTGAAAGATATGTTTGGAATATGTCTCTCTTTCCTTATTTGGCTAGTGGTAAAACGAATGGCACGCGATGCACTGCAACTGCATTACCTTCCTCCTGTGGTCAGAATGCAGTCTTCCTCTGGGAGTTGTCTGTGCTGTATTCCTGCCAGAGTGCAGGCTTTCTCCTCTTAGCAGAAACAGCTTATTTCTCAGTTTTGCAGCTGTGAATGGTGTTCTGGGAGCAATGTCCCAGAAACAGTGTCCTTTGCTAACAGGGCAGGGCTTTCTTTTAACCCTTGCTCTTCTAGTCCTCCTGCTGCTTTCTCGCACACATATTTTTAATTGTATTTCATTTATAGCTATCTTAAAAGTCCAGTTACAAATCTATTGAAAATATGTTAATGACCTAAATCCCACTGAAATCCAAAACTGATCCTCAAATCTATAAGTCTGATGGTTCTATCCATAGAGGTGTCTCTGGATTTTGGAAGTTATGAGGTAAAAGGTCCTTAAACCCTTTTATTGAGTGCTTACAAAAGTTCTGATGCATAGATCTGAATTCTGCAATGTTTGAACACCTGGATTAAATTTATATGTATATTTGACTGAGATTAAGAAGCTCTGCATTCCTTCACCTCCCTCTCCTTGCTCTGGAAGGTGTGAATCAATAAGCTTTGCAGTAAAAGCTGGCTCTTCACAGATTACAGTGACAGATGTCCCTCGTGGCATCATAATGTCCAAATTGGAGAGAGATGGATTTGAAGCGGATAAGGAATTGTTTTGAAGGCCATACCCAGAGAGCTGTGGTAAATGGCTCTGTGTCCAAGGGGAGGTCAGTGGCAAGCGGTGTCTCTCAGAGGTCTGTCTTGGGACCAGTGCTGCTTAATATCTTTATCAATGACATAGGCAATTGGATAGAGTACACCCTCTGTAAGTTTGCAGATGATACCAAGCTGAGTGGTGCAGTCAATATGAAAGAAGTTATGCCATCCAAAGGGATTGAACAAGCTAGATAAGTGGGCCCATGTGAACCTAATGAAGTTCAACAAGTCTAAGTGCAAGGTGCTGCACCTGGGTTGGAGCAGTCTCAGAGAGAAGTACAGACTGCGGTGAAGGACTTGGGGGTTCTGGTGGACAAAAAAGCTCAACATGAGCCAGCAGTGTGTGCTGAAGGCCAACTGCATTCTGGGCTGCATCAACAGAGGAGTGACCATCTGGTCAAGAGAGGTGAATGTCCCCCCTCTGCTCTGCCCTTGTGAGGCCCCATTTGGAGTGCTGCGTCCAGGTCTGGAGCACCCAGCAAAAGAAGGGTGTGGACCTGTTACAGTGGGTTCAGAGGAGGGCCACAAAGGTGATTGGAGGGCTGGGACACTGTTTTAAACTAAAAGAGTAGAGATTTATATTAGATGTTAGAAGGAAATTCTTCTCTCAGAGGGTGGTGAGGCACTGGCACAGGCTGCCCAGAGGGGCTGAAGATGCCCCATCCCTGGAGGTGTTCAAGGCCAGGCTGGATGAGGCCCTGGGCAACCTGATCTAGTGGCTGGCATCCCTGCCTTTGGCCAGGGGGGTTGGAACTGGATGATCTTTAAAGACCAAGCCATTCTATGATTAAGCATGGGCAGAAACAGTGATGATTTTTTCAGTGTGGGGGAAATGGGATTCAGTTCTTTAAGAGAATAAAACATCCATTCTACCTTCTGGTGTGAGTACAGTCAGCATGAGCTTGTTCTCTGTAGAGGGATTGCAGGTGTGCCTGTTCTGCTGAAGCCACTGTGCTGTGTGGGATTCAGATTGGTTAGGCAGGTGTAATAGTGCTAGAAAAAGCATGACTAATGGCCAAAGCCATGAGGACAGTAAAACTTTCTCCTTGCTTTCAGGACTAGTTCTCTCTTTTGCCTGGTGACATTCATGTAATTCTTGAGCTTTAATAATCACCCACCTGTTTTATTTCTCTTCTGGATACCTGGAAGTAGCTGCTTGCAAAATGTTCTGACTCGAGGTGGCTGGCTTGTTAACATCCCCCCGGGAGAGGTTTTCCTGTTTAGGTACCCTCTACAAGACACACTCTGTTTTTTTTTTGTTTGTTTGTTGTTTGTTTTTGTTTAGGGGGTATATAACAAGTGTACATTTTCTCCATCTGTAAAATAAATAAAGAATAAAAAAGATATAGTACTGCATATGTGAAAAGCTTTTTAATAGCTAAAATTGTCACTGGTATTGTGATTTTATGGTGTTACCTTCAGGAACGACAGTTGGAGAGGAAACAAAAAAAATAGGCCTTTTCACAATAGGGGCCTATTTCACAAAATAATTCCACATACTTCAATGAATATTAAGATTCAAAGCAAGAAATAACCTGAATGGAAGTAAATTGATCTCTACATATTTCTTTGACATAAGTAATATTTTGTTCTTGTTCACAATATCTAGTTATGGTTGGAAATCATTTTGAAATTGATTAGTATTAGAGGGAAAATGCTAACTGATTTGATCAGTCATTGATCTGATTTGCATCTTTTTACATTTTTTTGGGGTGGGGGGTATTTTTGAACACTAAGTAGCTACATTTTTAACACCTTTTTGAAACAAAAAGGTGTTAAATCTTCACTTACTTTTCTCAAAGGCTTTAGCCTATATTTTTAAAATCATAACTTATATTTCACAAACAACATTATGCCAAATTCGCAAGTATTTCCAGGTGGCCTAAGGTCACTTTGGCTGAGTATGTCTTACTCATCTCTTAACACCTTCAGTCATGGTACGTGAATACCTTAACTTCTTTTATTCTTAAATTATTTTTGCTTGCACTGCTGAACTAAAACAGTAATATCGGCACTGCATGCCCATGCTTATTTTGTTATTTATGCTTTTCTACTATTGAAGAACAAGTGTAATAAGCAAAATATTGGATATCTGCTTAATCATAGAGTGATAGAATCATAGAATCATAAAGGTTGGAAAAGACCTTCAAGATCATCTGTTCCAGCAAAGAATGATAAAGGCAGCAATAAATAGAGCTCTAAATGAAATACAGGCAAAGGGACATGGTAAATACATGTAGCGGGTCGTCATCTCAGAACTATTCAGTGCTGTGGAGTGAGGTGATGACAACAACCAGATAGGAACACTCATGATGTATATCTCTGGAAACATTTCCAAATACTAGGTGAAAAAAAAAGATAATATCTTAGAGTCTTATCTAGCTTTATATATTTATATATTGAAACTATATGTTTTATATTAATTCCAACATCCATTTTTGTAACTGTCCCTGTTAATATGGTTTCTGAATTCTCCCTTGTTCACTGTAGGTAATGTAGGTTCATTTAAAATTTGAAGTAGCCACAGCATGTGTTTAGTCATGTTAAGAGTTTATGCAACTGTTATAACCCTCCATAAAGAAGCAAACATAAAATAAACTTCTGAAGCTTCTTTGTTCTACTCCTTTTTACTTACAAATTCCTGAACTAAAGAGGAAGATCAGCTATGATATTTGTATTTATCAGTATTTCTGTGTATTTTTAATAAAGTATTAGATAGAATTGATAGATACCTGGAGAGAGAGAACCTTCAGAACCTTCTGAGAGAACCTTCAGAACTGACAGAGAGGGACATTTTTCTAAATGATCCATGTGTTTCTGGCATCTTTTTCCTTGTTTGTTAAAGGATGAAAGAGTGCTCTAGGAGAAAAAAAATATATATATATACATATATACATTTGTGAATGATAGGTTCAATAAATTGAAGTAATAACACTGATGTCCATATGCTGATTTCCTATTTGTGAGCCATTGAATAAATACTGAAGAAAGTTTGCAGACTGTAAAGAAGGATTTTGTTTCCCTTTGAGTTTTATTTATTTATTTGTTTGATTCTTTGTTTCTTTGCTCGGATGGTTTCTTTTGTTTTGTTTTGTTTTAGTGGATTTTTAAGCTGTGAAATTTTTCTTTCAGGCTTCCGCTGTTAAATGTTGCAAACTGAAAAACATACAAAGCAAAAATGAGGGTAAATCTGACTTCCCAAGATCAAAGCAACCTTTTTAAAATATTAAATTGTGCTACATTCCTACAGATGTCACAGGAACAATAGTGGATTCCTGTGGAATTCATTCACAATTTTAGTCTGAGTGTTAAATAATATTGACTATTTGTATTAATAATTTCAAATGGAGAAAGCAGCAGAGGTATGTAGTGATCTGTTCATTTTTCTTCTAACAGTTGAAATGCTTTAAAGCAAGGATGACGTTGAGATATCACTGAAATTATGCCAGAGGTGATACTTCCATTCATTCTTCTTTATAGTCGTTTGTAGTCCGGACCACTGCACCTGTGATTCATACATAGAATGGCATGTGTTGGAAGGGACCTTAAAGTTACTTCCAACCCCTCCCCCGCCAACGGCAGGAATACCACCCTGCTCTAAGTTGCTCAAAGCCCCATCCAACCTGGCCTTGAACACCTCCAGGGATGGGGCATCCACAGCTTCTCTGGGAAACCTGTGCCAGTGCCTCACCACACTTTGGATGAAGAATTTCCTTGTGACGTCTAAACTAAATCTCCACTCTTTTAATTTAGAATCCCCCCTCCCCCACCCTTATCTGAGCATCATCTGCCTGAGCAAAAAGTTGCTCTCTTTTTTTTTTCTTTTTTTTTTTTTCTTTTCTTTTTTTTTTTTTAATAAACCCCCTCTAAAGTATTGAAAGGTTGCAATGAGGTCTCCCTGGAACCTTCTCTTTAGGCTGAACATCCCCAGCTCTCTCAGCCTTTCTTTATAGGAGAGGTTCTCCAGCCCTTTGATCATTTTTATGACCCTCCTTTGGACCCACTGTAACAGCCCTACACCATTCTTGTGCTTCTTGCCCCAGACATGGACACAGAACTGCAAGTGGGGCCTCACAAGGGCAGAGAAGAAGGGGATAATTACCCCTCCTGACCTGCTGGTCACACCTCTGTTGATGCAGCCACGGATGCAGTTGACCTTCTGGGCTGTGAGCGTGCACTGCTGGCTCATGCTGAGCTTTTCATCCAGCAGAACCCTCAGGTCTTTCTACTGACAGATTCAAGTCTGATTTCTGACAGATGTGTCTAATGTGTCATGCAGCTTAATCAGGGAGAGGAACGAAGTACCTCATGGGTGATATGTCTGACAGAGGGTTGTATTTCTTACAGGAAAACTTGGACTAAAGATACCTGGAATACAGTTTTCTTGAGGTATTGCCAAAAGGCATCATTTTGAAAAAAAAAAAAAAAAAAAGAAATTTTGGTTTACAACAGACCAATCTGAAATACATATAGTTTGATTTTTTATTTTTATTCTTTATTTTAAAAGCTAACAAAAATAATTATTATGTTATTTTACAAGGAAGCATCATTATTTATGAAAGAGGAATTAGGAATTTGGTGTAAAATTTGGTGAGAGTAGAAGGGATAGCATACAAGTTACTTAGTGATTTTTTTGAAATTTTCTGTATGAGACTAGAAATTCATCTTTTGTAGGCCCATTTACAAAGAAGAATATGTGAAGGAAAGTAGCTGTTTTCAATGTTGTGTGTCATATGTGTAGTCTTAAGAACACAATGGGAGCATATTTTATCTTTTTACCTTTTTATCTTTGTTATCAATGTGTTGGCATTTCACTGAGCCTGGTGGAAAAGGAAGAAAAGAAAAAATGACACTGTGATTTCAAATAAAATGTCAAGATTTTCATAAACTACATATTGAGCATAGGCATGCGCTCACTGACTTTCACTGAAGTATATATTGAAACCCATTCTGTCTTTTACAGAGCAGGATCGAGAATTACTGTTTCTATGGCATTCCAGATCTCTTAATAAAGTAGCTTTTAATTACTTTTTTCCCTCTATGCATCTGCATCTGATATTTATTACTGGAAAAAAAAAAAAAAAAAAAAAGGAAGAAAAAAAAAGTTGCTGTATAAGTTCATGCAGTAAAAACCTGTCCTTTTAAAATATTCTTTCTATTATGTGCAATGCTTTTCTCTAAAAATAATTTTAGAGATGATAGTAAAATCTACTAATTGAATGAATTGTTACTCATTGTAAAACACCAGAAATGATGGAAGTGTTTTAGTTAATACTCTACAGATGATAGTAACTCTGAAAAACCTTCTAGCATAGTATTTAATTGGTTTACATAGGATTTCATATATTTGGAGATACAGGATTTAATCTATGTTGTTTTCAGTTTATTGTCATCATTCAAGACAATGGGCAGAGTAGACTCATTAGAAAGAAGGCACGGAATTGAACTGTAAAAATGAGTGCACAAAACTACCTTGGTTTTTCTAGATGGATGCATTAATCTTGTGAATTTGCTGATTAAGTAGTGTCATGTATAGACGTATCACTCCAGGATAGCTTCATTTCAAATGTTCAGAGATGGTATTCTTCCTGCCTTTATGCATTTTACATGATTTAGTAGTAAATACAGAATGAGAACTGTCTGAATTAAGCAACTTTTAAGATGGAGCTGTGGTATGCAGAATATCCAGCTTTTCCAGCACTATTTACTTGACTGGAATAATTAGCATACTACAACTGAGCATGTCCAAGGGAAGCATTTCAACCTTATGACATTAAAATCAAAGGAGAAAAACAAACAAACAAAACAAAACAAACAACAACAACAAAAAAATGACTTCAATTAATTGGCATGGCAGTATTCTATTCTATATTCTGCTTCATTGGTTTTGGTGTATCCAATAAAAAGAAATTTAGTAGCATTCAATATATTGCAAAATAGGACTGAAAATCTAATCTCAACCTTTTAATAACTTCTCTATCGGTAGCTAATGAATAGAAAGAAATATAATTCTAAAATACAAATAATAGTGATTCTAATTAAAATTATATTTACATCAGTGAAGCTCCTGTTTCTCACAAAGTCACTTTTGTTTTTAAGTTAACATAGACGAAGTGTCTCTGTTAGTATTGTTTTTAAAGTCTTTGGAATGAAAGTTATATGTAATATAAAGCATTTCCCCAACTGTCTGGAGATTAAAAAAAAAAAAAAAAAGTTTTATCAATAGACAGTTAAATAATAAATAATATCTGATTTTTGTGCTGTTCTAATTCATTTCTAATTTAGGTGATAATTTGTTCCTTACGTAGCTTAGTTACAATTTCAACATACCTCTGTTTGGAAAGAAGTTAAAGATGTATCTTGGTATAACCAATGAGATTTTTTGACTGATTTCAGTGAAAATTGGTAAAGTCTCATAATCTGTTTTAAAGACATTTCCCTTCATTGATCATAAGTTTATGTGAAGGCTATATTTACCAAAATGTTCTAAATATTAACAGATGCCAAAGAGTTCAGGTTCTTACAGTCAGAGAATGAAGTGTGGCAGTTCTTTCACATAACAGTGATGTTTTTGTCAGTGACACTTTCATCTGCTGACTTATGGCCCTCCTTAGATATGTGTGCAAAGAACAGTGTTAATTAATTATGTTAAATTTTATACAGGTTATAATTGATGTTATAGTCTCATAGGCAGACCTCATTCATATTTCCTAGAATACACTCAAGTTTCCTTACAGATAAGAAATATCTGTGCTGTTACATATCCATTTAATGTACATTTGATATATGAGTAGAAAGGATTAAGCCCTTAAATATCTTGGATGACAAACAACATCTAGTATTTGGCCCATAAACTCTTCCTATGACACATAAGCTTTATTCAGGATGAGAAGGCAGACTTTGGAGGTAAAGAACTGCCGAATTTACCATTATTTCTCTTATAAATTGAATCTGCGAAAGGCCTTAAATTTATATGTGACTGTCATAAATTATTATTTCATGTCTAGTTTAGCAGTCTGCCAAATTTGAAGTTATTAATACTTTGTAACTGGCTAGACATGGGATGTCATGAACCCAAGACAAAGGAATAATCTATTTTCAGGCCTTTCCCTGATGACTTTATAAAGCTTATTGCAAGAGGCAAAAATACCACTGCTTATCAAAAAAGAGCATAAATATATATCTCAGTAGAAGGTGTTGGTCAGCTTTAAAATGGTTGTTTTCAACAGCTCCATACATACAAAAAATAAATATGGCCCCACTATTTTGAATGTTTTATTTAACATTCTTGAATTTAATTTTACTTTAAAAAAAAAAAAAAATTTAGATGTTTAAATTACTATCTTTAGATGTTTATATTACTATCATAGAAATTATGGGGTATACATAAGTATAATTGAAATGAATAATAAAAATACACAGTTGAATACCAATTTGATATGAACACCAGACCACCTGACTTTTAACATGACTATTGATTTTTAGATCATGGTGATAGGATTAGCTCTATACAAACACTGTGGTTTTTGTACAAACACTGCTGAAAGAAGTACTACTTGGTATTGATGATTATTAACAACATGTGTAATGGTACAACTGATTTTGTTTAAACATAAGATGCTTCATATGCAAGTCTGGAATGTAAAAGCCCTATAAAACATCTTAGAGTTTGTACAGATACTGTACAGTATGACCTATTGCGGTAGCTGCTTTGTTAAAGGAATGAATCTCCTCAAAAAACTCGTCTTATGCTTGAGCAGGAATTGAGGCTTTGATGCTGGTTCTAGTTCTGCAAGCTGCTATATTCAAAATAGGATATTAGAAAAATACTGATTCTAGTTATAAACCACTGTGTTTTATGTGTATACACTCTATGTGTATTTGTATGGTTGTGCTTTACAACTGCAATGGCTAGAGATATTAATATTCCTCATTGCAAGTAGGTGAAAAAGAGAGAAATCTCAAGACTGGGTAGATATTCCCTTAAAATCAATCCTTCACTTTCCACTGCATCAGTTTATTGGGAATGAAATTATTCCAACTATGTTTGTTAATTGCTTTTTTATTTCCTCTTTCTACCCATCTGTTGTAATTGCTTGTGATTGCTTTTTCAACACATGAAAAAAAACAGTATCAATAGAACTTTTATTTCTCTTATGATTATCATGTTTGTAATTCCGCAGATGTATTTAATACAGTGAAAAAGTGAGTACACATCAATCTAGATTTTGCTACAGTTGGGAAAGTAGCTTGTCCCATTTTAGTTCTTTTCCCAGTGCTTTCCCCCAGAGCGTAATACTATGGAATGAAAGAGTCATGGTCAGGTTTCTGTGTGTGTTAGTTTGTTTGGTCCCTTACAATTTAAATGTGAAGGAGACTACTGGGTATATTTTGTCCTCACCCATGCAAAGATTTTTTTTTATTATTTTTTTTTCTCTCAAGGAAGTAGCCAATCCATTTGTTCTTCAGCATGCAAACCTTTGTACAGCCCGGTGTACGTTACCATCAAGTAGATTTCAGCATTGTTCACCTTCATTGCATCAATGTTGAGTCATCTACAGGAACCACAAAGAACTTACTTCCAGGAAGTGTGACTAGAAGGACCTTAGGTTTTTAAAGAAGAGGGCTTCTCCTATTGTATTTTTTAAGAAGTTGGAAAGTTTGTGTGTTTATACCGGTTGACTTATTTTACAAGTATGGGAATCTAGTATTAGCAAGACTGAATCCTTTACAAGAAAATTGGATTGCTAGCTAGTAGACTTTTAGCTTTGGGAAGCACAGATAGAGCCTCTATGGTTATATGCCTAGGGATTATTCATTGTTATCCATAGTAGTTAAAACTTATATATATTGACTTATATTATACTTTTACTTTCCATTAGAATCAGTTATATTTACATTATTTCTGTAATGCATTACTTGTTTTTTATTGGCCTTGACCCTGTTTACCACTCAAAAATGGAATAGCTTCCATTGATCTCAACAGTACAGGATCAAAGCTGCCTTCATCACAACACACTTAAAGAGCATCTCAATTACTAAGTAGAACATTATCTCTTTTGTAGCACATAAATTAGATCATTATGTTTAGGTCACTGGGATTCTGCATATCTAGATGCTGTTCTTTTTCTTAACGTTTCTACATCTAACTGCTAGGTTGGTTTGCAAGGCACTCTGTGAAGCCTGTGTATGCCTTTGCAGAGTGCTGGATGCACCCTGTTTGTTTCGTGACCAGTAGCTTTATAACACTTCACAAAAAGCTCAAACTAAAGCAAAAAGACCCCCATACTGCTTGTGTATTTCTGCTGCTCATTTTCAGGAGTCAGAGTGTGTCAGCTTTGAATTAGCTATGGCCAAACTATGTTGAAAGGCTTATTTATTTATTGTTTCTGTAGTACTAAGAGATCTTTCAAGATGTTCAAATAGGTTGTAATTTATATTATCAATATGAAAATATCTAAATGCATTTATTGTAATACTACTCTCTCCTAAAATCAGAACATTTGATTCTCCAGTCTAGAAATCTTCATAACAGTCCTACAAGGTTAAAGATATTACTCTCTCTGTTACAAAGGCGAAGACTATAGCTCTGTATGTATTTGACAACTTGTTAATTTGATGACACACAAAAATTTTGTAGCTGAAGCAGGAACCAGGTATCTGTCTCTTAACTTATCTTTATTGGTAGTTATTGCTTTATGTACATACAGGTAAGACTGTAGGAGCTGTAAGTAGATAAAATAAATATATCAGTAAGGTATGTGTTTTACAGAGCAGAATCATAAGGATGCCTTTTTTATCATAGAATGTCTCAGGTTGGAATGGACCTTAAATATCATTTTATTTCAACACCCCTGCCATAGACAGGTATGCCATCCACTAGATCATGTTGGCCAAGGCTTCATCCAGCCTGGCCTTGAATCTCTAGGGATGCTGTTTATGCCAGATGTTTTACTGGATAGGAATTTTTGGTAAGGTAATTGATTTTGAACCAGAAAGCTGTAATATTTTTTCTTAAGTATGTGAATGTGTGCAAAAGAATTGGAAACTTACTCTGAGACTCTCAGGGATGTTGACAATTTACGCTGGATGCAAAACTATTTTAATATTTTTTTTTTTTTTCTGAAAACATCTTCAGTATTATCAAACAATATGCCTTTTGAATGAAATTTCTCATTTAAGCACACTAAAAAAAAAACACATTCACACTCTTTCAAAAGAAAAAGGAGGGCTGAACTGTTTAGATTTAGAAACACTAAAATGCAATGGCAGATGTCTCAAAAAAAAACTTCCTTAGATAAGCTTATAGCTTATTATAGAAGCTTTTTTTATAGAAGCTTCTTATTATAGAAGCTTTTAAATATTGAAAAGAACAATTTGATTTCAAATGTAGTTGTGAACTTAGGTCTCCAGCTTTGTTCTGTCCTTAATGGCTTTCCTCCATACTCTAAAACAATTGAACAAGAAAAAAAACAAGTACCTTGAATCAGTGACTACATGTTTGAGTGTTTATTATTTGCTTCCTGAATTCAAAACCTATGTGGATTGTTAAGTGGCATTTAAAGTAACTAAGAAGTAGAGTAAAGGAAAGGTTATTTAATTCAGATAACTTGACATACACATTCACTGTCAAAGTAAAAGTTAGAATATGCAGGTATCCTAAAAGTGTTCAGAGCCACGAAGCACCTTTGCTGTAAGTACAGAAAATACCCAGAAAGAATATGCAAGTTTTCTGTGAAAGTATCGTATACAACTTTGGATGAACCTAATGAGGTAACTATTTTAAGGACAATAGTACAGATGAGGGTAACATAATTTATATAGGACAGATAGAAATTGAACAAGAAAATAAGTTAGCATTACATTTAAAAATATTTACAGTGCTACGAAACCACTGGAAAAAAGCAAACAAACAAACAAAACAACAACGAAAAAAAAACAGTGAAGAAATCCAAACAAAGTAGACTAACATATGACATGTTTCAAGTGGCAAAGAAATAGTATGCCTATTGTAGATACTCAAACAAATCAAGTATCCTCAGCCACTCCTTGTAAGTCGTGTCCTATAGTCCTCTCAACATTTATACTGACAAATTTAAATCTATGACTTTTCAAGATGACTACAAAATAACTACAGTGAGTAATGACTAGTGAAAAACTAATGTTAAAATCCACTGCAGAAGTAACATCAGTTTACTATGCTAGAATGATGAAGAGCAGTGTGTTCCTCTGCAGTTTTTAAGGGTAGTTTAGATTACAAATATAGAAACCTTTGGAATACATCAGTCACCCTGAAGGGACTTCAAATGAAAGGTTAATATTTAAAGCAGCTTTAATGGGGAAGCTCAAACTCAAAGTTATATCAAGGGTCAAGTATTATCAGTGTCTTCTTCAGCAGACTGTGGGTATAAGGTTTTGAAACAGGAAACCAAATTTGACAGTGATGAATGGGGGAGACATGCAAATGTGTATTCTCCCCATCAATTATTAGAGGATTGATTACCAAGTGATTCAGAAGTTTTTATAATGAAAAGTTAACCTGAATTAGGTAGATAAGGATGCACTGAATGCAGACATGAGATAAAACTAAACAAGAGCGTTTTGGAGAAAGTCTAGGAGAGGAGAAAATGGTGCTTATCATAAAGATATTTAAAATGGCATTTGGAAGTAAGTGTGTTAATACAATATCAATGTAATGATTTCTGAAGTGTGAAAGGTGAAGGATTTGGTATTCTGAGTTTGGATCTCTAATGAAGATAAAGGCAATAATGAAGAAAGGGGAGACGGAAAAATTATTTTCCTTTTTAAGCTTCTGTTCTAAAGCATTTGAAATAAGAATGGAAAGATCCTTATCATAGCTGACCAAAGCATAGCTGACCTCAAAGTTATTCTCAATATGCAATGTGTTTTCTTAATACATAATTTATGGTTAGGAGAAGGTATCCAAAATCATTATATATGTTTTTCCCCTAAAGCCTTTCTGATAATGTAACAGCAGACTAAGGGTGGGAGTTTTGGGAAAGGAAGTTCATGAGAAAATGTGGAGGAGCTGGGAAGGGAAGGTGTTTTTTGTGTAGGGTATTTTTTCCAGCAACAACAAATACTAATTTATCTGACAGTTATTTGGAAAGTGCAAAGAAATACAGCAATCCAAGGGAGACTGACAGCATTCAGAGAAGCTGATATGCTGAAGGAAAAAATGACTGCTTTTTCCTTAATAATAACTATACATATTTGAAGAGTGTAAATACTAAAGCACAGAAGCACAAGGGGAGTAGTGCAATGGGATTACTAAAGTGAAAATTTAGATTGGCTGAACATTAGGAAAAAATGATCGACAGTGAGAATAGATTATGTAGTGGAACACTCTCCCGAAGGTACTGGTAAAAGCCCCTTCTCAGCCTTCACTGATACTTCACAGCAGATTGCATACAGAAGCAAAAGCTATTCTGTGGCAAAACCTGCTTTTCTTGGAGAGGTGTGCTAGAGGACTTAATAGATTTGCTGTAAGTCATTTTCGTGAATCATTTAGATATGTGTTACAAATTTTTACTTGTTGAAGGAAGTTCTGTAACATTTCCTACATTTCCTACTCAGTGAATGCTAATGAGTTCATCACAAATTTAGTAAATCAATATCCCATAACAGTGTTTTGTATACATTATTCACTAAAACTTTTTGTGAAATAGACTGCTTAAAAGAAGAGGTAGAAATAGGGGAGTATGAAAGGTGTAGAATGTTTGTGTTGTGGCAAGGGGAGTATTCAGGAAGGAAAAACTGGAAGCTTACAGACCCAGTGATTTTATAGGAACCTGAATTTCATTCTTTATTGCATGCATGTTTCTTTCTATGTTCTAAGATTCCTGAGTAATCCTGATACTAATATTGACTTGAAAACATACAATTTATAATGATCCAAAGGGCTTTAAGAAAATATTTATTTCAGGGAGCTGACCTTCAGAAAAGGCGTTTTTTCTCCCAAATGCTAACAGCATTTCTTTGAGGACTTGTGCATGCTTTGCATAGGCACAGGCAGGAACTAATAGAAGGGGGTTCTGGAGTTTTTCAGGAAGTAATTCCTCTCCTAACCATAGGATTTTCTGAATGTTTACTCTTTGAATACTAATAAGAAATATACCCATTTCATACTGAATGTCCTCAGCATCCATAAGCCTTTAATGTTCATCTCCTGCTGTGGAGGCTGGAAGCGACATATACTGGGTTATTGATTATGTATATATATAATAAAGACCATTAGGACCAATATGTTCTTTCTCCTTCAGGCAGTTCTTATGGATGGAAAAAACTAATTCCAGTCTTCCTCCTTTCTCATCATGTGTCCAGTGTGCAAACATTTCTTAGATGAAATAAGTTGCAGGTCAGCCACTGCTGTGATCATAAATATTCATATCTCTATAGATGGGAATGAAATAAATATTCATCAGTACTCAGTGATATCAGGATTAAAATGGAAATATGGAAGATACAGGAAAACTTCTCCAAGAATATGTTTGATAACAAAATCCTTTTCTATATTTCATCAATCATTCTATTTGAAAATATATATATATATTGCTCTGTATGACATTAGGCAAATTAAAAAAAAATGCATATAGGATTTCCAGGGACAGCCGATAAGCAGACAAAAGCAACCAGATAATGGGAAGATGTTGATTTTTTTTTTTTTTCTTCAGAATCATGGAACAGAAATTCTCAAATTGGACATTATATGGGTGCAAACCTTGTTTGAGACCAACTTTCATATGTATTTACATTTTTATATATTTACTCCACTACTTTAGTCAAGATTCTCTTTCTCTTATTGGAAAATATACATCTTTTATGATCATTTAATCAAAACAGCAGTAAGAGTTTGGACTATGCTGTGGCATCTCTTCCACATTATCTAGTTATATGTTGTATTAGCAATATCTATTTGGTGATGTGTTACAGTAATGCATTATAACAATAGAAAGATATGTGAGAACATATTGTTCTCATATGAATGTTCACATATGAATGGTTTTATGTCAGTGCTGAGGTCCCTACACCGTTTGTGTTCAAGATATACTAATTTACTGCTGGTGGTAGTATACTTCTCTTTCTGTTAACTCAGGAGATAGCTGTTCCATTCTCTGCTTCTCTGTTGAGACTCTTCACTCTTATGGGCAGAACAGACTTCACCGAATTCATCAGAAACTTTTCACTGCTGTAAAATGGCACTGAATATTAATATCTGTGAACTCTGAGTTTAAGTTCATATAAAGTTGTTTGAAGGATGTTCTTGTTCATGTATAAGGTATGAAATGATCAGATTTACCCGGACTTTACAGCATGTTTACATATTGGTAGTTTAAATTTTGTTTATATAGCCATTGCAATAATATTGATAATATTTTTATTTGGTCAATTTCTTTGAAAAATTTAAAACTGATGTACGCTTTGCCCCTTTTAAAAAAAAAAAAAAAAGTCATTAAGTGAATCTTTTACTCTGAATTCATTCTTTATTCCTAAAAACACAAACAAGACCTTTCAAGACAAGGAATGTCTCACAGAGAAGAAAAATTACTTGTTTTGTATGCATGTGTCACTTGAAAATTAGATTTGTTGTGATTTCCTACCTTTTTCTGGATCTAATGTGATACAGACCAGCTGAATCTATTAAAAGAAGATGAAATCTGCTTTTTTCATTTGTTGAGTAGAAAACAGATTATGATTATTGCCATAGATGACTTGTTCCACGGCTTGCCATTTCTTTCGTTTCTCAGGATTCTAATAGCAAAAGTAAATGGAATTTTTCTAATTAATATTTTAGGATGAATGTAACACCTGTGGTTGCTTGCAGGATTGTATTTTAAAAGGCTAAAGACACACACATGCATTAATTATTAGGTTTGTGTTTTGTTTTGTTTTAAAAAAATAAAATAAAAACAGCAACAGTTGGGAATTTATGAGGAACTTGAAGGGTTCTCCCCCCCCCCCCCCCGCAAACAAAACAAAACAAAACAGGAAAAGAAACAAACAAATAGTGTTCATTGTATTTCTTTCAGAAACTTGTATATTCTAATATTGGAGTGTAATAAGAACATCAGCTTGAAACAGAATTTTTATTAAGGAGAATTAAAGAATTTGATTTCCTATAATTTAGTCACGTTTTTAGACAAGAATTATAATATGCAGTTACTTAAAATACTGTGTTTTTGCTATTAAATTAATATAGTTGTATAATAAAAAGTCAAATTGTTCTCTTTCAAAGAGTGATTTCAGCCAGACAATTTCTTATGCTTAAGAGCTGTTGAAAACATAGGATGCTGCTTTGCTATCATGTGCTGAATGCTTTCTAAATCTTGACTGGACAACTTGAAACGCATAATGAGATAGAAAACAACCATGTCTTTTATTTTAATACATACACTTCAAAATATCTTGTTTAATGAATAGAAAATTTGTAGAAGTATAACATTCTGTATGTCCTTACTGAGCCAATCTCTGTGTCATCTAATTGTCAAATTAAAAATACAGGTATTCTTTGGCTTTTATGATTGTTTTTACATATTTGGTTGAAAGTTATATTTCCCCCAGATTTTCATATAAAATAGTTGATATACACTTAAAATATTCAGCAAATATCAAATGGAAGTGAAAAATATTTCTTCTAAATCAGTTATATGAATATTTTATTATGCTAGTATGTTCAAAGGGGCATTCATTCCAAAGGCCATAATAGTTTTTTCAGGTATTTGATGCTCTAGTTATCTCTAAAGAATGCTTATGTTGATATCAACTCAGATAATTCTTTATTAATTATAACCACGATAGGGTGTACACTGTTATTATTATTGTTGTTATTATTATTTTACTTAAGTGGAAAGCTCAGGTATCTGTTGTTGAAAAAAAAAAAAAAAAAAAAAAAAAAGGAAAATTAAAACAGGGTAACCTATATTGGTAAAAGCTTATGTATTTTGGGCCATCCGTGTACATGCAAGCAAAATGATTGAGACAACTGACACCACAAAAAATCATAGAAATATCTGAATAACAATAGGAGAAATGAGTAGGAAAAACTTCTTTTTTTCCCTGAGAAACAAAATGAAACAAACCCACCAGATTTAGTAGTTCTATGATGTTTTGTAAATTGGTCCTAGTTTGGTGATAGTAAACCATGATTATTATCCACAATGCCAGTTGATAAACTCAATAAAAGTAACTGTTTTGCAATCCCTTATTCGGGGTGAAAGAAGTAGCAAACTTAAGCTAAGTAAATGTTAAGAACGGATATTCCAAGGTTAAATAAGTCATGTTAATCAGTTTGCCACGTTTTCTTTTCTTATAAGCTTAGAGGGAGCTGTTAAGAAGCATGAAAGTTGTCAAGTTCATCATTCCCATGAGACAGATTTAGAAATAGCTTGACTTACAGAAAAAAAAAAAAAAAAAAAATCACGCAATAAAAAGAGTGTATCTGTTGAGTCAATGACTATTAATATCAGGGCTGGCTAAGGATTTTAGTTTCCAAGCTTGTCTTTTGAAAGCATTTTGCAGTAGTCAGCTAGGGGACCATGCTGAGAGCTCGGAGAGCTCGGAGATGGAGGAATGTGAAAAATATCCTTCAACATGTAACTGGTTGTTTCTTTCACTTTTTCTAAGGTCAGCCATGTTCTTGAGAAAGTAAAGAAACCATTTTTAAATTTTCAAAACTTGGACCAAAAAAAAAAAACCAAACCAAACCAAAAAAAAACAACTTTTTACTTTTATTTTTTGGAAAATAATAATAATAATAATAATAATAAAGCATTGTGTTGTGTGCATATTTTCATTCAAAGTTTTATTTTATAAATCTGATTGGATTCTAGTTAAAGGGCCATATTTTCCAAAGAATACTTGAAGGTTAGATCAAAGTATAGTCCAGATGTTTGTACATATATATTATGCCTGGAACGTTATCACTGTTTTTTGCATGTCACTTGTATGTGCAGGTAAAAGCCTTGGAAGTTTCTGAAAAGCAAAGTGGCACAGAATAAGGAGTGCATGTTCTGAAAATTCTCCTTTTGCTTTTAAGGTGAAGCTCCCAGGAAATGTCAGGAGTGCTTGTTCATACTTCTAAACAGCCGCTATTTATCTGTTGTGGATGGGCACCTGACAACAGAACACTTTATGCAAAATAACTGAATATAAACAAGACATAGCTCAGGTTTTACAGGAGCTAATTAGTAATATAACAGCTTCCAAAAGCAGTGTTATTCCTGTTAGCCTCTTGGTAACTTTCATCTTCAGAAACTACCTGTTAGAAAGCCAAAGCAGTTCCAGATAAAAGACTGGATTATGCCTTGGGTTCAAACAGATAGGTTGTGCCCTTATTTCTTCTGGCGAGATCACACAGTGAATGCAGTAAGATTTAGATGCCTTTTTAGTGTTTATTGGTATATGTTAAGGCTAATACCTTACAGAGATGATTTTCCACAGTTTTAAAACTGTCTGCTCACTGCATGTTTTCTCCAAATATGCTTTTTAGTTAGAAAGAGACTATCCTGAATTCATTTTAAAGTTTTTATTAGGCATGATTAACAGCTTGATACTTAATTCTGAAACAGACCTGATATGTCAAGCTTTTTGACCTATCTTTAACCAGTATGTAGTGGCTTCAGTGGAACTGAGACCCCACTATGGATAGCACAATCTTGAATATAATTTTGGTAGACTTTTCCAAAGAAACTGCATAGTGCAACTCTTTGACGAGCCTTGTATTAAATTTTTGAATGCAGTTGTAATGAGATGAATGCAAACAATAGTTAATAGTATAGATTTGGCTGTCAAAAGTCTTTCTTTATGCTTAATGTATATTCTTTTATGTTTAATTCAATGCATATCCTGCATTGTAGGCCAAATAGAATATTTTAGAGAAAATAGTAAGAAAATTATCTTTTTTTCCTGAGGAAAAGATGAATTTTCCTCCCACTCTTCTGATGTGATATTTCAAAATGAGCTTGATATAAATGGCAGCTTCAAGTTGAATAGTTTATTTGAGATGGGGAAAAAAGGATTTAAAGGTGAAAACAAAAGTCAGATCATTGCTAAAATGTTCAATTCATGTATGCAATGACATGTGGAAGTGAGAAATGTTTAATTGCATTGTCTACCCTTTACTAAGAATTAATGATCTTCATAAGTATTGTACAAATAATGCTGTGAGGTGTGTTTATTGTGACAGACGCACTTCTGTAAGCAAACATATTTTAGGAAGCCTATAATATTTTGAGAACAGTACACTGGTAAAAGTTTGCATATATATTGGATATCAATAATTGCTCATACCTTTTGTGAAGGTACTTGTTGGTAGTTCATTTTATTTGGCTAGCTGCTCTTGTTGAATGCTTTTATACAAAGTTTGATGTAGTATTATATGTTTTTACTGATTATCTGTCAAAAGAATTGATTTTGCTTGAGGATGAGGACTCAGCACAGATCCAAATGGGAATTTTATTATCTGATATTTCTTTAGTGTTAAGCTGACACCAAAACCTCAGGCTTGGAGTCTATCTGTCAGAATCGCCATACTTAAGTATGCGTTCTCAGGTTCATTCTCTCACTACAGTGGTATGCTAAATCTTGAAAAGCAAGTATGTATATTCCTGTCCCTTACTATAATAATGATGATGGGATTGGTTCAGTAAGTTTATTTGTTATGTCATAGAATGGTTTGAGTGGGAAGGGACCTTAAAGATCATCTAATTCCAACCCCCCTGCCATGGGCAGAGACACCTCCCACTACACCAGGTTGCTCAACCCCATCCAACCTGGCCTTGAACACTTCCAGGGATGGAGCATCCACAACTTCTCTGGGCAACCTGTTCCAGTGCCTCACCACCCTTGTAGCAAAGAAATTCTTCTTTATATCTAATCTAAATCTACTCCCTTTTAGTTTAAAGCCATTACTCTGTCCTATAACTACATTCCCTGATAGAGTCTCCCTCCAGGGGGAGAGATAGGATAGCTTTAACCCCCCCTAAAATTAATATAAAATGTTCCACAGGTAGGTGATACTTAAAGGTGCCTTAAAGATAGAAGAGATGCCTTAGAAAATATCCCATGAATCAAACTGCTTTTAGTCAAACACACAGATCAGTATTTGAGGTGGAAGAGTCCCAGTTTTCCTCCTACTTCTCTGCTAAAGTACTACACAAAATTTAGCTTCTAATTTTTTAGACTTTGAGAAGGCAGCATGCTTGGAAATGCCAATGTGAAGAGTTCTACAGAAATTACAGTATTGAAAAGAGTAAAATAAATATAAAAATTATAAGGATTCATTAGAACAGGCAGTTGAAAATAGAGACCAGTTTTCCTGGTAATATTCCAGGAATGTGGATGTGAAAAGAAGACAAAAGTTATTGGTGTGGCTGGGAAATTTTTTAAGACTATAGCTGTCATGGCAGGGCAGATTTTAAGGCAACAACTGTATAAATGGTTTCTGTATCAGTATCAGAAACAGCAATCAGAGAGTTGCTAACCTATCTAGGTAATGTGCTAGCTACCAGAATGAGACAAGGAAAGTTTCTACAGATGGTTAACCAGTAGCTGACTTTATTGAATAGACAGCAAGCTAACAAAGCAGAAAAGGAAGGACACTGTCTACATGGAGGCTAGCTGTAGTTTATACAATAGCCAAGGCAATTCAATGTAGGATTAGAGGGTGATTTGCTCAGCAGTGGAACAGAAGGTTCTTTCAAACAAGAAGTCAGGAAACAGAGCAGATAAATCCAAAAGCGAAAGCAGCCAGAAAAAGACACAGCCAAGAGCTAGCTATTCAGCTAGAGTAAACATGCAAGTGAGAGAGAAGGAGAGGAAAAAGACAGTCAGGAATTTATTATTATGGAGAAGTAATAAATTTAAGGGACATCAGTTGGCAGCTAGTAATGTACTGATGAGAGAGGCTGAAGGAAGGAAAATTAGTGAGAGTAAAACCCCCTTAATTTCACCAAAGGATATGCAGAATTGATGTTATGCATTTAATTGCAGAGTATAGTTGCTTGTATGTATATTTAAAAACGTTTAATGTTCAGATACTTGAAGACATGTAGGTTACATATATTGGTTATTGATCCCCCCCCCCGGAATGTTTTTGTCTCTGTATATCTTAAGATCACTGACCTCCCAAATTTAGATTCTCTGTTGGGTCTGTTTTGGCTTTTATCTTCAATTTGAAGCTCATTGTTTGGCTCCTTGTTCTTGGAGAAAAAAAATAAAAAAATATATAAAAAAAATTGTTTTCCTCGTAGGAGTCCTACCTCAATTAAAGGTAGTTCTATTTTCCAATAACTGCCACATTGCTTTCCAATGCATTTGAGACAAGATGTTAGCATGAATATTTATTTTAGATTTACATTCTTGTTGCCTTTTCCCATAGTTTCTTTTATTTCTGACCTTGAATTTAAAACTTTAAGTGGTAAAGATTGGAAAACTCTTGTATTTAAATAATATTATGCTCAGGAAGCAAGACTTGAACCCTATGATGGCAATCACTGTGTTTTGCTTTACAGTACCTCTTTCTTGCAGTCCCTTGGAAGTTCTCAAATTTGATGATCTTGAATTGGAAAGTTAATGGAATGTATTGGGCTTATGTGGGAAGCTTTTTTTGTTTTGGTTTGGTTTTTTTTTGCTTTTTTGGGGGGGATGGGGGGTGGGATGGTGGATGAGAGATGGACAGGCTACAGGGTTGGCCTCTGTGAGGAGTCCAGAAGCTGCCCCATGTCAGCTAAGAGTTAATTCCAGCCAGCTCCAAAAGTGACCGACTGCTGTCTGAAGCTGAGACAATGTGGGATGCTAGTTATGCTTCTGAGAAAGCTTGTTTAAGGAAAGGAAAAACTGCTGCACAACACCATCTGGGAGAGTGGAGTGAGAAACAGTGAGAGAAACAACCCTACAAACACCAAGATCAGCGCAGAAGGAGAGCAGGAGGTGCTCCAGCCATGCAGCAGAAGTTCCCTGTGGCCTGTGGAGAGGCCCCTGGTGGAGCAGGCTGTCCCCCTGCAGCCCATGGGTCCCACATGGAGCAGATCTCCACGCTGCAGCCTGTGGAGGAGCCCTGGATGGGGCAGGTGGATGTGGTCTGGAGGAGACTGTGGCCGATGGAGATCCCCCACAGCAGCAGGCCCCGGGCCAGAGCTGCAGCCCATGGAGAGGAGCTCATGCAGGAGCAGGGGCTCTGGGGGGAGCTGCTGCCCACGGGGGACCTGTGCTGGAGCAGTTTGCTACTGGTACGGAGGTACGGAGCCATGTGGGAGCAGTGCTTGAAGAGCTGCTGCTTGTGGAAAGCCCACACAGGCTCAGTTCAGGAAGGACAGCAGGATGGAGGGACCCCACGTGGAGCAGGGGCAGAGAGCAAAGATGAAGGCAAAGAAGCGGCAGAGACAAAGTGTTATGGACTGACCATAACCCTCATTCGCTGTCCCCTTGTGCTGTTTGGAGGGACTCTCATAAAATGTTGGTCTTCCTGAGCAACTGATACGCATATTGAGGCCCTGCTTTCTGAGAAGTGGCTGAACAGTTCTTGCTGATGGGAAGTAAAAATAATTGTTTTCTCCTTTTGCTTCTGCAGTTTACATTTTATTATTATTATTATTTTTTAAAATTCTCCTTTAATTAAACTGTTCCCAACCTATGAGCCATTTTTCATCACGTTTTCTTCCCCTCCTCTTCTGGGAAAGAGGAGTGAGAGGGCAGCATAGTGGAGCTTATCTGTGTATCAGGGTGAAACCACCACATGGGAAAAAAAGGAATGTTGTTGCCATTTGTATAGAAATAGTCTTTGGTGGTTCTTGATGCAATGCGAAGGAAAGGGGAGGAAAGAAAACAGAAAGCCAGCATAATTGAGTGTCATGTAGTGCTTCCATTTCCCAGTCATTGGAAGTAGTATATCATTTATTTTCTTCCTTTGACTTTATGTAATGTTTTACTATGAAGCTGCTTTCACATTAAATAATAAATTTTATTTTCCTTTTGGTGATTTTTGTTTCTGTTAGTTTTAGTTTGTGACTTATTTCTTGGTAAAAGCTCTATTCCAGCTTGTGAGCTGATAGAACTTCTGTGGAACCAACTTGTTCCTAAATTCTGCAATTTAGATGTTGCCAAGAAATTTCTATGAGTCTTTGCCATGGGCAATTAAAATAAAAGAGGAGGGTGGGAGGAGCGGGCAGAAAACTTGAACCCGGTTCATAAAAACAGAAAACACAGCAACCACAGTCAGAAACATTTAGCAGTCTGGCAGCTGACAGCAGGACTTAAAGAGAATAACAAAATAGTTTATTGAAGAGGAAAAAAAAAGATCTTCAAATGTCTTGTGTCCACAGCAGGGTAGAAAACAAAACAACAATCCCATTATTAAGGTTGTTGATTTTCAAATTTCTGCTAATATAACATGTTAAACAATATGCCAATAACCTCTCTCTCCGTGAAAGCACCATATAAAGCTTTCCCTGGCATGCTTTTTAGACGTCTCTATTCAGGCAGTCAAAGCAGAAAAGAAAAGAAGTAAGCAGTTCTGATGTCAGTATTTGAAACTCCAGCAGAAGAACCCAGTAGAGCTGCAAAGTCAGCTCTTACCATTGTATTAATTATGCAAACAAGTGACCGTTGCATGAAACAGAGGTGATTTTCCCAGTACTGCACAGTGAATTTAAAGCAAAGTAAATAAAAAGTTTTTCAAAACAGTGCCCTTTAAAGCTCATTATGCCCTACTACTTTCACTCCATTTCCATTAGTACTGGATTAGTTTCTAAAAGTGTATGTACCCATTACCACTGTTTTATAGTCTTATAATAATTAAGATATTTTCCCTGTACTAAATTTTGAGCTATTTGTTGTTCGATTCCTTACATTCTTTTAACATCATTGTTTGGTAGGACAGTGACGCTTTACTGTAGTCCTATTGATTTCATAGCAGAATTCTGTATAATTATGCTGGTTTATATCCATTCTTTTCTTGGTACCCAACTGCCTGCCTAGAATTTGCAAGGATATGGTAATAAGCAATTCAAGTAGAACATTTATTTGTTGTGTGCATTAAGTATATCTGTTTTGTGTGAACAGAAGTTTTAAAAGTGTCTGTTGTGCAATATATCCTGTAATATTAAGGAAGATGAGTGCAGAAGATGTTCATGTTGCTTAGTTACAGAAACAATAAACATCACAAAATTATTATCTCTAGTTAGCCATCCAGAGTGTTATTAAAGCACTAGCTGTGTATTATCATGGTATAGCATAATACACTCTTGTTTACCTTGAGACATGTATTGTTCAAGTTGAACCCTAATTTAATCTACTTTCTGACAAGATTGAGTATATTTTATCTTCCTATTTGAATTGCTAATATGTTTTGTAATCTGTAGTTGCATGCTAGAAAGTCAGAATATCATACTCTTTTGTCATAGTGGTACCCATCTTCCTTAAACAGAAAATGAGGAGGATATTTTTTATCAGAAATGTATGTGTAGATAGATATGACTGACTTCAGATGAGGTTCCACTGAACCCAATGCCGATGATGCAAACCTCAAGCAAGTTTCTAGTTTCTAGCCTGTGAGGAAATGATGTATCCATTGTACATGGAACCAAAGAGTTCTCTGTGAAGCATTCAGATCCAGGTTAAACCCAAATCCCTAGCATCTAATAGCAAGCGTTATTGATATCTTTATCAATGACATAGACAGTGGGATAGAGTGCACCCTCAACAAGGTTGCAGATGACACTAGGCTGAGTGGAGCAGTTGATACAAGGAAAGGGAAGGGATGGCATCCAGAGGGACCTGGACAAGCTTGAGAATTGGGCCCACATGAACCTAATGAAGTTGAACAAGTCCAAGTGCAAGGTGTTGCACCTGGGTCAGGGCAATACCAGACAGGAGTACAGACTAGGAGAACTCATTGAGAGCAGCCTATCCCCTTCCCTTCCCTTCCCTTCCCTTCCCTTCCCTTCCCTTCCCTTCCCTTCCCTTCCCTTCCCTTCCCTTCATTAAATGATTACTTTGAGATGAAACTTGCAGAGCAGCTTCCCAGACCATATTAGTTACCTAAAATAATGTAGCAAAATGCACACGCTATCATTTCCTCCAAGTATTTCTAGACTGTGGAACCCTATCCTGTTCTCCTGAGACTTACCTTCCATTTAAGTAGGACTCCATAGACACTTATTTTTGTTTAGGTGATCTGAATGAACCCCTTTCTAAATGCCCCACCCTTACCACCACCACCATCATACATAAGTATCCACCTCAGAAAAAGAAAAAACATTTAATCTGAGAGTAAATGAATTATTTCC
The DNA here is from genome assembly GCA_011076525.1 of Nettapus auritus. Taxonomy (NCBI): domain Eukaryota; kingdom Metazoa; phylum Chordata; class Aves; order Anseriformes; family Anatidae; genus Nettapus; species Nettapus auritus. The sequence continues at coordinate 9,582,740 of CM021767.1, forward strand.
TTGTAGCTTTCATTCTATCTGCTAATCTTTTCTCTATTTCAGAAAACAAAGACTGTTTATAAAATTGCTTATGTTCAGAAATGCAACCCATTGCACACCTTTGAACTGGGGCTCATTTTTTTCATAAATAATCTGTAGTTTATTGTATTGCTTGACATAATTATTTTGGCGCTTGGAAGTTATTTGAGGCATATTAATAAAATGGCAAGTCTCCTCAGAGATTCGTGGATTAGTTCAAAACCTTTTAGTGAATTCTAATCACTCTCAATGGTCAGTTTTGAATTTGGATTTCCGAAGAATACAACACTGTATGCACAAAGTAGCTCTCAATTGAGATTCTAGTGACTGCTAAAACAGGCTAATAAAATTGCCTCAGGCTTCATTTACTGTAATCCCATTGCTGCAGTTTCTGACATCAGTAAGTTATCTCCTGCTGACTACACTGTGCAGCATAAAATTGTAGGTTAGCAGCACCTACCTGAGCCATTTTGGATTGTACAGGTCTCCATTTTAGAGAATTAATATCCATTGTTAGCACTGAATTTCAGTAATGAACCCTGTGATACAGGTTTCATGAAAATATGAAAATACTGCTTTATGGTAACATAAATACATATATATATTGCATTTTTTAAAAACAGGTTTAGAGCCTGGATTCATTCAAATTGCATTTAGAAAATTATTTTTCCTCACCTCCCACTTAGGTAAATTGGCTCTTCAGAGCAAGATCCAAATATAGGTGCTCTGAACTTCTGTCTTATCTTTGATTCTAGAGGAAAGCTAGTTGCCACAAATTAGACAATGTGATTAGCTCCTTAGGGATCCTATTTTGTTGTCATAATATAAAGTAATTTTGAAAAAAAAAAAAAAAGTGCTTCATTGTAATTTAAAGGCATTTAATCACAGTGATTGGAAGCTTGTTGCTAACAAAGTGGTCAGTCTTCTGAAATATTTATTTTACTGATAGTATTTATTTCTCCACTGATAATATTTGAAGTATGGAATACAAAAGAAATCTTTCATGTGGAAAGGGCTGGACTTTGAGTTGAAAATGGTGTTGAATCTTAATGACTTTGCATTTTTTCCTGGTTTTAAACTTCATGGAATACAGTTAGGAAAGTAGAAAGATCCATTAAGTTTTTGTTCACACTAGTGTTTATATTACATGAGCTGCTTTAATCTGATAGTTGACCTGTTGTGTGTTTAGTATACGTCTCTAATACCAACAGTACATTCCTTGTTTTCTCCTTCACCTTTTCTCAAAATATTTTATGCATTTATAGTTTACCAACTTAATAATATATTATTATTGGTGTTATACTCCATTTTTGTTGTTATTGAAGACATCATGACCACTGGCAAGATCCGTAGTGAATTCTTCATTTTTTTCTCCAGAGACCATTGCCTACGAGGGCCCTGGCTCCCAATAAATTATATAAAGGATATATCTTTGGGAGCCATAAATTAGTTCTGCTTGTGTGCCAAGATGACAAGAAGCCACATTAAGGAGAATGCTGAACTTAAGTTACTATTTGCTGTCTCTTAGCTGGATTTATTGGTTGAAACTCAGCACTATCACATGGCGACCACCTGGCAGGTGGTTGGCCTAGATGGTAGCAAATAGGCCTATACAAGCATACCTATATGTAGCATATCTTGATGTAAATTGCTATATATAGGTATGCTTTTTCTCTCCTAGAAAACAATTTTATCCCTTACTTTGGATTTTTATGTTGCAAGTAACATGGGGAATCGCTAACTGCTTCTTTTATCTTGGGAGTTTAGGTGACCTTTTGCAGTTTCCAGGAATTAGGTTATTATATATTTTAAAGACCGGTGTCTTCACTCTTACTTAATATTTAGAGGAATTAATACAGTGAATGAAAGACAAATTTGAGGTGCTCTTAATAGCACAATACAATTCCCTCAGGGCTTGCAGTTTCTTGCACAGGAAAATTGTATTGGTTTTGCTTGGGTATGAGAGAGAGCATGAGAGCAAGCAAGCTATTTACTAGGGCCAGCCCTGTAGATGCTAGTAAAGTGCATAGAGACTGCGAAGATATCAAGTGGTAGGTTGTGCAGGAGTGAAGGTGGACATGACTCAAAGACATTTCTCCTTTCTATCCAAGTAATTGATTAATTGTGGATCCTTATATCTATTTCAGGGAGAATATACTGAGTTAAAATTAAAGAATGTGAAGGTTATCTTGTGTGGAGTTAGAAATGGATAATATGGGAAACATGTTTATCCTTATGTACCCTGAAGGAAAATAAATAAATAAATAAATCCTTGAAAATAAGAAATGAGGAGTGAATTTACAAATTGAATTTACTTGTACCCTAGAGGATATCAGTCCTGAAGCATATACTTGTATACCTGCATGAGTTACAAAGCAGATACTAGCCTCATCATTATTCTTTACTGTTCTTTTCTCCACGTTTAGTGGAGTGAGTACATCCTTCATTGACAGGAAGGTGGTGAGAGGGGTAAACCAGGAATCAGGTTTCCAAATGCCAGCTGCATTCAGTCAACAGTTCAGTTCTTTTCAGTTACAGTTTTCAGTTATGGTTCATATTTCTGTTTTAATACTGCTTATCTATGAGAATTCAGTTTCAAATTGTCTATTTGTGAGACAAAAATAACATAAACATTCTAAGACCTAAAAAGAAAATAAACATACTAAAATATATATTTAGACTTTATTCTGTTTGCACACAAGGGATGTAATAAGATGTAATCATACACATTTCAGCAGCTACAAAAATTTTAATTGAGATAAATTTCAGTTCTTGCATATTGGAAGAGACATATATGGAAGGAAGCAATTGTATGATACAATATTTGGGGATTCCAAGAATGTTTTACTATTGGTAGTATAAAACTCCCAATGTTTGCCTCTTACTATAGTGCTCTAGCAATTTTTCCCCCCATAAGATGTGTATTAAAATGCCTATAGAGCTGGTGACATGTTCTTGAAAAAAATATTGCTGGTATTCCTGTCTGCACTTAATTCATCAGATCCTTAAACTATGTTCAAAATTATTGTTTCTGAGTTGGTAAGTGATTTCAAAGCCTATAGAGCTATTTTAGATATAAAGTAAAGCTTAGTTCTCTTTTCAGCTCATAGATATTAACTAATAGTTTTATTATGCAGTCAACCAGCTTTCAGTAATATCAAACAATTTGAATTTATGTCCATAAACAAACAATTCTCTTTTTATGTTTATTTGTATTACCTTGGTACCTACCTTTGTTTGGTTGTCAGTTAGAGAACATTTTCTCCTTGTGTTCTTAATTGCCTTAATTACTTTCATTGTGAACACCATGATTTAGTTCTAATAAAAGCCCATTTATTCCTTCTTTTTACTATATCCTTCAGCCTCATTTTAATGTTTTTCAGTCTATTCTAGGTTGTCCCTTGCAACTCATTTGAAAGAAGTGGAAGCTATGCAAAAATCCCACCACTCATAGAAAGTGTCAAATGTGTTTTAGGACACATTTTTAATTCTGCCATGGTTTATGCAGAAATTTGCTGGGTTGACTTGATTTGAAAAAAAATCAATTCTTAGAGTAAAAAAAAAAAAAAAAAAAAAAAAAAAAAGATGATCAATCACGTTTTTACTACTATATTATCTTCAAAGATAATTTTTCAATAACTGTTCCTTGTGGGGTATGCCATCTTAGGTCGTGCTGATTTCTAACAGTAGTTCTGCCATGCATCCCCTGTCTCTTGTACAGTAGTTCTGCCATGCATCCCCTGTCTCTTGTACTTACTGTATGACTTCCAGTTCATTTGCTGTGTGGGTTTCATCTGTGTTCAGACTAGGTTTCAGAGGAAATGAATCCAAACACTCTATCCTATTCATCAAACACTCTCTAATAGGGACATAAGGTCTAAGCCAAAGATTGGTGCTTCAGTCAGCATCAGACCACGTTGTATAGTTGCAACACTAGATGAGAGGTCAGATGTGATCCAGTCTTGACTGGTATATGGTCTGTAGATGAAGAATTCTCAGCACAAACTGCTCTGATCTGCTGAGCTGTTGCTCTTGCTCCAAACTGCTTGCTAATTAAGGCATAACACAAAACAGAAACAGAAGAAACATAGAAGAAATTTTTAGCTTATGTTAGTGTCATCGTCATCCCTTGAACAGTATTTTAACATAAATCATTTATTGAATAATTAAAAATAATGACAAAATACTTTTGCACACTTTTGCTATTGAAGACCTTCATTTAAGGAGTCCTTTTATCCTTGACAACACAGAAATAGTGGTGATTTCAAAATACACTAATAAAGACTAGGAAATGATTATATCATGTCAGCTTTCTCTGTACAAAGTAAATATGTGATTTGAATCAAGAGCATGTGTTGTGGAGGTCAATTGCATTTAAAACTAATATTGTCTTTCATTTTTATCATAAAACTCTTCAGTCAGGAAAAGTATGTAAGTGGTTTTATCTTTTGTCCAACTGAACTGGCTCAAAGATTGTTCTGGTTTTTGTTTGTTTCGATCTGTATGATACTATTGTCCCTGTTTTATGGCTTCATGAATAACATGGATGCCACTATTCCTCAGCCCCAAGGACAAACCAAAAAGATGTTAAATTATGAAGTATCTGACCTTGGTGCATTTTCTGTACATGAACAGAAGAGCTGAGACAGTGACAAAGGGTTAGACGAACAAGAAATCTAATCCTTCTCTAATGCAGTAGAATGACTGTGCAAAGAAAGCTTTTAAGCAATGAAGGCCACACAAGCTAATTTGCAATTCAGTAGGAATTATGTACCAATTCTTTCAGAGTGTTTGAATTAACTCTAAGGATATTTTTAGAACAACTTTGTTCAGTTTAATGAAAACTATTATTAAATCATTAGTCAATAAATTATAGTGTTTTTTTTTTTTTTTTTTTTTTGTATGTGTAAATTATCATATTCATATGCCATTATTATTCTTCTTTAAATAATCTGTTCTTTTTGGATTGTATTTGTTTGGTAAAAGAATTCTAGTCCCCTTAGTAACGTCTCTACTTTGCTTGCAGGTTGTATATAAAAATAATGATGTCAGATTGGAATTATCTCGACTTGCCAAGCAAGGAGATCCTAAAATGAAGATTCATGGGGTTGTAGCCTTTAAATGTGAGAATGTTGCAACCTTAGATCCAATCACATTTGAAACGCCAGAGTCTTTCATCTCTTTGCCAAAGTGGAATGCCAAGAAAACAGGCTCAATATCATTTGACTTTCGTACAACTGAGCCAAATGGTTTGATTCTTTTCAGTCATGGAAAACCAAGGCACCAAAAAGATGCCAAACACCCACAGATGGTGAAGGTTGACTTTTTTGCCATTGAGATGCTTGATGGTCACCTCTACCTGCTGTTAGACATGGGCTCAGGTACTATAAAAATAAAAGCCTTGCAGAAGAAGGTGAATGATGGTGAATGGTACCATGTGGACTTTCAAAGGGATGGACGGTCAGGTAAGTTTTCTGTTTTAATATTAACTATGTTTTTTCATGTTGTATCTGACAAAATATTGGTTATATATGATATCAACATCATTAGTTGCACATCATCTGAAAAACAGTCATTACCGTCAGATACCAGAATATGACTTACAGAGTAAAATATCTTATGTTAACATTTATTGGGTAATCAGGTACTTAATCTTGCAAGTAAGTGTGTTGTGTACTTCAAAAACAAACAGTAATCTCCCTCTGTGCTTACTTACATCAAATAGCTGAAGTGGCAAATTTCAGAACAAAAATAAAGGAAAAAAAATAAATAACTGTATGTAATCTCCAGCACTGGGAGTAGTCTGTTCATAGAAACAGCACAGACCTTGCAATCATGTCAGCAGACCTCAGCATAATTAAATGATATGCTAATGTGTGGCTAAGAACACGTCAGCAGAAATGGAAATTATGTCAATATGATTCATATTTTACAGTAGTAGATGAACGATCTCTCTGAAAATGGTATATATAAAATAAATTTCTAACCTGTTCCTAATGCAACTAAAATCTGTCATAGCATGTAATGCATTTAACTAGTAAAACTGTTGTTGCAGCTGCATCTGATCTTGAGTATATATGAGTTGACTTCATCAATATCTATTAATCAGAGGACAGACCAATTCTATGGTATCTTTCCTGTAGTTCATGCCAGAATTTAGCAGGGTGCTAGAAGGAATGATGTACAGAGCCTGTCATTTAGTTCGTCAAAGAATTTTCTAATTAATATCCAATCTGGTTTATATACATTCTGAAATTGCATGTTGAAAAAGCAAACTTTTCCCCCTTCTTTTGGCTTTCGTGTTTTTCCCCCGCCTCCTTCTTTCTGCTGACTCATTTTCCATAGCTTGTATTTATAACTCTTTTCTGAAACTTTTCGCCCAGTCATTGTTTTATGACTTACTTTCTAAATATACACAAATCAGATTTCAGATTGAGCAAATGTAAGTGCAGGTCTAAACTGAAGATTTCAGTCAAATCCATGCTGAAAGTCAAATCAAATTAAATTGATTCAAATGCTCTAAGATTTTGAAAAATAATGATTTGATTCCTGAGTTTTGCAGCTTAGAATTCAAACAGTATGTTTGATTACAATATCAATATGTCAGTTAAGTATTTGCTTTTCTTCAGTTAAAAAAAAAAAGTCTCAAAAACCTCAATTGTGGTTGAACATCCAGTGGTGATATTATTTACACTACAATCTTCATTTCAGAAATCCTTCTTAAGTGCTATTTCAGTGATTCATGAGGCACAAATCCTGTAATAATCTGAACATTGGATTCTACTGAAAGCAAAGTTTATTCTTACATTCAGAGTGAACACAACTGTGAAGAAAATAAATAAATGCTTAGCAATTGTTTACATTTGAAGATATGTCCTGCACTTTTGCTTCACAAAAAACTGCAGCTCATGACTGCCATTAAGAGAGTTAATGTTGTATTTTATTTAAACCTTTAGAACTGTTGTTGGACATCATATCACCTGTTTGCCCTGAAACATTAAACTATTACCAGAAATAGCAAATAGATATGTGAGCGTATGAATTGGTGTTCTGAATTTTTATCTGAAATCTGAACCAGACATCAAGAGACTTTCTGTGATTTTAATACATACAGTAATACTTCACAGTGTGAGATCTACTCAGAATAGTGGCAATGATGTTTTTTTTCTTGATGAAAATACTGACTGAGTAGTATCTTAAACCATCAGATTTAACCAAATAAAATGAATGCCTAATGATTAAAATATAAAATGAAATATTTGTTGCCATTTTTTTTCAAATTGAAACAGGATATTATATGTTTAGATTATTTCTTCATGATTTATGCATGTTGGTCTGATATGTTTTCTTCCATGAATGATAAAACCCATCTTAATATTCCAGGAAGCTTTTTCATATATTTTCTCTAGCTCAAACCAAATATATGAGAAATCATATGAATTCAATCACTTTTCAGTTGCTCATCATCGGATTTTTTTGTATAAATAAATGAATATACCTTATATTAAAAACAAAAACAAAAAAACTTGGCTTTTCCTAAGCTTTCTTGTTGCTGCTGATAAAATACTTTCAACCTTTCAAATATAAATGAAGAGATTCTCCTGTTGATGAATAAATAGCTCAAATAATCTCCCTCTCCTTTCCTGCCCCCCCCCCCCCCCCCCCCCCATATGTTTTGCAGCCTTTTACTCCTACCCTTCAGTCCAATTCAGAGTGGCTCCCTCAGATAATCGAAAGCTGTGACATTTCTCAAGGAGCTTTGCTGATTTCCTTGACTTTAGCATTAGCTGGATCAGCAAGTACTCAATTTATTTTTCATTCTTTGCTCTCTTCTGGACTCTTAGTCACAGGGAGTATCTACTCTAAAGTACAGACTTTTTCCTGGCCTCGTTGGGGGCTGGAGCAGAGGGAATGTAAGAAATGAAATTTATTTAGACCACATTTCTTTATTTGTACTCATCCAAGTACTATTCAGTAGTAATTCTGCTGATCCCCTGAGATTTTGGGAGATACAAGAGGGAAGAGGTGGTGCCTTTCAATTTCATTTGCTGTTGGAGATCTTAACCTATCTTCTACAAGTTTATCACCCTAGAATCCCACCATGCTGCCTGGAAGACATTCTCTGAGTGCTTCCTTACATGACAAGCTGATTTTCAGTGACCAGCAACTCCTGAGCCCTTATTTCCCAGTATTAAGCAAGTCCATCTGTTTTGCTAGGTATGCAAGAGGGGAAAGGGAACACACCTTGTCCAGCAGCATGTCCTTTTGGCTAAGTATATATCACAGGACACAACCTGGTACCAAGTGCTGCCTCCTGCCATGTAAGCTGGTTTCCCTTCCAGCATTCGTGGCTATTCTGAATTCCTGTGAAGGCCAGTGGTTTCAAAGCTGTGACTTGATTGTTTGCTGTATGCTGTGGTCACAGTCCTCATGACAACTATTATATTATGCTTTAGCACATGTGTAAAGGGTACCTAGAATACCTTACTCCTTTTTTAGATTTTTCAACATTTTTTAATGTGCAAGAGAAAGTGTTTTGGGTCCACAAAGAGCAACTAAATAGGCCAGATGAGGTAAGCATAGAGATCAAAATAGCTGTAGCAACTGTACTTAAATTCCTAATTTTTAACTGATCAGAACTGGTAAGACATGATTTGGAAATACGTTTTGGTTCCTTATACACTGACTTACAAAAAACTAAATTGCTGAGATAATGAATATGATTGAAGAGGCTCATTAACTCATACCTAAGGGATTTTTTTTCTGTTGTTAACAGTACTAACTCTACAGTAAAAGGAAAACAAAACAAAACAAAAAAAAATGAAACAGTTGCAAAGGTCTTTGCTCTCATTGTTTTCTGTGACAGAGTAGAGTTAGGCTAGTAAGTGTTTTCTGATGTTTGAGTATTATTTAAATTTTTGATAGACTGTTTGCCATATTCAAGGATAACCTTTCAAGTATTTTTGTGACTGCACTGCTATTCATCCTTTGGATATCATTACACATTGAAATCAGAAAGGAAAATTACTCTCTGGTCAACCTCCAATGGTGTATGCCAGTGTAAAACAGAATATATCAGAATGTATTCATAGGTAAGCAATATTTAAGGGTTAAGAAGTCACTGAAATTTTGAACTAAAGTTAGAGATTTCAGTTTAAATACAAGTCATTATCTCTAGAGTATGTAATTAGAGCTTAGATATAATCAGTATCTCTGTAAGTACTGCTCTGAAGATAATCTATTATATGCATTGTTGAAAGTTTTTTTATGCATGCATTTCTATGCGCTCTTTGCTTTCTATCTTTCCAGCATTCTCAGAAATGACAGATGTACATGTTCCTATTTCAACAAAAGTTAATAGTTTACATATTTGAGATACTTATTTTACATTTTCAGGAAAATTGTTCCAATGATCCTGTTACTGCTTTTCATTTATTTGTGAGTTAAAGGAAAAATTGAGAAGGTGTGACCTTGAGAAATCCTCTATTTCAAGCCTCCAACTACAGTAGTGATAATGGAATGGCATCAGTCTTAACAGATGTTTGTTCAGTTACCTCCAACACTGCACACTCCTCAACCGCCCCATGAGATCCATTCCTAAGCTAAATCTTTCTATATGTAAAACGAGCCAATTTGTGGTTAATTTCCTTGTCTCACAGAAGACAGAAAACACATTTTATTTGATGTCTTAGATCTACTTTTCATGATTTGAATGCTGTTATCATATTAGTCTTTAGTTTTCTTTATAGACCAAGAAACACCAGACGCTTGCTGTTCTTATATATCACATTCTATAGCTGCTGACCATTTTCATTCCCATGTTCTGCAGTGTCCTCAGCTGATCTGCACCTTACTCAGGTAAACCTTAACAATACTTTTAGTATAGTGATATGATAGGCTTCTTTATTCCTCACCATAGATTTACAGTTTAACAGAATCATAATCATAGAATGGTTTGGATTGGAAGGGGCCTTAGAGATCACCTAATTACAACTCCCCTGCCATGGGCAGAGGCACCCTCCACTAGACATGGTTGCTCAAAGTCTCCTCCAACCTGGCCTTGAACACTTCCAGGAAGGGGGCATCCACAACTTCTCTGGGCAACCTGTTCCTAGTGCCTCATCAGCCTCATAGTAAAGAATTCATTCCTTATATCTAATCTAAATCTACTCCCTTTTAGTTTATAACCATTACTCCTTGTCCTATCAATATAATCCCTGACAAGGGGACCCTCTTCTTTCCTGTGGGCCCCCTTTGGGTAGTGGAGGGCTGCAATGGGGTCTCCCCAGAGCCTTCTCTTCTCCAGGCTGAACAACCCAAACTTCCCCAACCTGGGAAAAAAATAGGAGAGTTTCTCCAGCCATTGATGATCTTTGTGGCCCTCCTCTGGACTCGTTCTAGTAGGTCCTTGTCCTTCTTGTGCTGCGGGCCTCAGAGCTCAATGCAATACTCCAGGCTGGGTCTCATGAGAGCAAAGCAGGGGGGGACAGTCACCACCCTTGACTTGCTGGTCGTGTTTCTTTTGATGTGACCCAGGATATGGCTTGCTTTCTGGGCTTAAGGAGCACGTTGCAGGCTCATGTTAAGCTTCTTGTCAACCAACACCTCCAAGTCCTTCTCCTCAGAGCTGCTCTCAATCCATCCTCTACCCAACCTCATCTTTGGGATTGCCCCTACCTTGCTGAACCCTACCATGTAGATGATACTTTTAACCCCATTGTAGAAGACCAGCAGATCTGTCCGGCACAGTCTGCCTTTAGTGAAGCCATGTTGGCTGTCACCAATCACCTGTTTTCCATGTGTCTTAGCATAGTTTCCAGGAGGATGTGCTTTGTGATCTTGCCAGACACAGAGTTGAGACTGACTGGCCTGTAGACCATTTTGCTCACATGTACATTGCTACTGATTTATGTTGTTGTCTCTTCGTTTTTGAAGAGCTGTGCACTAATCAGTTATCCTCTATAAGTCAGTAATTCTTGCTGAAAATCATAATTTCATTATTTTTTCTTAGATTTGGCCTCCAGTACTTAAAGATTGTTTTGAATATTTGATTTGCATTTTGCTGTTAGGTGGAATGCTACAGAAGCAGTGCACCTGTTGCTCATTTTAGGGCCCTTAACTTTATGTTCAATTTCTGGAGGTACTACCTGGTTTCAGAGTTTGAAGTTAGATCATGAATTTTGAGACTAAAAGCACTCCACGTGTTCTTGTCTTTCACTAAGTCTTCCCCCCACCCCACCCCCCTTTTTTGGGGGGCCTGACAATTCATATGCTATCAGCTTTCCCTCCTCCCCCCCCCCCCTCCTTTTTTTATTTTTTTTCTTTTTTTTCTTTCTGACAAAGATTGTATCTCCTATTTTCTTTGAGCATAAAAGCAAGATTTACAAGGAAGCTGCCTGTTTCCCGGCAGACATTATTACCTCAATGTTGCACTTTTCTAAGAAATAATATAACTGATCTGGTTATGGTTGCTGTTATGCTAGGTGCTATGCAAATACATAAGAAAAAATATGGGTCTTACAGAGATGTTACAAGGTTATAGTTTTCTCTTTCAATTGAGAGGCTCTTCTGAATCTGCTACTTCCTCCTCATATTCTGTCGTTTAGATTACTTTGTAAAACCAGACGTCCTACTCTTTTCCCTCTTACACAACTTAATTTTGGGGAGAGATGGATTGACATCATACTATCTTTACAGGCCAAATTATTAACCTTTTCCAGTCCTGGCTTCATAAGACATTTTCATGTTCCACTAGCTTCCCTTTTTCCTGCTTCTCTGGAAAGTGATGTCTCTTCACATTCGTAAGTAGAAACATCCAAATGGATTGTAGCACAATGGTGATTTGACAGAACAATTCTTTTTAATGTCTGTATAATTCTCAGAGAATGTAATATTGATATGAAGAAAAGAGTCCGTGTGTGTGTGTTACTATCCCAGGATTCTGTGGTATCATGCACTGTTGTTGTGAGGTCCAGCTTGCAATGGGTTTCAGTAGAATTTAGGAAACTTCTATCAAGAAAGATGACAGACCTAAAAAACAAACAAACAAACAAACAAAGAAAAGAAAAAAAAAAAACAAAAAAAACATTCAGCTACTCTGCTTCAGCAGCATCACAATTCTGGATGCACCATGGATACAAAAGTGTTTATAAATACATGACTTATTTTTTATAGGTTCATCTTTTATGAACTTGATTTTTGCATTTTATTTTGGGTTTAAACAAAACCAACCAACCAACCAAATACTTTTGATGCATTTGGAAATCTTTCATTTCTTTCATTCCCTTTAATATGCTTCTTTGGATTTTTTCACCTATATTTACAAAGCAATTAGTGAGTAAAATTTTCATTCCCTCTCAGAATTACCTACAAAAAGGTAATTTGGACACCAACAACAGTGATTGTTGTATGGCTGCCTAGTCATGCTGTTAGAAGTTCAGCCAGAAACAAGGATACTTGGTAAGTGGTAGCATGAATCTCCTGGTGCATAAGTATGGGTTTCTTGCTATTAGCTAGAAAAAAAAGCCTATTTATTGTAGTCATAGTTTTTGTTCTAGACAAAAAACTACATATGGCTAAATGATAGCACATTGAGCTACATGATATGCGATGTAGAAGCCTGACCTGTTCTTACGTAGCAGCCGAGCCAGAGCAAGTTATGCAAGCCTTGAGTCTACTGCGGGTGTTGTTTGACTTAGTGTAGCTCTTAACAAACAGGATTGAAAGAAATAAAGGTAACTTACTGTCGTCTGAGTAAGTCACACACATGGTATGTAGGTCAGCTGAAGTGTCATTGATATGTCCAGCAGTAAATTGGAGATAGCCCAGCTGGGTTAATGTGAGTTCTACAGTCAGTCAAAACATTAAAAAGATGCACAGAAAATTTGCTGCCTATTATGTTTTTCTACCCATAGTCATTAGATGCCACAATTACACTGTAATTAACGAGGTCTTCTCCCAAGGATATACGTGTCATTTCTTGGGGAGAGGAAAGGTTCATTTCTTTAACAAGCTGTTGCTATCTATTCAAAATAACACTTGAGCTTTGTTTGGGCTAATCCTTTATAAGATAAAGAACAAAGTTTTTCTGCTTCAATCTATCACATAGATGTAATTCACAGTCACCAGAGTGTAGTGGTAATCTAAAGTTCCCTTTATTGTTCACTTTATATTTTGAACCTCCATGTTAGGGTCCCAGGTACACTGGCTTAGATTTGCCTTTCTGTTCCTTTTAATTGAAATTCATCAAGATAAAGTTTATTTTTAGTAGAGATGAAGCCCTAGATGTCTTCTAGTATCATGGTAGCTTGAAAACACTAATGTGTTTACCCATTAGAAAACAAGACTATGCAAATACATGAGCTTAGGTTTGGAGGTTGTACATCTTTGGGGTTCTGCAGCTGAGTTACTTATGAGTTAGCCTGAATTAATTTATGTGGGTGCAAGTGATGTCTAAATATAGGTTTAAAGCATTTGGTTCTAAATTAACCTGTGCAGCAAGAGGTGAGGTTAAGCAACAATAGCAGTAAAGAATATTATGAGCACATGTTCTATTATGAGAAATGTTCTATTCCACAGGTATGACAAGTTCAGCTTCAAAAATCTGAGAAGCAAGGAAAATAGTTAGGAAAAAAAAAAAAAAAAAAAGGAAAAAAAAGGTTTATAATTTTTAAAAAGGTGGAGGTTGGGAATAAAGAAAAAAAAAAAGAATCTTGGTCAAACATACCTATTTTTTACAGCTAAGACTGAAATTTCACTTTCCATCTGTGTATTTATTAAACTGACACAGTAAACATTTCTGATAATGCATAAAAGTGAAAACTAACAACAAGCTCAAACATTCCTTAAACATGGTTATAAAAATGAAAAAATGGCTGTACAAACCTGTTTTCTCTTTTTTTTGGTCTGAGACTGTACCAACAGTAATATCCAGCCCTTCTAAAATCTATATACCTCAAGTCTTGCATGGGAGTTAGATCTCATGAGACTTTTGGCCCAAGAGGTTTTAATAAATGTCCAAACTGTTTAGATATTCACTCTGTCCATGTTTTTGAAGTTAGGCTGTCAAACCAACAAAAGAACAAACAAAATATAAAGCTCTCAAAGGACTCCATTGCTGGAAGAAAAGCCTGAATTTTAGGATGTATCCTTACCAGAGAATAATCATCTTCTTGAACATGTCTTAAAACTTGCATTTTAGTATTTATGCGAATAAAATTCTGAATTCATTATTTTCATGCACCATTCCAACCATAGTGGAAATGCTTTTGAAAATCAATGTTATCTTTTGAAATCTCTCATATTGATAGTGGAAATGGCCAATTATATAACTTTTATGCACACATATATATAATACATACATTGTGGGAAATGTGATTCTTAGCTGCCCTATCATTAATACACATTTGAAAGTGTGTCCAGTAGATAAGCATTGAATAACGTGTCTGGTACATTGTATTAATCTGGTGGTCTATATATGGTTTTGATTTGTATTTTGCCTGCTTTTACACCCATACAGAATGGTGAGAAGGCACTTCTGTGGTGATCTACATGAAAATTCTTTTTTTTTTTTCAGCTGACTTTACTTACTAAATAAAATGTGGTTGACATAAATGTGTTTTCTGATTCCATGTGCTAATCTGGTTTTCTGTCTATTCCAGTTGTAAAAATTGGATACCTCATTACCTTTAAAAATACAGCAAAGGGGATCTTTACAGTTATGTTTTTCATTATCTTATATATAAGGAAATCTCTGGTGTCTCTGTTCAGACACTTCGTAGAAACAGAATTTTATTTTAGGCTTAACTTTATTTGTTTATTTTTTAACTTAAACAGAAAAGATATTTTTGATTTCCTCAGGTTCTGTATGCTTCCTTCTCTCCCTCTCTTTGTAACATGCATGAATTTCTAGGTAAGTGTCAGATGCATTGATTTTTCCCTCTAGGAGCACATCACTATCTTCTTAATGATTGCCTGCCTGGCAGCTGATGAGAGTATTTTTCTCTTGCACTTAAAGGGGGAGAAAAAAAATCTTACCTAAAGCCCACTGAAAGTGGTGAGAGTCTTTTAAAATATTGTGTCTTTGGATTCAAACCAAAGACAGAGATTTGCCTCCCAGGTTGCAACCTATCAATGAAACCTCAACCTTTATGCTTTGAATCACCTATGAGGTAGTGAAGAGTTTTTGTTGCACAAACAGGATATTTCTGCAAATAACTGTGAAATGCATTCCCCCCTGACCCCACAAGATTGGTAAGGAGAATTTTACTTTTTTATGATGTGACCATGCAGTAATGTGCATAAATGTGTGTCTATTATTGTATAGATATGTAGAATACCTATGTTTCATTTATAGATATTTGTCTGGAGTTAATGTGGCACACACATTAATGGTTAAAATAACAATACCAAAATATTTAAATGTCTTGAAAATCTTGAATTTTGTTGTCATTTCTTCTCAGGGACTATATCTGTGAACACATTACGTACTCCATATACTGCACCGGGAGAAAGTGAAATCCTTGACTTGGATGATGACTTGTATCTTGGAGGTTTACCAGAAAATAAAGCAGGCCTCGTCTTCCCAACAGAGGTGTGGACTGCACTTCTCAATTATGGATACGTCGGCTGCATTAGAGATTTATTTATTGATGGTCAAAGCAAAGATATTCGACAGATGGCTGAAATTCAAAGTACAGCTGGAGTAAAACCTTCATGCTCAAGAGAAACTGCAAAACCATGCCTTAGCAACCCCTGTAAAAACAATGGTGTATGCAGGGATGGGTGGAACAGATATGTTTGTGATTGCTCTGGGACGGGGTACCTTGGCAGATCTTGTGAAAGAGGTAAGTTCCACGAGATGGACATGTTTCTACTTTAATAATCCTGTACAGTGTTTAAAATGGTATGTTATCATTAACTCTTCTGATGCAGAAAAAGTGTCTTTGATTTCATTTGGTGACGATGGAAATGGAGCGCTGCTCTAAACTGAAAGACGTAACACCAGAGGAAAGACCTTAGATGACTTTTTAAGATGCACCGATATTAGTTGACTGTGACAGAGTTATTATCTACTAAATGTCTCTAGGAAAATGTCTCGCCTTTTGTCATCATACACTGAAGAGTTATTAAAAGATTTGTGAAAGTAATTTCAATTAGTATTGCATAAGTTAATGCACATTCCAGTTCCAAACGGAGGTCTCATTCTCTTCCACTTTACATCGATACCACTGAGTAATTAAATTTCATTTAGGATTCCACGGTATCACTTAAATTCACAGCTAGAATTTCTGCCATGAATCAAAGAAAGGAAAAAAAAAAAAAAAAAAACCTGTGTAGAAATCTATATTTCTTACTTGACATTTTTTCTAAAGTTCCTAGTTCCCAAGGAAACTGTTTCTACTCATCTTAATTCACTGAGTATCTGTCAGCCCTAGAAAAGGTAAATGTAAAGTTGATAGAGCCCATTTATTTAATTGAAAAGTTGGATAGTGGAAAGGAAGACAGAAGTTGATGTTAGTTAGTCCGTAGGAAAAAAAAAAAAAAATCTGTAATATAATTAATGGTATAGAGTATGCCAGTGTAAGATTTTAATACAAGTAGTAGGGCAGCAGTAAAAATAAAATAATAATAATAATAAAAAAACATATTTAATATTTTAGGTGTTTATTTGTATTCTTATTTAGAATAGGAAATATTTGAATGCCAGAAGTTGTATTTTGTAAAGTCTCACATTGCAGTTGACAGAATATAGTTTTCTTCAAGCTGAAATCTACACTTCAGGGTTATTGGATGGCAACTTAAGTTATGCCCCTCTACTTTGGTTCATTTTAGTGGGTAATAAGATAAACCAAAATGTATTATTTTAAAATAAAAACCCAAAGTTGTATGTAAATAGACGTGCAAGTATGTAGAATGAATACCATCATATTACTAGCATTTGCAACTAGATTCTCAGTCTTTTCTCTTTTCCTTATTTTTCGAATATGTAAGCCGTTGGCTCTTGGCGAGTGATTTTGATATCTCCAGATTGTTGTGTTACTGCTGGAGCGAAGCTGGCAGAGGGCATAACCGAGCTGTCTGTTGGATTACAAAAGCCTTCAGTTAACCATGTGTGGTGTACCACCCTGTGGCAAAATTCTGCTATTACATATGGCAGAAGTGAATAGAGGACTTTTCAGTTTTAGAAATAGGATCTTTTCAGCTTGAGATCTAGGATGAATGTACAAAATAAATAAATATATATATATATATATGCAAAGAACAAAAAGCAGGTTTATTCATACCAATTTTCCATAAATATATTTGACAGGTGGTAATATTTTATGTAAAGTACTTTTAGTCTCTTTTATTTTCCATACTTTATTTTCAGCCATCTTCCAATATAGAGCTTGATTTCCCAACACATTCTCCTGCTGGGAATGGTGATGCTGGAAAGGTGTAATTGGTTTCTCTACCGTGTGTGTGGCACCACTTCAGACAGTATGTTATTGTTTCCTACTCTCCTTGGTTTTCCAAAGGAAACCACACCAAAAGTCATGCATTCATACAATTATAGCTTTTGTGATTCTGAAAGCAATGTGTTGACATCCTACCAAACAAAGATAACTTCCACCTTTGTGCAGTAACTGATACAAACTAAATACAAACTATTGTATTTGGTGATATAAGTGACACAATTATAATTGTTCAAACTAATTTAAGCAAAATAGGAACGTGTTAGTTTCAACAATACAGTTCTACACATAGGACACTTGTTAGAATAAAATATTAGAGATTAAGCAACTGGGATATTTAAGGCTAAATGATTAAGATGACTGCATTAAACTTAAGTGTGTAGCTACCATTTACTACAATTTATTTTTTATATTATTTCCCCCA
Source organism: Nettapus auritus (assembly GCA_011076525.1). Lineage (NCBI taxonomy): Eukaryota > Metazoa > Chordata > Aves > Anseriformes > Anatidae > Nettapus > Nettapus auritus. The sequence continues at coordinate 9,600,638 of CM021767.1, forward strand.
AAATAGGAGTACTACCATCCATATGTGGATGTATCTTGTATAATGCAACATCTGAAATAAGTCTGGTGCACAAAAACCATGGTGCACAACTCAGTTCAATTTTAATTTCTGGATACTTAAAATGAATATTTTTCATATCCAATTACTTTTTATCTTGTTGCAAGTTATTCTTGATATTATGCTTGATTATTTGTAAGCTTAAGCATCAGTATAATCTGTAGATTGGCTTCAGTAGATTATGGAAACTATAGCAGGTGGACAGACAGCTGTCACAGCAATATAATTTGGTTTCCTATCTTACTTCCATTGTGACCACAATATGCGACTGCCTTTTGCAGGTCTATGCTTTTTGACTTGATAGCTAGGAACAATGTACAAGAGTAAATTCATCAAACAGTGGTAAGGAAAAAGCAGGTCTGCAAAGATTTTTCGAAGTGGCATTTGTGAGGAGAAAATATATTTAAATTAATGTGTCTGTGTACATGTACACATTGAACATGCAAAGCACCTGCATATACACATATAAGTTGAATAAAGACAGTTTTCATTCCTTTACATTATCTCTGGATGCTTTAAATAAATAATAAATAAGTAAATAAATAATAAAAACAAAACTCAAAAGAAACCCACAGGTGATATGATGACAGATTTTTATGAAGAATTGTGTGCTATCTTCAAAATATGATTATGGCAATTATATCCGTGTTTTGCATAAAATAATTAGTCCTGTGTGTTTAAGTTCTAGTTTTTTTACTGTGTAGCTTAGGACCTCAGTCCTGAAATAATACTGCTGTAGAAATTGGGATGAATCACTTTGCCTTCTGTTTATAGATTATCCAGTAATTAATTGCACATCAGATATGATTCCCATCGGTCAATGGAAAGGTTCTTCATATTTTATCAAAGCTGAAGCAAAGGGCCCAGGTGGATTAAAGTAGCCATGATAGAAAACACACAAGCAACGGTTAGCTGAGTGTTGTATATGAAAGTGAATAAAAGAAATAAAACAATAAAATAAAATAATAAAATAAAAACCAACAGACACAAAAAAGTTTGTCAATAGCAACTGATATACCTGAATAAACCCACACAGTTTATAGGATTGAAATTACATATATATATAATATAATATATGTGTGTGTGGTTTTTTTTTTTTTTTTTTCAGGGCAGGATATTGTTGTTGTAACTACACTGGTAACTAAAAGAGAGTCAGAGAACAAATCTAAATAGTTAATTACTGATGCTTTGGATTGTTCACATATTTCCTGACATGTCTCTGGGCATTTATCATTTTGAGGCAAAGTTTGTATGTGATTTGATAGACAGCACACACCAAGGATGATTTCATGCTTGGCTCTGTGGTCCTCACATTTACAAACACTTTGAAACTGAAAAAGCAGGAAAAAAATAATAATTTTGACTTGACTTTGGAAACACCACAAGGGGTCCAGATGAAACAAGATCCTGTTTTATTTATTTATAAAGTTGCAGTAAGCATCTATGCATCATGTTAAAAAACAACACAAACCTGATTGTAAAACGTAAGAAAAATGAGGATCCTGAATCTCCTCTTATGCTAGTAGTAGCTGATGTGTTTGTGGTGACTGGCATGTTGCTGATTTAGGTAATAACTATATAGGAAAGAACAGATTAGAATAGAAAGAATAGCCTTGGAGATTTTAATCAGAAACAATCTGAAGGAAAAATAAATAAATAAATAAATGAGAATCTTATGTTTTTGTTGTTTTTTGTTGTTTGTTTGTTTGGTTTTTGTTTGTTTGTTTTTATCATGGAAATAGTAAGGGTTTCTAATGTCAGCTTTATAAATACATTGAAGAAGGAATGTGTAAGATATTTTTTATCAGTCTATGCATGATATCTTACTGTTCATTTCTTGTGAATAACTCTACTGCATGCACTTCTTTCCTGCCCCCCAAAACTAGTTGATAAAGTGTGATAAGTTTTTTTCTGAGATTTTTCTTTTCATTGCCATGTTTCTCCACTGAACTGATAGTAAAGCTACAGTTCTTGCCATGGAGGCTCTAACTCTATCAACAAATAGCACGTTCTGAGCTAGAATTAGCATGTAATCTAATAATTAGAAAAAAGAGACTCTGTATGTCAGCCTTTACATGAGAAAAGCTAGCAGTGTAGATCTCAATGAAAGATGAGGCACACAAGCCAATAATTAGCTGGTCCAAAACAAGCTAGGCAAAAATGAATACATGCTTATAGCCAAAGTGTTTCTTTGAGTTTTGCATGACTAGTATAACCCTTGCTGCCTCTCCAATGCTCAAGTCACCATCTTATTGAATAGGCCTTGCAAATTAATAGTCCATTCTAGGCAGCTGAAACAACTGCAGGGTGGAAACAATTGTGTTAAACAACTGAAACAAAATCTCTAGTTTTAAGAAGAAAGTCAAAACAAGCACGTTTTGTTTTATCTTGAAAACTATTTTTTTTACTGTCCAAACCCAAACCTCTCTCTCTGAAGGCTTATAGTAGTGTAGGCATATCTATGAACATTACAATATATCTATGAGGGGAGAGAGAACTTACTGTACTGTCAAAGGTCTCTTACATGTACTACTATCCAGCCTTCTATCCAGCCAAGACCATCAGAATGTGGAAATTTGCAGACCTGAGAACGCTAAGTGAAGTGGAAGAGATGCTAAGTTGCATAGATGGCAAATCACAGCTTGCTACCCTTAAAGGGAAGCACACTGTTGTCAAAAGACCATCAACTTGTATAACATAGTAATCATTTAATAATGATTTAACAATATAATAATAGTTTAATCATGATTTTAAAATAGGTTTTCCTAGTAATGTATTTACCAGAAGATCCATTTCAATTGAGTGAACTAAACATTATGATTTTTTCTATTTTAGGGATATGTAGTATCACTGATCTTCAATTATGGTTCTCAGGGCAGTGCTAAATCTTGATTGAATGCCTGCTTCCTGCTATTTTTTTTTTTTTTTTTCTGTGATACCTTTATATCTTTGAATATATAAGAGTTTATACCTTCTAAGATATTAGATATCTTAGATATCTTATATAAGATATACTCAGAGCTTCCCATTCTGAAAGCAGCTAGTTGACGTGAGGGGGTTTCCTGGTTGCCCCAAAGCTTTTAAGTCATTTGATCTTCTATTCTGTCTCCTTGGTTTGTTCTTGGAACATCTGTTTCCAAAATAGCTGGCACAGTAAGGTTTAGGAGGATTGAGTATCTAATCACATCAGGTCTGTTCACCATGATGTTAAACACTCACAGGTCATCTCTGATTAAATTATGACAGTTCCTTCTCTCCTTTTTCTAAAAGACTGAATAATTATAGAAAAAGCCAGCAAATAGTACCAGTGCTGATTCTAACACCTTTTATATTATCAGATGCTAATTTGTCAGCAAAGACCTCTAGTGTTGTTCAACGTGATTCAACCTGTAGCATTTAATCTGATTTTACTTATTTTATGAAATACAAATTGTACTAATGTCTCCTTTTTAATAGAAAATATAAAATACTTCTTGCTTTCTCTCATATTACCATGTAACTTAAATTTTTATGCTTGAACTTCTTTAATTACCTATATCTTATTTACCCTGATGAAGATCTTGAGAGTTTTTTGTGCCAGACTAAAGACTGAGATACAGGAATTAACTGTAATCCATCTCCTCCCTCAGCAATTCCCAGTCAATCAAAATAACCAATAAATAAATCAATAAAAATGTTTTCCCTCCCTCCCTCCCTCCTTCCCTCCTTCCTTCCTTTTTATAAGGAAATAAGTGCTATTTTACATTTCCTGTGGCTTCCTTAGAACTGCTGCCTGCCTGTTCTTTTTGCTTCTTGCTCATTTGGGCTAGTATTGGGGAAGTAGATTTTATTTTTTATTTTATTTATTATTATTTTTTCCAGTGGGTTTATGGGTTTATGTTGCCTCAGGACTGCATCTTTTCCTAACAAAGACTGGAGGTCTGGTGTAGTCCTCATGACTCAACGCTTTACTTTAAGAAACAAATGCGGCCTTCACTTTCTCTGAACAGCCGTGTCCTGCTGTGAGCATCAGTGTGGTGCTTCTGCTTCCTTTCTTGTTACCAGCACTGAGTCTGGGAGAAGACAACTTGTGGCTGGTTGCTCTGGGGTCTAATGGCTCACCACTGCCCTGTGCCAGCCACTCTTGCTGGGAGCATTTTCTGCAATGTCTGAAGCTGACAGTTACATGCTTGTCTCAGGCGTTTTCAAATCCTACCCTCAATATGCCAAGTCCAGTCTTGATCCTAAGGTTGAGGCTGTTGTCATGTCTGTACAAACATTTTTGATTCTCTCATACCTCAGTCATCATGGTTGTGAAGCAATCTGTGCTTTATCCAAACTACATGTGATTGTTACCTTTTTCACTAATGACTTAAGGCTTCTTTTTTGCTAACTGGATGATAATCTTAACTGTAGTAGGAGCAGTAGCAATCTCAATAGATGTATACATAAAGCACTAAAGCACTTATCTAGGTAGATGACAGTCAGACATGACCATCTAAGAAACAGTAATGTTTACCTAAATACCTTTTACAGGCTTTGATATATCTTGCATAGTACAGGCAATCATATTTTTATAGGTGATTTTACCCATCTGTTTGAAGATGCATAAAAAGCATTAAAAGAGTAATTGTGTTACTTTTAAAAGCATCAAAATATTCCACTTAAAATATTCCACTTAAGCAAAGGTTTTTTTTTTTTTTTTTTTTTTTTTTTTTTTTTTAATGTTTAGCAGTAATTTTAATATGTAATTTTTAAGTGTAATGCTGTGTGAATGGATATACATTTACTAGCTTGAGCAATGTTAATAAATACATTATACTTCTTTAATAACTGATTTTCTATTTTATGTTTTCAGAGGCAACAATTTTAAGCTATGATGGAAGTATGTTTATGAAAATACAGCTCCCTGTTGTGATGCATACCGAGGCAGAAGATGTTTCTTTACGGTTCAGGTCTCAGCGAGCTTATGGCATTTTAATGGCAACTACTTCTAGGGAATCTGCAGATACCCTCCGGTTAGAGTTGGATGCAGGACGAGTTAAACTAACGGTCAACCTAGGTAACAAACTCTTCCTCCAAGAAATTAGCATTTTCTTTACATATTTCTTTTTGCTTGCAAACATTTATGAAACAGCCTGTTTTAACATTAAAAGTAAACTGAAATGATATATACATGTTGATGCAACATTTGCATATGTACATACACACACAAATACATGCCCATTATTATACTTTTTTTCCCGCCTTTTTTTTTTTTTTTTTTTTGCATTTTTGTATTCTTTATATAGTCTTAACATACTCCATCACAATATTTTTGTACTATTGTGTATTCTAAAAAGAGAAGACTAGTTCATCAGTGGTACTATTAGGCCAAATTATTTTCCTTCACTGTGGAAGACTGGTGTCCCTCCTCAACCTATCCATAGTAGAAATTCCACAATTAAATGTGCAAGAAGAAACAACATGTACATAGGTCAGTTCATTTTTAGGTCCACCAACTAATGTATAACATGCATATATATAAAAGAATATCTATTTTTATTTCTGAAAAAAATTGCAGTTAACTATAATTTCCACTGATGGATTTCTTGGTCTCCTTTTTTTAGCTGTCAAATCTATAGTAAACTCATCCTCTATTTTTTAAACAATTCTGTGGTGGTATTTTTGTAGTTTCGAAAAATAACACAACCCTTCAATGCCCAAAGACTGCGGCCCTCGGCAAACAGCCATGTGAACACAGGAGGCACAAACCCTTTTACAGAAAACAAAAAAGAAAGAACAACAACAAAAAAGAAAATTGGTTTCATATTTTGAAATATGATGGACAAAATGTTAGGTTATAGTTTTCTCCAGTTGAATAGTACTAATGATAGTAAAAATAATAAATTTAAAGTCCTTTTGTCATGCTTATGTATAAATCTGAGGAAGGACCTGATGGAGAATAGAAGTACACATTTTCCAAATGCACGTTCAATTAAGTCATTCACACTCTGGAGTGATATTTTTTTAAGGGAAATAAGTATATATATAAACATATATTTTTAAATCATAGCAGATAAAATGATTCCCAGAAACCATGGAAAAAAAAAATGCACCTACCCATCCACTTTATGGAAAAGGGGGGGGGGAGGGCAAAAAACTGAACACTATCGTGGTGTTTAGGCTTCTGCAGAGCAGAGAAGCAAAGGGTTCCCCCGTTTCCTCCTTTCTCGCACTACCCTCTAGTGTCGAGCCGGGGATCCTGCAGGCGGCCGGGTGCTGCGGCGCCGGGCGGCAGCGCGGAGCCTCCCGCCGGTTCGCTTTCTGTAAAAGGGGCTATGCCGCAGCTGGTCCTTTGCTGTTTGCAACCACTTTTCTGATGCGGTTGACGACACATGACAAACTCAGCTATATGGAAACAAAATCTAGGTTTAATGGTATATCTGTTCCTCAAAGGTACAAACCAGAAGTAGCTGCACAAACCAAATAGCGTGGCAGATATTTTTTATTTATTTTTTAATTATTATTATTATTATTTTTTTATTTCAGTGATAAAGGCAGATAACCCAGCACAGTACAGATCAGGTCATTTTCTTTCTGTACAAAATACCCTACATCTGTCAGGTTTTGCCTACTTACATAGTTCAAGAAATCCATGCTTTAGCTATATTGTTTCTTCATATCTCCCCCAACCCGTACCCTTTTTTTTTTTTTTTTTTTTTTGAGGGGGGGTTGTTTCTGTTTGGTTTTGCTTTTGTTTTGTTTTGCCTTTTTTTTTTTTTTTTTTTTTTTTTTTTTTTTTTTCTTTTTAAGTCAGGCAAGTAAATAATCTGAAAATAGACAGTGCTCTCTAATTATCACTTTACAAATATGTGATTATTTTATGTGTATTAATGTAGCTTTAAATATAGTCACTGCTTTTTATTACTTCTATACTTCAAAAAAAATAAACAAATGCAAATCCCTATTTATAGGCCTAGAAACTGAGATTTGTATTTTGCAATTTAGTTGTTAAAGATCAGCCTTTGAGGTATACTATACAAGAGTTGTCCAAGGTGTCTGACTGTGGCCTGGCTTGCTCTATAACCCATTGTGACGGAGCACTTTCTAATTGCACTAAGAGAAATTAACTGTTCTTTCACAGATGGGGAAAAGGTTGCAGCCTGCCTCAGTTAAGCATCTTTGACATTTAATCTGATTTTTTTCACTTAGATTTGTCACCATGTAGCTTTGTTTGAAATTGGCCATTTTTACCCTATTTGTCGTTTCTATTTATAAAGATTTATCGCAGTATATCTGGGTTATAACAGTATGTAAAGACTGATGATATGGAGTGGCCATATTTGCATGTGTCTGTCCCCGGAAGGGTGGACTGTGATTTTATTGGATGTCTGCAGCTATTACCTTGAAGGATAAATTTTCATTTTTCATCTATTCTTCCCCATCTAGACTGTATCAGGATTAACTGTAATTCCAGTAAGTGCCTATTCAAACTTTTTAAAATGTTATTCCACCATTATAAAATATGCAAACTAGATGAAAAAGATTGTGGACAGCTTGCAAGTGCTTGATAATTTATTAATGAAATGTGATGATTAATTATCAGTGTGTAAAAAGTCATCATATATATTAGTGGTTTTTTTTTTTTTTTTTTTTTTTTTTTTGTCCTTCCTATATAACTTTTAACTCAAATGTTAAAAAATGAATGATTCTACAGGCTGTAAATATATGCAGAGGAAATAGCACAATACCTACCTGCGGTACTGCATTCCGCTAACCAGGCTATTTTATTGACAGTAGCTATCAAAATTTTAAGCCAACATTTTTGATAAGCTGTCACATCTTTTCCCCTTCGTCTTCCCTTTTCTATCAAGCTTTCTTGACATTTTACCTCCAACCTGTGGTGAGGCTGTCAGAACATAGTACGAGAATTTCTATTTTATAATCTTCCTAGACAATTAACTGTATTAACTGGCTGCTTATAACAATTGGTTTTGCTAAGCCATTGTTTTATGAGAACACAATATGTTACAGTAAGGACATAATTAACTCTGAAAATAACTGTATTTCTATGATGATTTTTTACACTCTAATCATGTAAAAACCTTAAATTGAACATTTTTTCTCTGTGATATGCATGTTTATGAAACAGAGGGAAACATTTGCCAGATGAATGGACTAAATTTTAACTTCTCTGATATTGTTTGGATTAAGAGGCTATAATCTGAAAGGAGAAAAAGGACTGTGATTTTATTTTGAGTCTATGGAATTCCTGAATGGTGTCAACAAAAGTACTGATAGTAAGTATGGTAGATATGAGTTTGGGGTTGTTTTTTCTTTCTGTTTGCAACAGGTTTTGCAAGCCATGGACTGGCTTTTTGCAAATAAAAGCAAAGCTAAACAACAATAGTAGTTAGGATTTGTAGTGTAAATAGCTTCCCAAAAGTCACCAAAATAACCTCCCACAATAGTTTTATAGTCCACAAAGAAAAATAGGGATTGTATTAAATTGTCTTTAAAAACAAAGTTTTATTGGGGCAAGTTTCTAGTCTGAACCGTGTTTAAATCCAGACAGATTTTTCAATACAGTACAGGAAATGCTTTCCGGTACCAAGGCATAAATATAGCCTCCTCATTTAAAATTAAATAAATTAATAAATTAAATTGTTCGACTTTAAAGGTGATTAGTTTCCCTACTGTCCATTGGGAAAAGAAAAAAAAAAAAAAAAAAAAAAATAGTTAACGTCAATTGTAATACACTTTTTCCTCTGGATCAAGTCACAATTTGAAAAAAATAAAAATAAAAATAAAATCAAAGTATAAGGCCAGCAGCTTTTTTAGATGTATAATTAGTTGATCTGCTGCTGCTAAATTCTTTTTTTTTTTTTTTCCCTAGCAAAAGCAAACATTCTTTTTTTTCTTAACTTCCTTAAAAAAATTCCTCTGAAAAAGAATAAGGTGGAAAAAAAAAAAAAAAAAAACTTTAATAGACCTTCAACACAATAAATATATTTTTAAATCTCTTTCAAACAAAATGAAGTGTCATAAAAATAAATTAAAATGATTTCCAGGATCCACTGTCAAGTAAGTTTTGGATCAAAAGAGAACCTGCAAATAGTAAGTAATAGTAATAGTAAGTAATAAGCCTCCAATTAGAGGACTGTAAACAGCAGGAATATGTTTACTGAACTGAGCTAGCAGTTGTGAATTCTTCCTGGTCTCATACAAAAGTAGCATGACTTCTGTACAAATATTCTTCATATCAAATGCTCAAAGTTATTTTTCCTTACAGTTTGTCTGTAACCTTTTTGTCATTACAAATGAACTTTCATGATTAGTTCCATCTCCCTTTGTTGCTTGTGTACTGAACAGATTTCTATGAGCTTTTGTTACCTATTCTGGTAAGTACTACAATACTTTCTTAGCAGTGCTCGCTGCAGTTTTTCAACAACCAGATAACATTTCATAAGCGATCTCTGTGTTTTAATTTTTAGATGATGAAGAATTATTGCTCTAAGCATTCCTTAGAATATGTTTTCTTATTAAGCAACGTAATGGATTTTTGTGGAACATACAATTTGTCTCAAAGCAACAGCATACACAATTGAGTCTTAATTTGCTAAAATCTATAATAGTTCAATGGCTACCCTTTTGTGGCTTTCAGTCTATGGAGATCTGGATGTGTACAAATCCTGATTTTATGTTGCTAGAAGTAAATCTGTTTTTCATGTTTAGGAAGCTATTTTCAGATTTTTCCATTTCTGTTGCTTAGAAATCAAGCATCTTAATGTAATTTCAACAGTAGGACTGAAATACCATTTATTTTAACTATAGTAGCAATAATACAGTCAAGATCAGGATGAAAGTTTCTGTTTTGAATTTGGAGAAAGAACTTCAAAAAAAATGTAAAACCATACATAAACAAAAATAGTGTTTTTGTTTATGAGAGAAGAAAATGAAAAAAAAAATAAATGAATGTAAGTGCCTAGTTTCCTATAGTGAATTGAAAAACTAATGAATAAAATGTTACACCTCCTTTTCCCATTCTCCCTTGAGCACAGCCTGAAACTTGTCTTCTGCTCACTGCAATCAAATGACCAGCACAACTGGCTAGTCAGAGCTCAGATTTTTGTAGCAATTTGTACTACACTTTGTCATAGCATGACTTCACCTCTAGCTAATGTCCTGTGTTATAGAAGAGGTGGCATTTTGTGGTCTTCCTTATATGAAATAAATAAATATATATATATATTATTTTCAAAATGTTAATAATATGTCAGGTTATTAGTGAGCTTGTGTCTCATTAAAAATATTATGGAGACTGTTCACATCATGCCATTTTTGTAGAACTGAGTGACATGCTAAAGTCAAGCTATTTTTATTTTTTCCATCTTAAAAGATTGGTATCTTTATAAAACCATATACCACTAGAACTTCCTTCCCATGTATATCAGAAAATGCTGTTCCAGAAATGTTGGTTTTGTTCACCCTTAAATCACTCCAGTATGTTCTTCAGACTGAAAGTTTACAAAATAAAATTGTCCATCAAACAAGTGACATAAATGGTCCTTTTAAACTGCATGTACATTTAGGTCAATGTTAAGATGAACATCAGAAGAAAGGGGAAAACTTACGTTACAAGCAAAAATGGCTACTATTGTTTCAGTCATAGTTTTCACAGACGTTCATTTAAAAATATGACTAAGGTGAGTGATGATGGTTAAAATAACAGAAATCCTTCATGTGCAGGATTGTGTGACACTCAGTGTTCTGTACAAATAACTCTATGTTGATTGCTGTACAGCTCTTAGACGTTGTATACAAAACTGATGAGCTAAATCTTAAAAAAATTCCTACAGAGAAATGCATAAAAAATAAATTTAATTGCAGAGGGAAGTAATGTCTGTGCATATTTGTGTGAGAGATATTGCATAGATCACTATTTATTTAGATATTCAAATCTTAATTAAACTTTACTATACCTAATACAATGCTCACTTTTCTCCTTTTTGCATACACCATTTTAAGATCAAATGCATCCTGTATGCCTTTATATACTCAAAATACCACTGAAGTATTTTGTTTGAATATGGCTTGCAGATCTTGATCCTTCCTAAATGATACTCAATTTCACATGGATTCTAAATATCAGGGTAGCATTATTTCCATTATAATTTATGCTTTACAGTCTGCAATTAAAAGACCAGTAAATCCAGTTGAATAGAACGGATTTTTTTTCCTAGTAAGTTTTAGAGACAGATTTTGATCCTGTGAAATTTACACAACATACACAACAGATTTTGAATGCCTAGTGAACAAATATAGGTATGCTATATTTCCATAGCGACTATCGTCTGAATCTAAGCAAAACAAACAGGTTAAAAGACATATGAAACAGGAAGTCTACATCTTTACTCAAAGGCTGTCCCACTGGTACTTAGTCCTGAATCTGTACTAACACCATCCAGTATCTGTATTTCTGGCACTGGCTTGTGAATTAAGGCTGAAAACAGCTAGACACAGGGAAAAAAAAAAAAAAAAAAAAAAAAAAAAAAAAAAAAATTTTGTTTGAATAAATTCAAGGGGACTAAAATATTATCGGATAGCCTGTAATTTATTCTGTACAGCCGCAGAAGCCAATTAGGAAAGATCCTTCTGATTCCTCAATTATTTGTAAAATACAGGGTGAAGATGCTGCACGTTATGCCATTAACTCCATCATATTAATTGCTTACTGGAGTTGTGATAACAATGCAATTCCCCTCTTCCTATAACCTGTTTGCCCACCTTTCTTTGATGAAAAATAGTTTCTGTTTCCCCTCACTTGAAACCTGCTTCTGCTCCTTGGCAAGGTCTATGAGCTGATCTGATGAAAAAGCCTTTCATCTTGCCTTCATGTTAGGCAGGAACAGTTGTACTTTAATTCATATTACTTACTGTATGTGGATTTTGTTTTAAGGTTGACTTTCTTTAAATAAGTATAAGAAGTATGTAGCAGTTATTTTTAGAATTGTCCTTAGCACACATAGGTTTGGGAGTTCTGCACAGATAGTTGAAAATAATGTGTTTTGGGAACAGTGTTGACATGTATAAGAATCTCAACCATGAAAAGTCATAAAAATGCAGTAGGCTTTTCACAGATACTGATAGATGTTAACACTTAAAAATATTTCTGAAAAAGTCATCTCTGTTCTTTGAATGGTAGGAATGACTTAGATCAGAAGGTAATGGGAACCGGCAGGGCCGTTACTGAGTGTTTTTCAAATGCTCTTTATACCATTCTTTGTGTTTTGTACTGCAGAATTTCATCTATCTTTGAAAAAGTTTGTCATTTACTTTGAAGCTGTGTTGTTCTAGCCCTCCTGTGTGCTGGTCCTGTTCTTGCATTGCCTATTGCTTTGCTGCCAGCACAAATATTCAAGCATCCATATGGTGATTTTGACTAAAGAAGTGACCCAGGAAGAAAAGTGTTAATTTTAACTTGCTGAAATTTTCTGAGTGGTTTTATCACATGACCATCTATGGATACCTGCTATAGTATATAGATAGTAGCAGTGGCAGGAGGCAGAAATGGTGCCGAGACAGCAGAAAAGCTATCTCTGGTAGAGAGAATTTTTTTTTTATTTCAGCAATGCAAAGGTGTGCTGTTCCAAATTGGATATATCTGGCCTACGTCTAAGCAAGAACAACAACAACAACAACAAAAACAACATATGTTAACAGAAAAGCAAAGGCATCACTTCTTGAGATGTTGAATGCTTAATCTGTATCAGTTAAGGAAAAGAGATTTCAGACATCTGAAGAGCAATCTTGATAGGGTTTCTGGGTAAATGTCTGTGTATTCACTTGAGCACTTCATAACTATTTTCCTTCTCTCCTGAATGTGTCTCATGAAAACAAGCTGTAGGTTCAAACTAGGAAATAGTGAGGCCCAGTTAGGGAGTTTTGAACTTGAGGAAGAGCAACTGAGCATCATGAAGTATTTACGTACTAGGAGATGTCAGCTGAGGGGATGCTGTGCTTTTTGACCATTCACATAAGGTAATAAACATTTGCAATCTGTTTTGTGGCTTTTTGTGAAATTTCATACAGATATAGTCTGACAATAGAGGATTCTGTATGCTTTTTTCCTCTCTTTTTACACTTTTCATCCATCTTTTTTCTTCCTTTCTTTTAAGACCTACATTCTGCTTGTGGTACTTTAAATATATAATTTATTTAACAGAGCCCCAGTAATCAAATATATAGCATTAGTGTATCTGTGGCTTTCTCAAGGCAAAGTGTCGTGCTCTGTAATAGCTAGAAACAATTAAAAAAAAAAAAAAAAATCATGGTAATGGAAGTAAATTTGATAATTAGTACAAAAAAGAATCTCACTAATTACAAGGTGAAAAAAATAATTGGGTATCAGATAAAGACTTACTTTTAAGTACCGCCACATGAGTGTTTCCAGAAACCTTAAGATTCTGCTGAAAAGCAGTAGACTTTCTAGTTATGATATCTTAGCATACCATTGAATTTTACAAGGCCAGGTATAGATAGTTTTTCATTTAGTATATACATAGGGCTATATAAAACTTGCCTATTTTGTGGACCAGCTGTCTCTTTAAACACTGGTATACTGTCAAAGTATTATCAGCAGAGTCCAATGGCATGATCTGAAGTTGACTGAAGTTATTCCCCCAGAACTTCTGGCTGAACTCTTAAAGGAAAATGGGGAGCAGGAGATGAAAAGAGGACCACTAGAGGATGGGAAAGCAAAATGCTACAAGCATGTAACAGACTGGTTTACCAATGAGGGCAGAGTAGTCTCCAGGATGTGTTAAGTCTATATGAATAGATTGTCTTGAATTAATAAATCTAGATTTATATGAATGGGTCCTACCTCATCTTTTGTAAAAGGATTTTTCAGCAGAAGTAGACTTGACCTTTCTACTATTCCAACAGGAAGAAGCAGTAGAAAGCAAGTTTTTAGTGAATAGCAGGTCCTAAATTACTCTTATTCTGCTTTTATAATTTTCTTATTTAGCATTTGAGAAGCAAGATGATTTAATCACATTTCAGGACTGATGATTTAAATTATACTCACAATTTTTTGCCATGAAAGAAAGTGGCTGTTATAATCTAATCTTGTAGGGATATTGAAGAATAATGTTCTCCTCAGTTGTAGTGTGCAATTATAGAATCATAGAATCATTTAGGTTGGAAAATACCTTCAAGATCATCAAGTCCAACCATCAACTTGAGCTACCAATTCCAATCACTAAACCATTTCCTTTATTAAATACTTTTTCTTCTGGAGAAGAATATGTAAAATCTCATGTAATGTCATTCATATGTTAATAAACTGGGCTGCTGTGGCAGTCATTTCACAGGAAATCTCTGCTACTAATGGTCCCACAGGAAGCTCTACTAACATATTCATACATGATTAGGCAAAGAGAAGGAACACCGAGATAACAGTACTGAAGCAATTAAATTATTTAGGAAATTCAAAGAAAATGCTGCACATGAAGGCTTTCTAAAGGGTTTCAAAATGCTGAATGACTGGATAGTAAAATGGTGGGTGGAATTGAATATCAGTATGTACAAAGTAATTCATACTAGAAAAAGTAATTTAATTACTGCAATGGATTCTGTTAGTACTGAGCTGAAGAAATTGTGCCGTCATTGTAAATATATTTCATGTAAAACAGTCCAATTCTCAGAAGTGACCAGAAGTCCCAAGGGATGTTAGTAACTATGGGAAAAGGAGGTAACAGCAGAACAGAAAAAAAAAAAAACTTTATGCTATTGTACAGTCATTGGCCACATCTTGAATGCTGTATGTGTTTTTACTTTCTGTTCCACATGATGAACTAATATAAGAAAAATACGGTGTACTGCAAAAAGACATTGGATTGGCTTTCCTACATGGAGGAGCTTGGCAAGATAAATAAATAAATAATCCAAGAATATATTTTGAAATGTTACGATTACACAGCCATGAAAAGCATCAAGAAGTTAATAGGTAGTATGAAATTGAAATACATGAGAATTTAATGTGATAAGGCACTTCCTGTAGCTCTCAGGCAGTCCATGAGATGTTAGTCACTGGAAGCTGTAACTGTATTAAACTAGCAATTACTATAGAGTGGCTATTACGATAGAGTTATAGGCTGTTACTATAGAGTTAGCCACTGCCGAATGCATAGTACTGGGCTAGATGAGCTTCTGGTATTACCTGGCCAGCCATTGTTATGTTCTTAACAGTATTTAATGGAAGAAAGGTTTGTCATTAGCATTAAACCTGATGATATAGATTCAACCTTAGCTCAGAAAGTCTGTAAATTACAATCTGCTAGAAGCTCACAGCATATAATCCTCTCTAAACATAAATTGCTGGTCATTGTCAAAGGCAGAATGTGAGACAACACAGTACTCAGGTGTAAAATCCCGAATGGCCGCTTTTGTTTTGTGCACCATTTCCTTTCTAATTTTGCAGCTACATTTCCTAATCATTTTACCATCAGTTTATACCCACTATTCAAAGCAAACAGAATATTGCCAGTGAAAGGAAGTATATATAAATCTGTCTTGCATATAACCATTCTAAACTATGTAATCAGATTCAGTGAAAATTAGTGTTATCACAGAGATGGCAGTAGAATTTGCAAGAAAGTATTTCAGAAAATTCTCAAAGACAAACAAACAAACACATTCTTAGTTAACAGTTAAAAACAGTCAAATAGTTTGGATAAACCATTAATGAATTAACTTCTTCATACTTATCAAACATTGTGAATAATTTTTTACTTAATGTCAAGAGTTTTCTTGCTGGAAATTTTGGTCTGTAGCTCTTTTAAAAGAAAATCATTTTTAGCATTTAGCATTAAGAAAAAGTAGCAACAGTAACTCAACATGGCTCAGATGATAATGATTTAACTTTATACTTAGATTGTAAATCTTATCAGATTTCCTGTGTAAATGCCTTTATTCACTTTTCACTTCGTTTCTTTCTTAGAACACTGTTTCTAAGTAAATATGCTGTTTTAGTGCTCATTTGTTAATGCTTTTGTGGAAAACATTTAAATGTGCTTATAAATTAGAATTCTGGGGAAAAATACTGCAGTCTTTCTGTTACTGGATTACAGTTTGAAGAGGTTATTTTAGGTAATAGAGACTTGGTTAGTATTTTTCCAAACAGAACTGCCTAAAAAAAATAGTAAAATCAGTAATATTTTGGTTCAGAAAGCATGTAAGTATATTAAGAATATGCTTAGGACTTTTCCCAAATAGGATGCCTTACTAAATCAATGCTACAGTGCTTACCTCCACAACATTTCAAGGAAAACAAAACAAATTGCCATTTCTCTTCAGGTAGATACTGCTTTTCTGATGAACAGATCACAGTCTCACAGCCTTCATTGTGTCCTAGTATATAGTTTATATAGTTGTAAAGAAGTCATATGATGAGTATTCATGTTGTTTTTTGTGTGTTTTTTTTTTTTTTTTTTGGGGGGGGGGGAGGAGGGGGGAAGGTTAATATATGTAAGACATAAGGAAGAGGGAATTCGTGACAGAATCAGAAGCAATGAGACACCTAGTTTTCACTAGTATTACTGGTGAGCATTCCAGTAGGTCTGAAGTATGGTAAGGTGAATTGCTAAGTTTGTTCCTCTAACTAAATAATAAATATTATGAATAGAACAGTTCTACGTTATTAAAAGTAAGTGCTACTGACTTCAGTGAAAATCCGATTAGATCGTATTTCTCAGTTGGGTGTGATTAAATGAACCAAGCTACACAGGGAAAGCTTGACTACCTCTTGTTCAAAGAGGGCAAAAAAAGAGTTACCAAACTCCAATTTTGCTTAAATTATAATGATTCAGGATAAATCCCTGATAAGCAAGTATTTTACTCCTCGAGCATAAAGATATATAAGATTTGATATAGACAATAATGAGAAGTACATGTGCAGAGAGCCTTTGTCCTTCTGCATGTAGTGCTGTAATGTAGAAAGTTCTCGTCATATTTGTGTAAATACAAGTTTGCAGAACTTGGTTTCTGAGCCATCTGTAGCATTTTGATTTCCAGTTCTTTATTTCACCTGTTGAAAATATCATGTAAGTATGTATTAGCTTTAGCTGTATGTTTCAAAACGGTGTGTTATTTTATCATTGCTTCACTTCTCTGCAGTCATCGTTACATAAGTTAAACTTTGATGAAGTCTAGTAAGCACTTAGCTACAATATTATTCTTCATTAATGTTATAAGAATGGTAATTCATTTTTCAATGTACTTTACTGAAGAGCTAAGAGTGTTAAAAACATCTACCTAGAGCAGTTTCTTATATTAAAAACACTTATACCGTATCTAGCACATTTTGCATTTGTGTCTATTAAAATGCATGAAACATCTATCATAACATTTTAAGCGCTCAGTAGCTTATTGGAACTGGAACCACATAACTGCTATCTTATTATGTCTTCGTGACAATGACTTTAACAAATTATATTCAAGTAGTTAAAATTTCCATCCAAGCACATTCTCTTTTGAATGACATGTCAAGAGGTTAACTTATGCTCCCTTACAGCTGATTTCTAGGCCTCAGTCCTTCAGACAAGTCACTTCAAAGGAGTTATGACTGTTGAGTTGAGACATCAAGATAAAGATGGCTTTCTGAAATGCAGTCCCCTTTGGGAAGTGTGCAAAGAATTTTGCAGCAGTTATTTGTCTAGGCAGTACTGAAGCAACAAGACACAAGATGAAGACCAAGACATGGAATGAGAAAAAAGCTGTTACAGAAAAAAGGGAGCTCTGGTTAATGTAGCTTATACACATTTTTTGGTATTATTGCAAATTCATTTTACATTCTGTGAAACTTTCCTCAGAGGAGTGAAGTGTATGTATGTAGAGATAAAATTTATTTAGTTAGAAGTTCCTCTCTGTCTCTGCACCTTAAGACTTTTCTTAATAATATTAAAATCTATCTGGAAAAGAAAGACCAAATAGGTAAGTCAACAATTCCATCTTTCACTCCTATGCCATGAACTATTTATGGATGACCTGTGGAAATCAGATCAGCAATGGAGAAAAAAAAAACACAGACAGTATGCTTACAACATCTAAGGAATTCTAGTTTTACCAAAATGTAAGCACTATAGTTGAAAGTATATGTGATTACCTATTGAATTTTTGTCATGCTTACTGTTATACTATGATTGTCCATGTATTTTTTACTACGTAAATTTACAGCAACTTTGAAAGGAATTTCCTAGAAGGGAACAATGCAGGTATGTATACCATGAGATATCAGAGAAAGAACTTGCCTTTCATGTCCAGTTAACATTTTGTAGATGACAGAAGATACTTAGGAAGCCCGTTTACAAGCTAATTAGCTATGAATAAGAACAACACTAGCTAGAAAAGACTAGTGTGGATTCTTGATTTCATAAAATGACATACATCAAGATACAAAGCGCACTTTAAGAAACTGTAAGTAGGAACATTTGTCAATCAACTGACCTTTTTTTTTCTTTCAATAACAAAACTGTCATTTACTGACACTGAGCACAATTCTTAAGAGAAAACAAATGGCAAAAAACATTTGAGATATTCTCTCAACATTGAAATCAATTTAATCTACTTAATTTTAAAAATCATTGTGTTCTTGAGCTTTAGTTTCATACTACAATGCAAGAGGCAGAACAAACAACAGCCTGGAGATAAAAGATAGCAAAAAAAATGCTTGGCTGTATATATTGTTATTCTCAAAATTTGCAAGTGAACAGTGAAAAAGAAAAACCCAAACCTCACTATTGCAGGTGTCACAGTTACCTACAGCTTCAGTTGGTCACCTTAAATATATATCTGGGAAAATGATAGAAGCAGCTGAAATGTGGCATGAAAAGCTTGATATAGAATGCTGCTTAGTGTTACCAGAAAAACAAAAAAAAAAGCCTCATTTGCAGAAAAGAAACACACTTTGGTCTTACGGGTAACAAAGCTGGAAGAGTTGCTGTAAATTTACCTTTAATAAAATGCCATATTAAATATATGCAAGATGTCTCAAGCAGTCTCCAACATAAGTGGTGTCTGAGACAGTTCAATACTTTTGTTCCCAACAAAATCTTTATTGGAATAAGTATCTGGTATTTTTTAAAATTGAATTTTATGCTCAAGAATACTGAAAAGTTATGTCCAAAAAATCCAGTTTGTATAGGGAATAGTATTCTTGTTGGTTTCCTACAGGTAAGGAACATCAGACCTGACTTCTCTCAATTGAAAGAAATGTTTAAAGAACATTTACAATACCATCTACAATTATATTTTGAAAAATGTGTGTTCTTTTTTCTTTGTAAGATTCAAAGAACTATCATTTACCCTTTTAATAATTCTGGAGTATTTATATCTTAAGATACACATACAATTTATATGTTCCTGCTACTGCCAGTATACTGAGTGCTCTTACTTGTGTCCCATATCATCAATAACATTAAGAATCTTAATCCTGGACACAATCTGGTGCAGCCAGAATGGCAGTTTTTCAAAAACTGAAAAGGTCTAAAGGCAAACAATCATGAACTCACTACACTCATAACTGTAGTGAGGACACTACAAGAATCATACTCAGAGCTAAAAATGATATGACATAGTAATGAAGAAATAAATCACCAGAAGTGTTTTTGTGAATATTTTATGATATAGTTTAAGAATGTACAGGATAGGAAGCCTAAATCTTGTATGTTTTCTGTTGTATAAGCTGGAAAAATCAGAGAAAAATTCCATACCCATCAAAGTCACTAGAGGCTGCTCTTTATAGAACAGAGATCTCTCTCTGTAGTCGTACATTTGTAATTCCTGAAAATAATCTAAAATATCCATTTGAGTGTTCCTTGCTTTAAGTCTATGTCCAAGATTAAGCATCCAAGAATAAGCAGTCCTGAGAAATTGTGTTTTTAATCCATGATGATTATAAAAATATTTTAAAACATTTCAGACATAAGCAACAATTGTAAATCTTTAAACATATTCTCTTTACACTTAAATAGGCAAAATATTATAATTTAGTATTTTCATTAAAAAGAAAATATGTATATATGAATGTGAGATTTAGTTGTTACATAGCTTATAACAACTGTGCCTTGGGATGAAGACACCTGTAAATTAAGAGGAGTTTATTCTTAAAATAAAGTCACAGTCCATTATTTTTTTTCCTTTGCGTGCCAACTAGTTACCAATCTGCTTATTCTTAACACAAAGTTCAATATATAATGGTAAAAGGAAATGTATGTATTTATTTATTTATTTTCTGTTATGTTCACTTTTGCCTAGACATAAAGGTAATTTTTTTTTTTTTTTTTTAATGAAAAAGGTAAATCATTGAGAATCATACTTAAATTGTACTTATCTTTAAAATGTATTTTAGAGTTTTGACAGTCATGGCTTGATATAAATGGGCACAGTCAACATCAAAGTCAGAAAGCCTTTGTGATCAAAGCTTTTCCCGCTTCTTCCTATTTGTCAGTTATAGTCTGACAAAGTATACCATGTACTCCAAGTCTCCCAGAAAAAGAAAGAAATTAAAAAAAAGTGTGCTAATATTTTCTTCAAAAAACACTGCAAGTTAGGTTATTTTTCCTTCACTGTGTTTAAATGGTAAGAAACAGGGCAGACTTAGGAGGAGGAAACAGTAAAGGACCTTCAGACTCATATCAGGTTCCTCCACCATGAGGGTGTGCTTAGAGATCTATTGCTAATATTCATTAGCTTTCATAAAGCAGAAAATGAACTTATATTGGGATCTTTTCCCCTCTTAAAAACCCGCATCTCACAAATCAGAGTAACAAATGAAACTCTTGTTAGTAACACAGAAATAATGAATATTGGACATTCAAGTCATTTCAGAACAACAATAATAATAAAATAAAATGAATTCCATTGTTGGTTAAAATTGATGTTTCTTGTTAGTCTTGATACTATTTTCCACAGCAGTTGCCAAGGCAGTACTTGTGATTTTTAATCATATTCATATTCTAGGAGGGAACACAAACACAGATAACTTCAGATGAATTAGACAGAATTCTCTACCAGTTTTACAAAGTTTTTTATTATATAGGAATTGAATGGAATTTTTAATTGAAACTAAATTCCAGTATAAGAAAGTTTTCTACAATTAAAAGTCTGTATATGCACAGGGAAATGTTTGTATTGTAGATTTATTAAAATTTGCCACTTCATTCTTCCTTGTGCAGTATGCTAGCTTACACTGGATCATCCTCAAAAATAAAACAAAACAAAACAAAGCAAAAAAAGGCCAAAACAAAACGGTTATCGAGACAATTTGATTTATTCAGTGCCTCTGTATGTCTAGGTAAATTGTTGCAGTGATTCTGTCAATGTTTTTCAGATCCATCCTCTCCTTAGCGGCCAGACTTTCTGTCTGGTTTCTCTTACTGTCAGGTTTCAGTGTTAATAACTCCAGGCTCAGCTCATGTGGTGTTCTGGGAACAGGGGAGCTGGATGAGAAAATGGGCTAGTGGGCTTGTGAAATGAAATGGCTGCTTTCCTAATGCACTGAAGTAGCTTAGGTAAAATGCAGCCGAAGATTTTGATTTGAAGGTGTTTAAGTGTTAAGCACACCTTATTTTGTCAAAACAAAAAGCTTAAACATATTCAGATTAATATTCTAGTGGCATTGTCAGAGTAACGCAAAAATAAACTAAGGCTTACTAAAAGCCACACAAGTAGTGTGTGAAAGTGAATCCACTCATTCACAAGTCAGAGTCCTAGTGATTGGGTGTACTTAAAAAAAATTAGCATAATTTAAGGCAGGTTATGACCTTATGGTTTATTTGTAATGCTGACCTTATGTTTTTTGTTTGTTTGTTTGTTTTTGTTTTTTAACCTACAGTAAATACAACACAAATAATCTTGAATCAAAGCCTACTTTAAATTTGCAGTTATTTAGTATAGAATTGTGTGTTGCACTTGCCTGATGTACAGAAATGTCAATTATCATGCTCAGGATAATTTCTGAAAATTTGCCTGAAAGTGTTCAGCAGTAGGATGAAAAAGCAAGAACCAAGGTCCTTGACTTTTGTGTACATTTGTTCAGGTGGATTCATAAAACCTATAGTACCTGTACTGTGTTTTATCTGATAGTTTCTCTTTAGAGAATGGTACAAAGAGAAGGTGTAGTCTTATTAAAAATCCATATATTTAGCTAGCTTCTGTTTTTTAGCTGTTAAAATATGATTCTATTTCATTATTTCCAAGAAGAAGGAAAGTCATCTGTCTTTAGGGCTGTTTGTGTTTCACTTACTTAGATATGGCTTACAAAATTAAAATTAAAATGCAGTTGATTCCTAGCAATAAATATTTTAAATAATGGAATGAGTAGAGAAATGTCTCTGAGCTAGGTTAGGTATTTCATAATGGAATAACAAATCAGGTTTATCCTCTCATGTACTCTGAGTTCATGTAGCTGTGGTTGCAATTTCAAAACATTTTTTTCAAAAAATATGGCTATAATAACATATATCCAGTTATTAACAAGCCAAGCACACTTCAGATTTTCAGTGCCTTCTGTGTATACTTTTATGTGACACGGAAGTCTGGATGCCAAGACTTACAGCTCAGAAGTTTACTGCTTTCTGGATTTTTTTTTTTTTTTTTTTTTTTTCCTCCATGTAGGTGAAATTAAGTCATGGTTCTAGTTCTGTTTGTAGTAATGGGTTTTCACAAGACAGTGGCTTACCATCAGCACCTTTCTCAGCAGGCACCAAGAAATCTTATGTTTAATCAAATAGGTCTGCATGTGTTCTGTCTTCCTTACTTGATCCAATGACTGTGTAAACACTTGTGTCAACAACAGTTAATATATCACAACTCTGAAGACATTAATGGATGGGTATGTCCCCTATCACAGCCCAAGTTAAAAGCTTGCCTTAGGCAGAAGATAGACAAGGCTGGGAGAGAGGAGATACTCAGCAGTTCAGATTGTCAGCAGTGAAAGGAAGTTCATGGAAAATAGAGAAAAGTGACAGGCAAATGCTTGTAGAAAACTATGTGCCCCCAGACCTGGTTATGGTATTTCATTCCTTGATTTGTTGTTGTTGTTTTTTTTGTTTGTTTGTTTGTTTGTTTTTTACATGCTTCTGTGCATTATTTTACCCCTGTGCATTCACTACATATGCTGGCTTTCTGCAACATTAAATGTAGTCAGTTTGTAGTTTGGCCATTTAAAGGAATCCAACAGAACTTTCAAAAGTACATTGTTTAGCTTTCTGCATTTCTACATGCATGCAGAGTGCATGCAGAGAAACAGATTTAATATTATATTTCAGTTTCTCAGGATAATATGGGAAAACCTAATCTACAAATGGAACGCAGGCTAATGAACAATATTAGCAACTCTAATCTGCTGTTTTGATTTACAGAATGACAGGTTTAGTTTTCAAAAGTAACAGTATCACCCTAAATTGGCAATACTTTACCTAAATTGCCAAAGGCAATTTTGCCTATAATAAATCTATTGTGGGATGGAACATTGTGAGCAAGCAGTACAGATAAGTTTTGCTTGATGTGATTCAGAGAATGTACTGTTCTTGTGCAGGTATCTGTTTGACTCTGTTAGGAAGATACACTTGACAGAACTCCATTGGCCTGAGATAAGACTTTCTCAAGTTAATTTGTCAGTTAGTTTTAAATGATAAACTGATACACATCACTGATTTTTAAAAGGAAATTATTTTTTTCTGTTAGTAAGAAACAGGCATAGTCAAGCAATTTCTGGATGATAAATCCAGATGCAGTCATTTAAAATACAGTTGATTCACTGTAATAATTAACTTCTTAAATTAAGGTTTGCAGATGGGTGGGTCAGAAGATCCAAATTGTTTTTGCAGCCAACCACTATAGAAATGATAATGAAGATTAAGAGACTTCCCCCGATTTGTCTGTGTTTCTGCATCTGGTTCTGGAGGAACCCTTTCTGAATACTCTCCATGCTGCATATTCAGCCACTTATTCTCTCAAATTTCAAATGGAAAATGCCACCTAAAATTGATTGTGGTGGTATGTATAGTTGTCCATTAGCAAACTAGGCTGAAAGTATTAACTTTTCTTTACTGACCAATGAAGAGTTACTGTCGGTTTTCCTGTAACTGACTTGGGTTCAGTAGGTTAGTATAGCGTTCCCTGAATTATAGCATCCCATCTACTTTCCAAGTCTCTTTTTACTTAGTCTTGCTTTTGATATTTCACTTTTGATACCTGCTTTTGATCACAGAATTTAATGCTTCAGTGAAGTCTGGGTGGCATTTTGGTACATGCCTTAGTAGTGGTGGATGGCATTGTAGGAACCAACCATCTTGGTTCAAACAAATAGTTTTGAATGAGTTTTTGTACAATGCCAAAAGCTAGTATCTTGTTTCAAGGTAACCAGTTTAGTTTAGGATGTTCTGTTCAAACAGTTGGTTAAATGTTCTCCCAACTAGAGTATAATAGGATAAAAGGACATTAAAGAAAAAGTGTATGTATCACTATTAATTAACAGGCCCATTTGAATTCAGCATATTTTCAGTTCTTGGACTAGGCTGAACAGGCTACCCACAGGCTAGTACATAGAATAGGAATCTCCACAGGATATTTAGAATATTTATCCCATTGAAAAATTATGTTTATCTTTTAAAGGTTTATATTTCTTTCCATTAACTGCTACAAGGAGAAAAAACAGATTCTAGCTGAGGTGTCAAAACCAAGGTGAGTTGAACTAGGACCTTATAGTCCTCTTCATTGGACATCAGTAAGGATATAATTTAGGATGTTTGAGGCTTTACATTTAAATGTCCTGATTCACAATGAATTGCATCATCAAAATTTGTGCCTCTTGGCTGGCCACACAGTCTGTATTTTCCCATGGGGGGGAAAAAAAAAAAAAAAAAAAAAAAAAAGACAGCTGTGCAAGCAATTATGTGCTTTTAAATGGATGTGCTGGTTTTACTGCCAGGATGGGCTGTGAGGAGCAAATGTGGGAGGCATGGAAGTGCCTATACTTGTTTATTTGGTAATATCCAATCTCTCTAGGGATGCATAAAATCTTGTAGTTATTTAAGCCCACGACATAGAAAGAGATGAACGTATATATTGATAATAATAATAATAAAAAATATTTAAGGAAGAGGAGATAGTGGATTTTTGTAGGTTACGAACTGTCTCTGAAAGGAAAAGCTTAAGATACGATAAAGGTATTGGTATATGAATCAGTAGCTCAGAAAAGTGAGTGCTGGGTACATGAAGCAAATGGACTGTGTCCTATCTAGAAAGAGAGAAATGATTTCCAGGGAGAGGACGGCATGGCATACAGTAGGATTGGAGATACTTAAGGTCAGAAGGGTAGTATCAATCCACAGAAAATGCAGGAAAAAATCCATTATTATTATTATTATTATTATTATTTTAAATAAGGGCTCTTGGGTTTCTTCCTGTGGGAGACATTTAATGTTTTGTGGTTTTTGTTTGTTTAACCCCTCTGTATATACACATGCACACACACACAACATGGTATTACACCAATTCTTATTTACATATACTAGCACTTTCCACTGATGTGATCTTACTGAACTAAATGGAATCAGATGAGTGTAAAGTTATAAGACTGAAGAGTCAATCCTTCCGTGGATTTAGATTTATAGTAAATTTACTATAAACTAGAGCACTATAAACCAGGGCAAAAAAAGAGTCTGAACTATTATGATCTGAATAATATTGATCTAAATTAAAATTCAGGCCAATATATTTAAAAGTCACTGAGGAAAAATACTAATTTAAACTGTTTGAGGTAGCCAATGTCATCTAATAAGATATATAATTTCCTGCTGCAGTCCTTTCACTCTTGTATGGTATCAAGGGATTTCCATGTGTTTTTATGACTGGGTATATTTAAGCGTTTAGAAAAGTTTGTCTTAAATACACTGCTCATGAGCACATTTACTACTTTGATATGCAAAAGCATTTTCTTGGCCAGGAGGCAGCCCAAGCCCTACGTTCTCTACAGGAATGGTGAACACCTGTTCTTCCTTATCCACGTCTTCAACCTCAATGGGAAACAATGCTAATTTGCAGATATGTTGCAGGTATATATACAATATCTAGACAGTAGAACTTACTATTTTGTGGTTCCATATATTCTTTCTGACAGAGAGGAAGTCTCTCTTCTCTCTTTGAGGGCAGCTTCAGGAAAGGAACCCTCTTTTCCATACAAGGTATCAGGTTTCTACAAGGTCATGAATGTTTTCAGTGCATTGCTTCCATCATGTGTTACACCCAGTTTCATCCCTGTCATCCTATTTCCCTTTAATTCCAGCTCTGGATTGCATGCACTGCAAATGAAGGCAACTCACACAGGCAGTTCTCACATGATTTTTAACTCAGAGGGTATCTACAAAAGGAAATTGACTGATACCTGGGAAAACATACATTTAATATTACAGCAAAAAGGGTTTACAAGTCCCTAACCATTAAAAGCTAATAGATGTATTTACCTGTATGAATGTTAGCAACTAAGTTGGATTTGATATTCGTATACACTGAGGCTCCTTTACATGAATAAGACACTATAGAATGTTATTAATGTGAGAGCAAATTAAAATTGCAGATGCTTTTAGGTCTCTTTAGAGAACCATGTGAAATAAGGATTATTAAGCAGTCCAACTCCTACAAAGTAGGAAAAAAATGAGTTGGAACAAAAAATGGAGAAGGGTTAACATATTTAAAATAACAATAAATGATCTATTTCTACACAGGTTTATTCTCTATAACCAATATTTTTACTGATGGCATTATTTTCTGTAAGTCCCTCTCTTGTCTTCCACACGTAGTTAGAAACCCCTTCCTTCTATACCTTTGAAAACCTCAATAAAATATAGAATAATAGACATTTCTTGAAGAGAATTATTCACTGCATCCATATCACTGTATCAATAAAGAACATTATTTACTTAAGTTTTGTTCAAAGCTGCCCTTTCTCTTGTCAAAGAAAGTTAATATAGAAGGAACAGAATAATTCAAGTAGTTGACAAGTGAGTACATACAAATCTCTTTCTGCTGTGTTTGCATACTTCATGTATAAATACAGAGGATTAATCAGAAAGAGAAGGCAAAAGGGTATCAGTCGAACCTTGCTGTCTTTGCTGTAGCTATTGTTTTTATTCCAGAGGATACCTTGACAGGGTCAAAGACTTTATACAAAGGCAGAGCAATTCAAAAAATGCTGATACAAATAAATAAATAAATAAATAAATAAATAAATAAATAAAATTGAGACAAAAACTGCCAAATCACTGAACAACCACATCAAGCTGTTTCCAGCATGCAGTCCAGAATTCAGACAGGCTTTGATTTTACAGAATATTCTATACTATACCCATCTATTAATCAACCTCTCTATCACAGTTAGTCTGTACCAGATCGTGAAGGGTTAAAGGAATCCAAAAAGAAACGTGCAAGAGTCTCAAAACCAGTGGCATATTGGATATAGTCACCTGAAAAATTACAGTGGAGGTAATGGGTGCAATGCTGAAGTTCTTATGTCAAGTGTTACTACACTGTGTCTTTCTTTTTGTAATCGTCTCTATTAAGTTACAGAAACTGAAACAAACAAACAAGGGAGGTCAGTCTCTATCTTGTGAAAAGGTAATTCTTTAATTGCAGATTAGCTTTTACTTTTGGACAGTTACCATATAGTGTCAATAACTCAGGTTTGAGCACAAAAGTTGTGATTGATTGGTTCAGTGCTTCGTCAATATTTGATTCATATCAGAGATAGTTCTCAGTTGGCATTTCTCTGTCTCTTTCTCTTCTTGGTTAATAGTGCAAAGGATGCTTTCCATAATTGTTTTATTGACCATACTTCAGTTGGTGTGAGCACATTTTACCATATATAAAATTATATTTGCTTCAAAAGTGCTTGTTGAACTGCTTACAAAATTAGATTACAAGAAAAAGTAAATGAGATGAAAAAGGAAAGTATAATTTGGTGGTCAGCTCATATTAGAAGGATCTGAATATGAATATTGAAGAGTCATCTAGATAATAAGGTAATAGATAATCTTCTGAGAATCCAAATTAAAAATGTAGGCTTATGTAGATGAAGAAAAACTTGACATATTCTCACACACATTTACTGCTTATACCTTTCACCCAAACTATTTTTAATGAAGGAACAAAATGCAGTGTTGTAAATCCATGCTGAAATTTTCCTTCTGGTGACAGTAATCCTATTTCTTAAAGGCTTGTTCATGACTGTAAAATGTATAACTAAATCCATGTTGACTGTGCCCATTTATGACAACCTGATTCTTTTATTGTACATATATAATACATTTATACAGTTAAATAGACAGTAGAAGTGTTTTAAAATAGTAGCTCTATATTTTGAAAATTGCTTATACTTGGTAATTTTTTTGCTTGATAATGACTTTTGGTGAGTTTTGCCCAGCCAGTCTCTTGCTCTCTCTCTCTGTGAGGTTCACGTGTAAACTGATTTAAAGATTGCATAATGACTGTTTGGCATATCCTACAGGCAAAGGTCCAGAAACCCTTTTTGCTGGCTATAACCTCAATGATAATGAGTGGCACACAGTGCGTGTGGTTCGTCGAGGAAAAAGTTTAAAGTTAATGGTGGATGACCAGCAGGCCATGACAGGTAGTACGACATTGTGACTTTATGTTACCTTGGGGGGGGTTGTGGAGGGGACACACAAAACAAAAAATGACAGAAGTGAAATGCTTTTATCTGAAAGCAACAGACACTTTCTTTTCTTGAGTACTATCCACGTTGTGCATCTTGAAATACTACTACAAGTGCATTTATTACACTTGACATTAATGTTACTGTAACACTGCTATTGAAATCAAGAAACCTTCATGCTGACTTAAATGAATATTTTTATACAGTAATTGGAGAGAAATCATTTGATACATCGCTAATGAAAAGGCAAGTAAAATGCTTTTGCTAACATACTAAGTTTAAACTAAGGCTAAACTCTAAGCCATTGATGTGAGAACAAAAATGGTATGAATGCTAGCAGATGTTACAAATACATTCATATGATGTCTCAAAAATTATAATAGAGATATTTTTTTTCTGCCTTTGTTCTGCTAAGTATTTCTTACATGTGTACTGTTGATAGGAACAGACCTGGTTCTAGCCTTGATTTCTTGCACAGTACATTGAGCCTAATTTTGTTTTAGCTATTTAGTATTTTCCTACGTTTTTATGTTTAAATAGCTTCTATCGTTTGTTTTAGGCTTTGTTAAAATGGTAACAATTTTAATGTTTTTTAAAAGGAAAGCATGTCCTGTAGTCCTTTTTCATTCCAACAGAACACTCAATATCATGTCACAGGTAGAAGAATAATTACGAAGGTATTCCTGGAGCTGCAAAAATATTTTTAGTATTATATATTACCAATAGATCTTCCAGACATGAAGCAAAAATTTAGTCTATGTGATGATGCTTTGGGTCATTGTCCCAAGAAACCAGATGGCCTAAATCTGTTATTTTCATGTTGTGAAAATAAATATATAGCACCTAAGGAATTACATCAAAAATATCTTCTTGCTGCCTCAACTGGGGACTGAAATATTAAAGTTACTTATGGGACTCTTTGTATTTAGAGAAAGCTGTTTAGAACTGAAGAAAATACAATCTTTAAAACTAAATTTGTATTTCCTCTGCTCCTCATGGCAGAGTTTACATTAAAACATAGTGCAGGTTACAAAAACATCAAGCAGGTTTAGTTTTGCCTTTGGGGTGAGTTCAAACTGCTTGGTAGAACTTTAGAAATCTAAAATATATATGAAGGATTAAAATGAAAGTGAGAGTTTTCTATCATGTATAATGTAGTTGATGAAGTAATAAGCAAAGAATGCAAGACTCCACTGATTTTTAGTCCTTCTTAATTGTGTTTAATTGTTCTTAACTGTATTTACAATCAGATATTGTGATCTCAACAAAAAAAAATGTTAAAGCCAGTGAGTCTTTTCATTTCAGTTGCCTCTTAATCCAGTGAAGGTATTGTCTGTCCATCCAGCTTCTGGTTCAACACTTGTATCCGCTCCAGATGTCAGTATGTGTATCAGAAACTGTCCTGTTAACTCAAAATAATTCTTGGTTCTTCAAGCTGGAAGTTGCCTACAAATTCAGAATCTGTGGATTATGCATATTCTTCACACAAATAGAGAAATTGTCCCAGTACTTTGGAGGGAAATAATCTTCCAAAACCATTCTGGAAGCTGTGACCATTCTGTGGCCTCCTCCATCAGTGAGGAAGAAATTGGTGTGAAAGAAGGAGCTATGGGAAACTTGAAAATCTGATAATAAAGGAAATTAGTTTGTCCCAGTAATATTATTTTTTCTTCATGGAGAATTTCTATTGCCATATAGCAACAGCTTTTTTTTTTTTTTTTTGGGGGGGGGGGGGGAATGTGACAAAATTCTCACCAACTTCAGTTTTTACTCCCATCTGTGGTAGACAGTCAAACATATACAATGCAATTAAACATGTAGTAGCTTTGAATTCCCTGATGCACTGAAAGAGTTGTCATATCACATTGGAGTGCTCTTTCTTTAAGCTGCTTAGAACATCTCTTCAGATGTCCCAACAATCAGAAGTATGGTTGAAAAATAACCTGTTAGTTATTCATTGTGAAATATTATTATTGAAGAGAATGAGAAAAAAAAAAATGGAGTTGCTCCCTATAATTTCAGTTTCCCCTGCATATGCATTTTTTATTTTTATTTTTTTATTCAGACACATATCTTATATTTAAAAAAAAAAAAAAAAAAAAAGAGAGAGAGAGAGAGAGAGGGAGAAAAAAAACTCACCACCTGTCAGGTCAAGAAAGCTTAAGCTGGAAGAGAAGCCATTAAGTAGTTCAGCCTGAATTTCCATTATTACAGGTTACGAAATACCACCTATTCATCCATTTATTGAACACACTTACCTTTGATAAATGCATAATTTATGCATGGATAAACAATGTTGCAGAATCATAACTAGCCTTCATCATAAGTCACGCAGATAGTTTTCAAAATTTTGTTCAGCGTAGAAGAGTTTAAATAGTTGCAGTACATTATTTTATTTCTTAGAAATCTGTAGAGAATAAAAGATGAATGAAAGAGGTTTGCTAAAGTTGGATGTTAGAAAGGATACCTAACTTATGATTATGGCAATAAATTCACTAGGCCTTTTGTATGATGTTCCATAACATTACAACAGGTAATGCATTTTGTGCACCAACCTGGCAAGTTTAGACAACAACAACAGCAATAAAAGCACACACAAAACAGCCCAGCTTGTAGGAACAAACTGGAGTTTCTTTCTTCATTGTTGTAGCTGCAAATAGGCTGGAGCATTATGTGAAGTCTCAAGTCCCGTTAGCAACTTTGTACAGCTAAAATGTTAGGAGGAGATTTGGGATGTGAGCCCAGATTTCTGGAACTCTTTTTATTACTGTGCTGGAGAAGGAAATAGATTTAAGCTAGTGAATGTACAGAGAATACAGAGCTACAGGCCAAAGCTTAGTGGATTTTTGCCATGACATTTACGCAATGCCATCTTAAGTGATATAGGACTGGAATATGTAATGTTCCTTCTCTTCAGTTCTCTCTGGCTGTGATCTAGTATACAACTCTTGGTCTTGTGGAAAGTTGTGAATCTGGCATTTTTCAAGACATCTCCCTGGCTGGTTACTGCAAGGAAGAGAACCCACCTTCACCAATATATCAGGGAAGAAATGTATTTAGAACTCATGTTTGGAAACAAGAACACCAACAAGGCTGTCCTTGGGGATTAAGAAGCTTCTTGCACTGCTCAGCCTGTATGACTACTGATCACAGAAGCTGACGATGTTTAGTGGTATCAGTAAAGTCATATCTTACAAAGAATGCAACCTTCTTAAAAAAAAAAAAAAAATCAAAATGATCATAAATTATTAGTTTTTTTTTTGGGGGGGGGGGCCGGGGGGGGGAGGTGGTCTGAAAGGTATTAAGGTATATCACTGTATACTATATTCCTATCTCAGTGCTGTGACTTAAACAGCTTGTGACTCCATGTCACTGAGCAAAAGTGACATATTCAAGTATATTCATCTTTCCCTAATACTTGTCCTGTTCATGCACATATACACAAATGCTTATAAAAGCTATGAAAGTCTGAGCCTGCTGCAGGCATATCCAGCCCAAGTCAGAGCTCACACACTCCTCTTGAAGTAGTACATTCAGGAAAGAACAGAGGGAACTTGGCCTTCAACACTTTGCACTGCAACTGAAAGAACATTATAAAGCAGCTTTATGCCAGCATTTGTTCCAGCTTGCTGTTAATCCTCTTTGTACTACATGAGAGCCACAAAACACCTAAGGAACAGGTAAATCTAGCCCATGGTTTGTAAAAGGTAGCTTTGTTCATCTCTTGGGTTGTGACTGCCTTCACTCATGGTTTACCTCCATGATAAAAAGCTAGATGTTTTCAAGAAAGATTCTAGCCACCCTTGCAGGACAGGGTTTTTCAGGACTGTTTAAGCAAGCATCCTTCCTTCTTACACTATTCCATGAAATTCTGGCATTGTAGTTTTAGCTCTTAGATTCATCCTTGTATGCTTAATGTTAATTGCTCTTGCTTATAGTAAAATATCTGATTAACTGTAGCCAGCGTGGAGTTTTATTGGCAATTGTATGTACTGAGGTATTGTTCTTCAGTTTAGAAAGCTTGCTGTTGGCCTTATCCAAACATAAAAAATTTGGTGGAGAGATTCTCAGATGTTTAACAGTAGTTCGAATGAATTTTAAAAAATCTTCTTCAGAGTCAAGGATTGGCCTGAACATTCTAAAAAGTGTGAAATTTTTGCAGACGCTTAATCATGTGATGTGGTTTTTGACTTCTCATTTCAAATGCTAACTTGTATTTTCTTGTTACTGTTTGAAGGTCAAATGGCTGGTGATCACACACGGCTGGAATTCCACAACATAGAAACAGGAATAATAACTGAACGGCGCTACCTGTCTTCTGTGCCTTCTAATTTCATTGGGCATCTGCAGAGCCTTACATTTAACGGCATGGCATACATTGACTTATGTAAAAATGGAGACATCGATTATTGTGAGCTAAATGCAAGATTTGGGTTCAGAAACATCATAGCAGACCCCGTAACCTTTAAAACAAAAGCAAGTTATGTTGCATTGGCCACACTACAAGCATATACCTCTATGCACCTTTTTTTCCAGTTCAAAACAACCTCTCTGGATGGATTGATACTTTATAACAGCGGTGATGGAAATGATTTCATTGTGGTTGAATTAGTAAAAGGGTATGTATGGATGACTTTAATAATAAACACTGTCTAGACAAAATATATAGTCAGAAGAAAGACAAGGGAAAGTTTAGGATACAAATCTTTGACTGGGTATGTCTGATGGATGAATGTTTCCTCATGTTAAACTTCATATGAGTTTTTCTTTCAGATAAAGATAGATGCCTGGAAAATATGAAATTAAATAATACGCATAATTTCTATAATGCTTACCCTAAAGAAGCATTAGATGATAGCCTTCCTCTTGTTCTCTATGTATGTATGTATATATGTGTTGGTACAAGGAATTCTCATCATTTTCCAGAAACCTGGGAGTTCATCTCAATTCATGTAATTGAAGAGCGATTTCTCTGAATTAAGGTTGCTTGCCCATTTGACATTCATTGTTATCTTCCTGTTTTACCAGTACTACTGAGAAGTACACGGAAATAGAAAATATAAGATGCACTAATTAATTAGTGCCCCCTTGATATATAAAGAAAATGAAACTTCCATTTTTTTTTTTTTTCCCTCTATTCCTAGCTATTTACACTATGTGTTTGACTTGGGAAATGGTGCAAATCTCATCAAAGGAAGTTCTAATAAACCTCTGAATGACAATCAGTGGCATAATGTGATGATATCAAGGGATACCAACAATCTCCACACTGTAAAGATTGACACGAAAATCACAACACAGAGCACAGCAGGAGCCAGAAATTTAGATCTGAAAAGTAAGTACAGTAATTTCAGTATAAACTACAGTAAGGATCATTACAGAATGATAAGCTGAACAAGTCATGCATGTATTGTAATACGAGATGAAATATGAAATTTGAAAATAATTTGTATTTTCACACAAGATAAGATTTTGTTAGCCTGACAGTCCCAATTCAGTAGTAGTTCTGCACAGTTCTGCACAACTTTAAATGTAGAAAATCATAAGAACACAGAGTGGACAAATATCATACCAAAAGATGACTGAGGGAATAAAGCAGATCTAAAAATCTTACAAAGAAGGCTTGACTTTATGTGAACATAAGTTACATAAGTGGCATGCAGAAACCACAGCCCAAGCTGTAAAATAAAACTAAAAAGGCTTTGCAGAATTGATGATTTATGTGTAAGAGGTTTGGGGAACATTTTGTCCTGGTTCCCACCGTTAATTATTCCACACAAAACTTACCTTTTATTGGGAATATAAATATGATGTAGTATTTTTATATAATAAAATATATGATAGGTGAAACAATCTTATGTGGCAGTCCTCTAGTGAAACTGTCAGTTATAAATACAAGTTGCTCTGTGTATTAAAAAATATACATATACTCACTAAAATATCTATTGTAATTTCAGTTGCAGAATGTGATAAACTGTTTTGTAGATCTAAAACTACATTTTATTGGTCCAGATAGATTCTAAAGATCTGTTTTGAGAAACCAAACTCATATACAAGTAATAGTAATTAATTGTCAGGATGGGCTTCTGAAGAGATCATTTCCATCAGAGGAAATAAAATTTTCAAAAGATGTACAAATATACTTTTTAAACACTGCCTACTTAATCAAACATAAGAAAATACATTCTGGTCACATGAAAAAAAAAAAAAAAATCATATATTTTAACATGCTTTATAGAAGTTCTTGTTAGGAAAACCAAAACAGTCAAAGAAAATTTAATATTTCAAAAGCTGGGATGTTCAAAGTAGACATTAATATTCCATCAAGAGCTTGTTCCTTGCTGAATTTTCTTTTATCTACCTCTGAGTCACAGATAATGAGCTAACCTTAGTAATTATTCTGGATTTTTTGATATTTTACATGTTTGCTTCACTTGAAAGTGCTATTAAGATTGTTAGGAAAACTGTATCTTGATATGTCATAGTCTCCAGTAAGAGCCTTTTTACCAGAAATACTTGGTTTATAAATTAAAGCTTTTTGGATGGCTCATGCTCCGTTCTCAAAATTGTACTTGAAAATTGTGCCATGTTCTTTCTCATTTTTGCCTTCCTGTAAACACAGTCGATGTTTCTTGAGGCAGTGTGATACTTCAAAGAATTTTTTGATATTTTAGAGAAAGCGTTCGCCTTATTTGTTCCCCATTTTTTGCAACATTAAGTACTGTTTCTGTTTATACACATGCACTGTCTTTTTTTCTTCAGTATATTAATTAGACATGAGTGGAAAAAAATAATCCCGATTAGAACTGATAAGTAAGGTACCACAGCCATTTTATTTTACATCTTTTTCAACCTGCATGTGGTGTGTTGGTATGTTAGTTTGCGTTGCTTAAAAGTTTGTACAACGTGCTTAATAAAGACACTAGAGGGCACTGTTATTTCACTAAATGTGCTGCTTTGTGCCTTGCCCTCACAGAGACAGCTCACCAGCTAGGATAACCTACAAAATCTAACATTCCTTTGTTTTCTTCTCTTTGAAAATTCTGCTTTTGCTTTACCCTTTTGAAGTAAAACTGTATTCATAGCTGGTGCATTTTCTAACCTTGAATTCCAGTTGAAAAAAAAAAAAAAATTAAAAAATGAAGAGCATGAAAAAACACACTGAGAATTGAAGTGCGGAAGGTGAATTGTATTAAATGCTAATTTTCTGTAATTCACCACCCAGGAAATATGGCTAGTAAAAGAATAACAAACCTGACATTTTCAAACAGTGATAAATAGTAAGCCTCTTCCTCAAACTGGGCTAGCATACATAGGTCCACAACCTCTGTCTTTTTATAGTGGTATATTTCATTTTACTTTTTTAATGTATTCTATTATATTTTGTGCAGTCAGCTTCTTTAAATATGTCACAGCATTTATCATGAGAACTTTCGTTGTTTTTCTGGAGGGAGTTCAAACATGCATTTTAGCCAGCAGTCTACAAAGGAGAAAAAAAAAAAAAAAAAAAATTTCTTTCATTATTGTTTCTTCATCTTCTGTATTCAGTTGAAATACTTTCCTGTAGCTTTTTCTTTTTTTCTATTTTATGTCATTTTTTCTTATGGTGACATATCTCTGTTATGCTGTAAATACTTACCCCATACACTTAACTTTACCAACAAGAGCAGACATTGTTAATTCATTGTCCTGTATTATTTTAGCAGTAGCAACAAATAAAAAATAAAATTATACTTAGAAGTATATAATAGAGTTAGTATTAGGTGAAATTAAAAATATATATGTATAAATATGTACAGACAATACAGAATATCTGCAGCCTTTCTCAGTAATTGGAAAGTTACCAGATTTCAAATGCTGAAATCCAAGATAATCCTGGAAAGAATAATCACATATATGCCTTTATATATGTATATAAATATATATACACAGTGAATTCAATGCAAAGACAGATTGTGTTGTAGAGCTTGCACAGGATGCCAGTTGTCTGGGAAAGCAGGCAGTTGTCTTAAAAGCATGTGAGAAAATTTCCACTACACATTTCTTTCTGGGTGTGTGATTTGGCTATCTAACATACAAAGTCAGTTATTACAGAGATGTGTTTCCTTCAGAATATCTGACACAATTTCAGTGGACTGATCTTGAGTACTTGTGGAAACACATGCACTGCATTCTCCAGCTTAATTATTGCAGTTATTTGATAGATAAATGATAAATTAGAGACAAATAAATAAATGAGTGAAAATAGTTCTGTGTTTGGATTCCAAGAACCGTGTTGTTTTTCTGAGCAGAGAAAAATTAGCAAAATGTACTCAGGTGCAGTTCCAGCAGATAACCCATGAAGACAAATGAGATTTAACAGGAAAGGCAATGCAGTTCAAGCTTGCCAACGTGCACTTACACAGCAAATTTGCTTTTATGTATTTCATGAGCAATTTACCTGTTCTGCGTTCAGTATAGCTTAACTGGTTAGTTTGGCTATAATTCATTGTCTTCACAGAACAAAATAGTTGGGTGAAGGAAATTCTCCTCACTGTACTTTGATGTTGTGCTGTTATATAAATAGCCTGAAAGTGGCCAAAAAAAAAAAAAAAAGGCAAGTGAAGGTGGAATTTGACTCATGTTCTTGTTCCTCACTATTGCCAAATGAAAGTAATCTACTTCATTCAGGCTATGTAGGTATTACAAAATACGGAATGTCTCTTCTGTCTCCACACTTTCTTGCTGTGGTGTGGGACATTGACGTTTTGGCTTTTTTTTTTTTTTTTTTTTTTTTTTAATAAACATTTGAAGACACACAAGCTGCTTTCCAAGAGGAGGAGGAACATCCTCAAGCATAACTTTGTATACCCTTACCTACAAGGGTTTAATCTTCATTTTGCTTCTCTCCTATACATATGGGCACTATTTTGAGATAGTAAATTTTTACCCACTTCCTTTAAATTGCAAACATGCAAAAATAAACAAACAAAAAACTACAGAGATCCACCCAGAATGACTATCCCAGAGAAAATTCAGATATTTTAACATTTCAATTATTTATAAATTGAGATGAAAAGGTAAAATATTCCACACTTTTCTAGGAAATTTGTAGTTTCAGTGCATCTGTATCCCATCCTATTCCTAGCTTTTTAGCTATACTGTAGCATCTAGAATGAACTGCAGTCATCTGAATTCAGACTTTGGGCTATCTGTATTTTCTTTAAAAAAAAAAAAAAAAAAAATTACCATCACAGAAAATTTCTTCCCAACTCTACAGTTTTGGTTTAATGTTAATTCCTGTACATCATTTCATACATTTTTAAGATCTGCTTTTCTGAACTGGCATGCATACTTTCAACTTTTCACACTTTGTTATTCTCTTTCATATGGCTTTCCCAAATGCCATTTTTTTTCTAGAATCCATTTTAAACAATATGTTATTCCTGTGCTACCATATCACTGTACCCTCCCCCCCCCCACAAAAAAAAATGCTATTCATATTACAGTCTAAGTCAGAATCAACTTCTTTATATTTAAAAATCTTTATATTTAAAAATCCTGTCTAGATCTATTGTTGTCTGTTTTACTTTACTTCTGTAGCCCTTCACTGGCCTCCAGCTTTCTCTATGTCTTTGTGAGATATGGCTGGTATTGCTACACAAATTCGCCTTTCCATTTGACCTTCTGTCCAGTAATGTAAAAACAACCTGTTGTGAAGCCTCTCAAAGAAAAGTAATCACATTAATTTCTGCTATAAACACAGAGCTTTCATAAGTGCACTGAATTATATTTCCACATATGTAAAGACTCACTCCGCAGTTAATTCATCCTTAAAAACTTTTTATGTCATTTACTAAATTATCAATATATCTATTAGGCTGGCTTATGCATTGATGATTGATAATAGTGATTTAATTCATTTGATGTTTCATTTGCCTGTCAAAGTAGGTTATTCAAGCCATGCAAAACTGAGCTAAATTAGTCTTGATCATAAAGCAAGTTTCTTGTTACAGTGACAGAATTTGAAATAATTTCAATTTCAATTTTATGTAATATTTGTCCCTATTGTTTTATGAGCACTTTCTTACTGTTGCTGAATTTTATGTTCCTTTGTGTATTACAAGGCCTCCCTCAATGGCAATGGTTCTTCGTATTTTTATTAACTAAGAAAAAAAGGCTTTATTAAAAAGCACAGAAAAGTATTTTATATATAAGCCCAAATTTGTTTAAATGAACATATGAACTAAATGAACTAAGATTCTCAGATAAGCATGCATGAGTTAATTGTAACGACCTTGCCAGTGGGCTGTGATCTCCTCATGTAGAAAAACATTCTGTTTCAAATACAAAATACCAAATAATGTCACTAGTAAATAGATCTTCCTAATGTGACTTGTTGGAGTGGACAACAGTGAATACAGTTGCTGTCTTCCTGATAGTTTGAGAAAGCAGCCTCTCTACAGAAGGAAAAATATGTATCTTAAAACTGAGAGCTGTTCTCTTAGACTTCCTGTGTTGCAAATATATACAGACAGATTAACAATAGGTAATTGGACAACTTGGTCTAACGCAAATTCCTTTGTCTGCCTTTCTTTGGAACTTGTCATATATTGCTTCAAAACAGCTATGCTCTCTACCAGGCTATGTAAATAATTTTGACGATTCTAAACTTGCAGAAATTGTATTGTATCCAAATTTCCAAGGTCATAAAATTGGAAGAAATGAAAAATCTACTGCAGTACTTCTGGATTAAATAAATAAAATAATAATAAAAATACTCTGGTGTTTGTGATGAGTTCTGTGAGGTCAAAAACATTGCAGTAGTCTCTCAAGTCACCCCATGGTGAGAGAAACTTTTTTTTCTCTCACTTCTTCCTGTTTCTTACAAACATATATCGAGAGATTTGCCTGTGTTCCCACAGCTGTTCAGCAAGAATGTAATTACCATAGGTGGTTGTGGAGTTTCTTTCAAGCCCTTCTGGAATATGAAGTAAAAATTATGCTAAGGCTAATATAGGAAACATGCATAATCCTAAAATCCTAAAACATGCTAAAAAATCTAGATATTTATCTTAAGTATATCCCACTGACAAAGTGGGAAGACACTTTTTTTATCTGCAAATTGTAATTAAATCATGGTCTCAACTCAGATAAGATGATAATTTCGTCTCTCCCCCAGCTGCATTCACAGGTACTATACTGGATCTCTCTGGGGCACATTTGTTGAATCCTCGCATCCTCCCTGCCCTAAAATGTGTTCAGAATGTGTTACCATAGGTATGGTAGAGTCCCCATAAATTTTGAAATTCTAATCATTGTTGGAAAAAACAAACAAACAAACAAACAAAAAAAAACAACAACTGTCTCATGCAATATCCTCAGAGTCTAGAGGTAATTGTCTGGGTCAAGAGGATGGTAATATAATATAAAATATTTACCTCTGCAAACCTACTTTCAAATTGAGACCATATTTAACCTCTGTTGGCTTCCTTGTAGCTTTTTGTGGAGAATCTTGCCTGAAGGGAAGAGTTTTGTAGATGCTGCTGATCCCTGAGGTCCAGGTTACCTGTTGGAAATAATTCTTATCTATTTTGAAAACAAACTCTGCCTAATAGCATGTGTTGGCTATTGAAATAGAGAGTGAATAAATGATTTCAGAAAGATAACTGTAGGAAGGGAAATCCCAATACACTATAGTATGGAAATCCCCACCTCATTAGATTTTGTCTATTTTTCAGATGCATTTAATATACAAAAATGGTTAGAACATGAGAGAGATGAAGGACATTTGATATGCTTGAATGCCTCACCTTTCTACCACAACCATCCCCCTCATATATGATGTAATTGATATAGCATCAATTCTGTGGGAGATGGATTACCACGCACATTTATATGGCAATTAGATTTAATTATTTACTGTTTCACATGCATCACCAACTTTCCTCGCAGTCCAACGGACAAGCAGACTGTCTTGGTTTTAAATACATTTAATCTTTTCTTCAGTCTCAGTGCCTTCCATCTAGTATTTTGAAAAATAAAATAAAACAAAAAAAGGAGGGGGGGGGGGGTGGGGGTTGGGACAAAGAGAAATAAAGTGACTGGGAATCAGAATTGTTACTGTTGAGAAAATGCAAAATGTTTTTGTGTAACTGTTTTGTGCTTGAGATTTCATGTAATTTGAGAAAGGGGGTGATGCCTTCTGGGGAAATGGTGGATTTTAACATGGAGAAATCTGGGAAAATGTTCAGACATAATAATGTACCTTTTGTGTATCTGCTTTTGTCTATCAAAACCTCGTCTGCTAAGTACGTTGTTGTTGCCCTCACCCTCCACCTGCACCCCTTTCTCTGTCGTACAGCTTTACTTGCCTTTTTTTTTTTTTTTTTTTTTTTTAATCTGGCATGTTTGCGTAAAGATTGAACTAAATTAAATAGAACCAAAAAGTGTAGTAGGAGTGAAAACTGAGCACTAGGAGGTGAAGTGCAGAAGTGCATGTCAGGCAGAGGCTGACATATATAAAATAGTGTGCAACATAGCAACAGCATTAGGAGAACTTTCTAGACAGATGCATAATCATACCAATTGTGGAAAATCTTAGATGTAGATATATGAAATTCATGATGGGATTGGGAGACTTGGATAAAGGTAAAACAGTAGGTCTATCTCCAGTGTAGACTGCTGTAGAAATTAGTAACAAGAGAAATTTTTCTTGCTACACCTATCAATTCTGAAAGTTCTTTCTTAATCATCTTAGTCTTCACTGTCTTTTCTTCCATGTGGATTGGGGGCCAGTACTACAGTGGGTAAAAGAATAAGCAATAGAAGCCAAGGAAGGAAATACTTTCAAAGTTCAATTCTCTAGACAGCTAACTAGAGTATGTCCTATATGCCAATAGGCATGACTGGAAAAAAAAAAAATAAAAAAATAAAAAAGGCAGTTCGCATTTCAGTGCTTTTAAAATTTTTTTTTATTTTTTTTTTTTTTTTCTTTTTTTTTTTTCCTTTTTTTTTTTTTTTAATACCTTTAACAAGGTATTCAGAAAGGATGCTGAAGGCAATGTAGAATTGGCCTGAAAAGATCAGTTTCTGTTTTCCTTCCTGAAGGAGAAACTTCCTAATCCATAAATTATTTTCTTACCTTTTGCTTGGTTATCAGTACAGGAAATGTGGAAGACAGAAGGAGTCACCTGTCACTTCATACAACTACCTCTTGCCCAAAGCATTTGAAAGGACAGATAACTCAGGAAAACCTGGACTAGTAAACTAGCCACCCTTTCCCTTCTTTGATGAAAGAGAGACTGTAAGTGATAGAATTCATGATTCCTGCAGGAAAAATATTTGAAAAGTCCACTTTTCTTCAAAAACAAAAAACAAACAAACAAAAAGCACATCAAAAGAAAATGAATTCAACCACAAATCAATACTGAAGCTACAGAATGGACTCAATGAGTGAATAAGTAGACATAAAGCACTAAGTTTACATGTTCATGTCTTCCTTCAAATGCCTTGCAGGTGGTAGACAAAATTCAGTAATGCTTGGTTCTAGCACCAAACAGTCCTGTGAATGTGCAGCAAGTGAATATTCTCTACTGTAAAGGGAGATTTGAAAAGCCATATGTTGGAGCGTATGTGCTGAATAAGCTGTGTGGATGTATCATCTAAGTCTTTGTCAACTGTCAACTGTCCTTCAGTTTATAACTTGGGTTACGATCACATCAGGCTTTTTTATTTATTCATAAAAAAAAAAAAAAATAATAATTATAGTCC
Source organism: Nettapus auritus (assembly GCA_011076525.1). Classification (NCBI taxonomy): domain Eukaryota; kingdom Metazoa; phylum Chordata; class Aves; order Anseriformes; family Anatidae; genus Nettapus; species Nettapus auritus. The sequence continues at coordinate 9,643,143 of CM021767.1, forward strand.
ATCAACTTTTTTTTATTTTTAAAACTTTTTTTTTTTTTTTTTTTTAATATAGAACAAAAAGTGAACATTTAGTGATCAAAAATGAAAGTGATGAGAGACTCTAGAATCACCACTCATCTGCTGTTTAGAATATGTATTTATTCTGTGCAAGGCCTGAGGTCCTCATCCTCGTCCTCACTCACACCAGGACTGTTGAACCTGGCTTTCCACCTATGGCATTCATACTGTTCTGAGCCTTTAGACAGTGTGTGATAGTCCATGATAGTCCTTTTTTTTTTTTTTTTTTTTTTTCCCTGGGCAGAATGTTATGTTCTGAACATTAACATCCTTCCTAATTTTATTAGACCTTTAGCGGTAAGTTTAATGGAACTCTTTTTTTGAGTGTTTTTCATAGTGGTGTTTCTTGTAGCTAAAGATAGAGAAGTTAACCCACTCTGACTGTAGAAGCAATTCTCTCTCCTTTCTGCTTCTATGCCCAATTCCCTTTTCAAAGTGTTGAAATTCCACATCTGAAACCCAACACATCATCCTGCTCTGCCTGTTGCACAAAGTAAATGGTAGGTGTTTTTGTATGTGAGAGGGGGGAGAAGGCCATTAAAGACAAATAGGTTCCTATATTTCATTGACTCTGGCATCTGGAATCTAGGTACCTATCTGGCATTTGCATTTGAGACAACATCCATTGATTCAAAATTGGGATGTTACCTCTTTATTGTGTTTAAATCAGTGTGTATTCGGGTTGTGTAAGAGTGATTTACTTTCACCTTTCAGCTGACTCAAAAATACCGTAAGCTAGGTCTTCTTGTATTGACACCCACCCAGTAATTAATTGTGCAACTAAAGAAGGCACTACAAAGCAATTTTAATTGATCTTGTAACACCAGATCATCTGCTTTGTGCAGAACTTGAAGAAAGAAAGCACTTTTTTTCTTTCGAGATTATGCTTTCCCTTTAGTATTTCTCAGTCTTTGCAATCTTCAATCCTCTTTGCCTGCCTCAGGGAAGAAGCTGTTACATGCTTGATCATTTTGAAATAGCATATTTAGAGAAAAGCTTGCCTGACACCTCAGCCTTACCACAGCCAGATACTCCTTTGTATTTTTGTATGTCATATAAAGGAATGTCAGAGATGCATGTTGTGCTTTCAGAACCCAACATGTTATGCTAGGACTATTACTTTCTAGTACAGTGCAGAAGCACTCTTGTTCCTAGAAATAATAGTGATTTTGTACAATGTAACATTAGAAACAAGACAGAAAAACTTTTATAATGAAAGAAAAGAAATGAAGAGAATGGCTGGAAGTACAGTTGAATACAACTGTACAAGAAACGAGAGCAAGTCCACTTTTGGAGAGTGTTGGATTTATAAGTGTTGGATTTATAAGAGCCATGTGGCTAATAATTCCCTTTCTACTGTTGCTGCAAGGCGATGGTAGTCCTTAAATTAAACAAATTGGTTTTGCCTGTCAGAATATATCCTGTAAGAAAGCTGGGACACAACTCAGAAAAGGAGAAAAATTTATGGAGTGACCTGTCAGCAATGTCAGTACTGCCAGATAATGTTACTTCTGTTACTTATTCAGAAAATAAATATCTAGAACAGCATCTTCAATTTTTATTTTACATTTCTTTATTTTAGCATTAGCAAAGATCTTATTCTGAAGAAATGTAGATACTTGTGATAAAAGAAAAAAAAGGAAAAAAGAAAAAAAAAAGTTATTACAGAAGAATTTGACAGAGTTTGTTTTACCAACAGTTGTGTGTGACTCCTTCTCTACTTTTTTTTTTTTTTTTTTTTCTTCTTCATAACTGTGATTCCAGAAATGACTAGATTGGGTTCATTTATTAACTAGCAAATTGATTCTGTATTAATGTCACATATTCCTCAATGCAAAAATCATCTCTAAATCAGAAGAGAGGTGTAAATAGGAAAGCCACTGTAGGTATCAGTGAGGTTCAGCATTACCTCTAAAAATAGATAGATTAGATAGGTAGATAGATAGATAGGTAGATACATAGGTAGGTAGGTAGGTAGATAGATAGATAGATAAAGCCCATTGAACTCTTCTCAATCAGAGCTTACGATGTAACAGACCAGGACTATTATTATCATGGTTTGTATATGCAGCTCTGAGGGTTTTGACTTACAGGTGATTCCATACCTGGCACGCCATATACAAACGAGAGAGAAACACTGTAGCATAGGGTTTATTTTTGTCTTTAGAAAAAGTGAAGAGAGGAAATGATCTTCCTTTTCTATATGAGCAGGGATAGCTCTAGGTAATGACTCCTAGTATAAATAAGAAGAATTGTAGGATTAAGGAGTATCTATCTGCTCTCAAATAAAGCTGGAAGATACTCCAGCAAATCTGAAGCTTCTTCGGAGATCAGAAGAAATTTCTGGTTCATTCCACTCCCTCACCTTTTTCTTCACTATCTTTGTTAATGTCATTTAACATATTTTATATAAATTGGCTATTTTCCTTTATAAATGAATGAAAGTCAGGAAGGCTATGGAAAAAAAAAAAAAAAAAAAAAAAAAAAAAAAAAAAAAAAAAGGTTTTTTCCAGGAATACAATTAAAAATTAAAATAAAGAAGAAAATATGCACAAAAATTAATACTTCAATTTTAGTTTCAAAAACTATGGTTAGCACTGTAATAATAAATATAGAAGTATATTCCTCTCTATATGCACTTTTAAAATTGGTCATCTGTTGAAAAAGAAAAGAAATAGAATTGCATTTTCTTCTGTGCTCAACTCTTGAAATGGTTACCTATTTTCAGTAAGAGTAGCATTGGAATAGTATTGGTTTTAGGCTGCAAATGGCTTTAGTAGTGTGGAGTAACAATCTCACACTATTGAGTTAATGAACTGTGGTATCTTGCTTTATAGATTAATTTACATGCAATTCATGAAGGTGCATAGATGCACAACAAGAGATTAATCCTGAAAGCTTTCAAAGTGTGACATCTCCAGAAGTAAAGCTGTACTACACAAGAAGTGAATAAGAGAAGAAAACCTGAGAATTTGTATCATATTGTGTTGATTCCTTTGAACTCTTTTAGTGAAAGCAGGGATAAGCTTTATCTTTTATCTTATTCTTCTGTTAATGCACGTTTAATAGACAAACATTTTCACTTAAAACATTTTTTGCCATTCTGTCTCACCGGAATTTCTGATGGGTTGAGTTTCGTAGGAAGTGAATTCTTCAATGTGAAGAACACAAATTCTTAGGGTTAAATTGTTTACTGAAATAAAAGTAGCTACGCAAAATATTTATTTTGTGATGGCTGATAGGAAAAAATACCAAGTTAAAAAATAAATAAATAAATAAAACAACTGTTGAATTATATTTCCAGAGTCCACCCCTTAATAAAGTTTCAAGAAAGTATTTTTTATATTATCAGTAGCAAACTCAAACCACACTTAATATTAAATCTAGGCAAGTTTCAGCCTGTAGCCGTAAGAGATACTTGTATATACTGTTAGAGTTTGAAATCCAATAGTCGATACGGCTGCTTCCTGTATGCTACATATTAGTGTATTACATTAGCTAATGTGAAAGCAGAATTGAAGTTAATTTTGAACATCAAAAAATTTAAAATATTACCCAGAAAAAGTCTGTTTTTGTGGAAAATTTATCTTCAGTACTACATAATGATCAGTTCTAAAGCCCCCGGGCGGCTGGAGCTGGGCGATACCCGCCGGGCACGGGGACGGGCGCCCAGCGCGTGAGAACCACCCCTCAGCGTGCTGTAGGGGTGGGTGTGCTAGCTTGTGTGGTGGGGCACAGGGTTCTGTCCCTCCTTCCGTTCGAGTCCACCCTATCTGCTGGCAGTCTCTGTGACTGCAGTGTTTGCCATAGTCTCCCCCAGTCGGAGAGCTTGCCCCCAAAAGATTGTGGTGAATCAGAGGGAGGGGCTGTCCAGAGCCGTGGCTGTGCAGGTCTCTGGATGCAGGGAGTGCCAGAGCCTGCTGTTGCTGGGGGAGGGAGGCAGGTATTGCACCTGTGTGAGGTGTGAGCACTGCTCAACATGGTGGCAGAGCTGAAGGAGCAGGTTGAGGCACTGAGGGCCATCAGGGACTGTGAGTGGGAGATAGACTGGTGGACTAGCTCCCTGGCATGCCGGAGGGAAAGGAGCCAGAGAGATACCCCACAGTTGGTGGTGGACCCCCTGCCCTGTCCCTTTCAGGCAAAAGAGGGGGATCTGATGGATGGGGAGGGTTGGGAGAGTGTCCCTTCTCAGCATCGTGGACGAACCCCCCCCCTCCCCCCCTGCTTCCCTCATGTCTCCAGGTCCCCCTAAGCAATAGGTTTGGGGAAGGCTTCCCAAAGATGTTACCAAGGACGAGGCAGTCAACTCTATATTCAGACTACCTCTTGCCAGGAAAGAAAGAAGGGTGCTTGTGCTAGGCAACTCCCTTCTCAGAGAAAAGGAGGGCCCCATTTGCAGACCAGACCCAAGCCATAGGGAAGTGTGCTGCCTACCTGGGGCCCGGGTCAGGGACATAACTAGAAAACTCCCAGAGCTGGTTGCTCCGGAGCTGGTTGCAGAAGAGACTGTGTGACAGGCTAACTACAAACTAGTTGCAATAACTGAAATATGATGGGATCAATCCCACAACTGGAGTACTGTGATGGACCGCTACAACCTCTTCAGAAGGGATAGGCAAGGAAGGAAGGGTGGTGATGTGACTCTTTAACGTAAAGGGTGTTTTGATGTTGAAGAGCTTGCAGCTGGGAATGATAAAGTTGAGTGTGTATGGATAAGGATTAGGGGGAAGACCTGTAGGGGTGACATCTTGGTGGGTCTGTTATAGACTGCCTAATCAGGGTGAAGAGATGGATGAGGCATTCTATGATCAGATTGCAAAAGTTACGTGATCGCCAACACTCATTCTTATGGGGGACTTCAACTTCCTGATATATGCTGGAAGTATAATACCGTGCAGAGGAAGCAGTCCAGAAGGTTTCTAGAATGTGTATAAGATAGTTTCCTGACACAGCTGGTTCAAGAGCCTACCGGAGGAGGTAACCCTCTAGGCCTGCTCTTCACTAACAGAGAAGGACTGGAGGGAGATGTGAAAGTTTGGGACTGTTTTGGGCAGAGTGACCATGAAATTGCAGAGTTTTCTGTCCTTAGTGATGTCAGAAGGGTAACTAGCAAAACTGCTGTCTTGAACTTCCAGAGGGTGGACTTTGACCTGTTCAGGACACTTGTTTCATGGGTCCCTTGGGAGTCACTCCTGAGGGGCAAAGGGGTCCAGGAAGCCTCGATGCTCCTCAGGAAGGGAATTTTAAAGGCACAGGAGCAGGCTGTTCCTGAATCCCATAAAGTGAGCCCGAGGGGAAGAAGACCAACACAGATGAATTGGGAACTTTTATTGAGACTCCAGGAGAAAAAGAAAGTATACATCCGCTGAAAGAAAGGACAGACTACTTGGGGTGACCACAAGGAAGTTGCTAAGGTATGCAGAGAGGAAGATAGGAAGGCAAAAGCCCATCTTGAACTCAGATTGGCCACTGCAGTAAAGGAGAACAAGAAATTATTTTACAAATATATCAACAGCAAGAGAAGAACCAAGGAAAATTTCCATCCTTTACTTGATGCAGCAGGAAATATGAATGCCTTTTCTCTCAGACAACTAATGACAGGACACGAGGAAATGGCCACAAGTTGCGCATGGGGAGATTTAGATTAGATAGCAGGAAAAACTTTCTCTCTCAAAGAATGGTCAGGCACTGGAACCGCCTGTCCACGGTGGTGGTGGATTCACTGTCCTTTGTGGTGTTGAAGAAATGCCTGGACAAGGTGCTATGGGATATGATTTAGTAGCTTAGTGGGTAGTATTGGTGACAGGAGGATGGTTGGACTAGATGATCCTGTAGGTCCTTTCCAACCTTGTGTTTTTATGATTCTATGAAGTTCAAAAAGGACAAGTGCAAGGTTCCTGCACCTGGATCAGGGCAATCCCAAACACAAATACAGGGTGGAAGGAGAATGGATTGAGAGCAACCCTAAGGAGGAGGACCTGGGAATGTTAGTTGATGAGAAGCCAACGTGAGCCTCCAAAGTGTTTTGCAGCCCAAAAAGCCAATCATATTCTAGGCTGCATTAAAAAAAAAAGCATGAACTGCAGGTCGAGGGAGGTGATTCTTCCCCTTTGCTCTCATGAGACACCCTCAGCTCTGGGGCCCCCAGCACAAGAAGGATAGAGATGTGTTAGAACAAGTCCAGAGGAGGGCCACAAGGATGATCTGAGGCCTCAAGGACCTCTCCTTTGAAGACAAGATGAGAGAGTGGGGGTTGTTGTGTCTGGGGAAGAGGACTTGTACCTTTTTTATTGACCTCCCAGTATCTAAAGAGGTCCTACAAGAGAGCTGGAGAGGGACCCTTTATCAAAGCATATATTATTAGGACATGGGGCAATGGCTTTAAACCAAAAGAAGGTAGATGTAGAATAGATATAAGGAAGAAATTCTTTACTAGGAGGGTGGTGAGGCACTGGTACAGGTTGCCCAGAGAATTCTTGGATATCCCATCCCTGGAAGTGTTCAAGGCTGGGTTGGATGGGGTTTTGAGCAAGCTGGTCTAGTGGAAGGTGTCCCTGCCCATGGCAGGGGGATTGGAACCAAATGATCATTACAGTCCCTTCCAATCCAAACCATTCTGACTGTCATTCTATGATTCTACAATAATGTGTCATGCTGTGCATATGATACCTACTTGATTATATTCCACTGTTATATTTTCAAGAATGAATATTCTGAGTTCATCTTCACGTACTGCCACAGTGGCAGAACTTTTTCTTCTCATTCATCAAAAGTGACAATTGCTATATTACTGTATATCTCAATTTCAATATGCTGGAGGGAAGTATCTTAGGAATGAGCAGGGGATCAATTCGAAAGTTTGCAGTTTTAAAGGTTTAATTGATCAAAGAATAAAAATGTTTGTTTGGACAGTATACATGTTGAGAGCTTTAAAAAAAGATTGCACATACTTCAAGTAGAAAAAATCTGACCCTTTCAGCATAGGTATGAATTTCTTTGTATTGTTCTCTGGAGTTTCTTTCTTTTTAGTCTATTGCAATCAGTTGAGATGAATTATCTCTATATTCAGAGCTCACAATAACTGAAAAAAAAAACAAACAAACAGAACTTCAGGAAACCTGTGAGGGTTTACTTTCTAAATGTTCCACCTGAGGAAAATATAAAAACAAACAAAACAAAAAACTTTATGATGGGGCAAGAAATTTTACCTTGTTTCCAGTACAGATGGTTGAAAATTACTGAAGTTTTTTTACTGTGAATGAATTATGTCCCATTTGTGGGAACATATGGATCACCATATATTAATCTTTTATGCCTAATACCACGTTTCTGAGATTTATGCTATACCTTAAAGCTCTAGAGGAAAGCAATATCTTATTTTTCACATAATCTATGTGAAAGGGGAAAGCTTGAGGTTTTTTAGTATATTATGCCATAACGATTGCTGAGATTTTTTGTTGGAAGTATTGTGAGATTAATAATATGCATATTCCTAAGCTTTTTGGCTCCACTAATTCAAATACAGTTGAGTTGTAGGGCTGGTATGCAGTGACTAAATTTTTTTCAATCTGATTGCATTTGTTTGATTCAGGCCAGTTCCTTGCATGCAACATGTAAGTCATTACAAACAGCCCTGAAGAGCACTCCCTTGCAAACAAAGGAGTATGCCAGGAGAACCAGGAAAAGGTGTGACTGCAGTTTATACTGATAAGAGGGAGATCAAAATTAGCTACACGGGGTAATGAAGATAGCTAGGATGTTCTACATCCTGTTGCTATAACATCTGCCTAATAATCTTGGTAAATGTATTGGAAATGAACAATATTGAAAATGAATAATTTTACATTTGAGGTGACTCAGAAATACTCTTTGGTACATCCTGTATCCTAGGCTCCCAAATCATCCAGACTGGGGGCTTGCTGGAAAGCACAACGTGGACAATAATGTATATTCTGATAGTCTATTGAAAAATTATGCAAATAATGATTGGTGAGAATTTAATACATAGACAAAGAGTTTTGTCCCTAGTTGATGCTTGAGAGTTGGATGCTCCCATAAGAACCTTCCTTTAACAGGTTCAGTGCTTCTCAGAAACTCATATTGTTCTTTTCCTTTCTATCTAACGGGGCTTGCATATAAGCATGGTCAGAGCACTCCCATTTTTCTGATTTAGGAGATAATAGAATGGGACAGTAAGTTCATGCAAGATGTTGGAAACCATAGTTATGTTGGCCTGAAAAGTAGAGGTTCAGTGTTCTGCCCACCAGAGATGCAAAATGTTTTGAAGAAAGGCCCAGCATAAATTGTTTCAAAACAAAAAATGTCCCCTCTTCTGTGTTTAAAAGTTATAGTTATGTCCATTCAAAGTATCAGAACTATGAATTACTCAAAGGAAAGAAAGCACCAACTTGCAGCCCTAAGTTGCCTGAGGTTCAACAAAGAGTGGTTTATATGTTAGCCATCAGAAGTATTTTTGGCAATAAAATTCTCAGGGGGCAGACTGCCATTTTAAGGGCATTATTTAACAATTATCTAACCACCCCTGGTAGCATATGACTAATAAAGGGTGCAAATTTAGGAGGGGAGGATCAGCCATTTTGCTGCTTAAGAGTGGTATTCCTAAGTTTCTCCTCAGAGGTATCTCTAAACCTGCTTTTGTTGGCCTGATTTTGAATGGATAGTTATGGATAATATGTGCCTTAGGTCAATCTCAGTGTTCCACTTATTGCCTTAAGAACACTTAGAGTGTTCTGGATCCATAATCAGGATGATCTGGGGTCAGGTTTCCTGAATATGTATGCAACATGTGTCAGTGCTAAACACATTTCTAGAAGGAGATTCTGTGACTAAATCCTCAGCTGTGAAACAGATCAGTGTTTCCTGTATATGAGAGTTGGCACATAGATACCATGTCTTACAACGTCTTTCTTACAAGTCATACAAATATGAAGTATACAGGTAGCTTTCACAGTATCCAGAAAACTGCTGAATTAAATTATCTTGAAGGAAGGAGGGAGCAAGTACTACAACTCTACAACTTCTGAAAGTTTATAGAGATCTCAGAAAAAAAAATTGAAGTGTTTTTTGAAGATCGTACAGGTCAAAGATTCTAAAGCTTTTTTTTGTTTTGTTTTGTTTTGTTTTGTTTTGTTTTCCTATGGCTAATTCTTATTTCTGCTTAACAGGTGATTTGTATATTGGAGGAGTGGCCAAAGAAATGTATAAGTCCTTGCCAAAGCTGGTGCATGCAAAAGAGGGATTTCAAGGGTGTCTTGCATCAGTTGACTTGAATGGACGGCTGCCTGATCTAATCTCAGATGCTCTCTTCTGCAACGGGCAAATAGAAAGAGGGTGTGAAGGTACTGAATATGCTGTTATCTTTTTTTTTTTTTTTTTTTTTTTTTTTTTTTTTTTT
>CM021767.1:9652714-9699255 GCA_011076525.1 Nettapus auritus
TTTTTTTTTTTTTTTTTTTTTTTTTTTTTTAAATCTTTGTGCAAGTATTCTGCTAACCCTCCAGAGTTTTGTTGATATATACACTATACACATGGAAGGTCTTATATCTTACCTGCTTGTAATTTACCCTGTTTTACCCTTTCTTATATAAAGACTACATTTCTCTTAGTATTACAGAGACAAATCTGTACCTGTCCTACATCACAGATTGATCTGAGAACGAGTAACTTCTTAAATGTTAAATGTAGGTTCCATCCCTCTCTAGTGGCTAGATATTTTGCATGTATTTTAATTACTTACAATGTATTTTAATCAATGATAGAAATAATAACATTTAGCTTCAATGGAGTCCTTTATAAGGACACTTGTAAAGCAGACCTTTTGTGTTTATTAATTCAAGGCTAATATATGATACCCTTGAAGATCAATCTACCTCTCTATTTATGCTTAACCCTGAGATTTGCATTGTCATGAATCTTCCTATTTGAAGTCAGTAACAGTCAGATATGTTTTATCTCACATTTTGACACAACTGAACTATTGTGGAATGTAAGTCAGGACAGAATTAGAAGTGTATTTGTAAATTAGGTGTATCAATCAATCAACTTTTCATCTTGTCTTTTAATTCCACATTCTTTTACTTTGCTTTATGAAATAATTTAAATCAATTATCTGTCCCCACATATGTATTTTATTTACATAATTCTGAATTTTGTGGGTCTGTTCATTATTTTTACGTTTCCCCCTCTCTCAGGTGCCCCACTTCTCTGGACAGAAAATGTGTAAATGACATAGTAGAATTTCAGTTTAGAATCTTGATGATTTTGATGTCAAGGTGATTAAGTTTGTAAGCAGACATTTCAGACTATCCAAACAGAGCTGGGGGAGATTTCTTCAAGCTTTACCAGACAAAGCTTTCTGGCAGATAAAATTTATATTTTCTTCTACTGTCCCTACAGTTAGTTTGTAAAGGTGGAACTTGCTCATTCTTTACTTGTTACCTGTAGTTACCAGTATAAATTCTATTGATAGAACATAGATATATGCAAATTTCATAAGTTATTTTTCTATATCTTTAGTGTCTGTATTTTTATCAGGAATTGAAAAATATGTTTTAAGTAGTTTGCATTGAGTTTGGAAAATTAGATTCTATTTCTGAATGGTGTGAGTAAGTTCCATGCCCATACTATCCCTTTAAAGAGTCAAAGTATACTTTAATTCCATTATGCATTTCATAGATTCTTTTGCAATGTAATTTTCTAAATGAATTTTATGTAGTTCAAAGAAATATTGCTATAGGCCTAGAATGCAAGCTTACCTTTTAAACCAGTGGCACAACTCAGCTATCAGTGAATTTAATAAAGCTACCAAGCATTTAATAAAGTCAGTACAAATATTGTTCTCGCTGGTGGAGAGTCAGCTTTTTCCGACAGCAAAATTATCTGATACAAGCAGAATGGTTAAACCAGATGTGCCAACTGCCTCTCAGAGATCTGCTCTGTCAAAAATTTTTGTTTTGCCCACAGAAAGAAATCTGCAATAGCATTGAGTGAAATATCCCCTTTCAACCTCTGTTTAACAACTTGCAACCCTTCCACCTTACTCGTTTACTTCATGTTTTCCCGTCTGACTTGTGCGTTGGTCTCTTGTCTGAAGACCATGGATCAGGTGTATAAAAAATATTCTGACACCTAAAATACTATTAAAGTAACTTGCAAATTTAGCTGTCTCCTAGAAATCTGTTGTATGCCTCAAGAATTCTGCTGCTGTGTACATACAAGACTATCTCCATCATTGGAGCTGAGCAGTTTTGCATCTCACACAACAACAAGATGTGCAGTCTGTAAGTCCTGAGTTGTTGAGTTCAAAGATCTCAGGACACATAGTAGCAAAAGTAAATTCAAAATAAAAAAGCATTAGTTGCTGTCTCAATCCAAAAGACAGCTGACTGTACTGGTGTGCATATGTCATAGAAACATAAAATCATAAAATGGCTTGGATTGGAAGGGACATTAAAAATCATCTAACTCCAACCCCCATGCCATAGATAGGGTGCACTTTGTTAATACTTCAGACTGAGAGGTGAGACACTTAAATTTGGTGTTATTCGGACTCGTAAGAGATTGAATTCCACATCTCTCCATTGTGTAAAAAAAAAAAAAAAAAGGTCTTTATCTCTCTTCTGTCAATCTTGATGCCATGATGTACTGCTAATTAATTTTATTTGTTAGGGGGTTGTTCTTAAAAGACATATTTGTCAATAACTTTACTAACATAAATGCATGTTAAAAATTCTTTCTTTGGGATATTTTTTGTAGGCCCACACACAGGGTTGTGGTGGCAAGTTGTAAGGCTTACATTTCAAAATTTCAGCCACAGACAGACAGATATCTGTTCTCAGTCTTTGAGTGTTGAATGTAAATGTGGCTGGATTCACCTTGTTGACATATTTTCGATGGATAGAATAGATAGAAACCAACAACTAGAAATATAAATATGCTAACTAGCTCTTTGAATTGTTAACAGTAAACCCCACAGCCAGGCTGTGTCAGCCCTGTTTTCCTGTAGTCAGATCCATTGTTCTTTATACTCTTAGTAAAGCAGAATTACAGAAAATACTGAATTATAAAAGAACAGTTTTAATATATTGGGAAAATAATGCACAGATTGAATGTGTGTGCATATATAGTATGTCTTAAATGAACATTTAAAGATTTCATGGTAGTTACATGAAGATTCTTGATAGTGAGATGTGGAAAAGAAAAGAAATAGAAAAAGATTATACATACTACCTAAAATAATGTTTTTTTGTGTGTGTGTGTAATATGAATAGCTTGTAAGCCGTCATATTAGACAAATGTAAATGAGAGACCAAATTTAGTCAATTAAAAAGTCTGCGGTGAAGACTGAATAAATTAGAATGTTTAAATAGAATGTGAATCAAAAGGTGAGTGCTTGAGAAGAGGGTATTAAAATATTTACTAAATAGTTTAGTTCTGTAATATGTATATGAATATATAAACCTGTTATAATAAATATTATAGTACCATAAACTTTAAAATGTCCTTTTCCATTCTTTTTTTTAAGGCTTACTGTAATAAAAAAAAAAAAAAAAAGAGAAAAAAAGTCTTTCATAAAGAAATGAAAACCAATCACGATGGCAATTTTTGAATAATGACCACTATAAGTAAACCAAAAATGCTAAGAAAACCATTTCTAAAAAGCAGGATAGCCCACTTTTTACTAAGATCCTATCTGTATGTTTTCCATATATATGTATTTTAACATGCACTTTTAACGTGTCTACAGGGTCCTGCAGGTTTATACTTTTAAGTCCTTGTGACTTTTGCTCTACTTTTGCAATGATGAGGAAACTTAACATTGCATAACTAAAGTGTAAATAAATGCATGAATATATAACATTTAAACACCTACAGATATTTTCACTTCATCTTTGTAAAGTTTCCGAGTAGCAGAATCTGGTGAGAAAAAAATGTAAGTGTCTTGTCAGCTATGGGATTCTGTCATTATAATCCCCAGCTCAGGAAAGGGTGATGTAATGCCCAAATGTTTAAACTTCTGGGCTCAAAACTCCTAAGAAAGGGAAGTCACCATCTTATGACTGCATACTGCAGTCAATGTGTTATGGACACTGTTAATGCTATTTGAATAGGAGAAAAATATAACAAAGTTTTGCCTGAAAAGTAATGCAGCATATGCTGTCCTCCATTCTTAATCACAGTGGTGACTGTTCAAGTCCTGGTTCAGTGGTGTGATCCAGCAGAGACTCATTTAAAGCAAGTGGCCATTGAACTGACTTAAGCCACATCAATTTGGATTTTTCTAAAATAATGTCAAATCAAATGAAAACCCCACACTGAGATCTTTGAAGAAGCTGTAATATGAAAGAAGGGTTAAGTGGATATCTCTCTCCAGAATGATTTAGGAGATTTATATGATCTTTGGGACAGTTTTGCCTCATCATCTGTAACTGGAAGTAGGAGTTTCAAATGGATATAGATGTATCTTCCCCAAAAACAATGTAGGAGTATTTTATAATCGCAGAACCAAATTTTTCATGGTAATGTCAAGAGTCAGTGTGAAATGTGTGTGTGAGCGTACAGAAATCAGTAGTTCGTTATCTATATTTCAGTTTTCATTCACCATTCATGAAGAAAAGGCTACAAAAAGAAAGACCAGAGAGGATGACAGTGCTAATTATTCTTGAATTCAGTGTATCTGAACATGACAAATGGCTAGTTGGGATTCAGCCATGCATTTATTCTGCTAATGCATTCATATCTATCCAAGGAGAAAAAAAAAAAAAAAAAAAAAAAAAAAAAAAAAAAACTTTTAATTTTCCTTCATTACATGTCATCAGCTCAATTAACCATTATATTTGTAGTAAAATACTGGCAAATTACTGCTTTCTTATTTTGGCTTGCCTGAAGATTTATGGCTATTAGCATTAATTTGTTTGCATTATATGGCATTTCTTTCTCTCTTTAACAGCAGCATGCACTTTATTCTGAATGTTTTTTCTGTGTTTGCTGCCATTTCAATATTGCTTACTAACATTTAATATATTTTGCTTTTTTATTTTGCTGACAAAGTTGCATTGATGAAAGCTGATTTGCAAGGTAGATAGCCCTGTGTGTATTCAACAAGACTGAAACCCCCAATGCACAGTTGGATTACTGCAATAAATGCTCTGTACATTTCAGAACTAAAGTGTGTTATTTTATTTCAGATTTTGTCTTTCGCACCTCTAAAACAATGTGCTACATGAACCTTCATTTTCCAGCATAGTTTGCATAAAGGCTTTCAGTCTTGAATATGTTTTGTACAGTGACTGCTTTAGTGCTTTGATCATACTTTAAAAATTTCTTTATATTTCAGTAGTCTAGTTATGATTCTCTAGAAATAGAGTAGTTTGTTTTTCATGTGTATATCACATTTCGGCATGCCTGTTCATTAGTAATCTGATTTTCTTCATTTCCCTTTAAAAAAGGAATCTGCATGGGATCCCTGAAGCATGTGAATCAGTACTTGCCAACATTCATGCCAAAGAATGCCAAACTTCTCTTTATTTCAGACCTAAATAATTTAAAACAATATCTGGGATTGAAAGCACTGTATAACATAGCTTCATTTTATTAATTTCTTATTTTGTTTTGTTTGGGGTTTACCTTATGTTTGAATCTTTTGTTTCATCTCCCAGAACTTTGCTTTCTCTGGCATCTGACTTTGCTGGTTGAAATGTATTTACAGGAAAAATAATACTGAAGTTTTTAGAAAACATTTAGCCAGTTAATGGTCTGAGATGAGAATGACAAATAACTCTCAATAAAGCTAACATCCCCACTGTACCTGGAATATAGCTGCTTCAGTTCTTGCATTTTTATGTGTTTGTGACATATAAGTCATAGAACTAAAGCAAAAACATCCTTTTAATATTACATAATGCTACAAAACAAACAAAAACCACAAAACAGCAAGTTTATGTGTGTTTTCCTTGGTAACTCTTTGCTCATTTAATTTGAGATGTTGGCAACTAGTTATTGTGATCCAGTGAGAAATGCATTTATTTGGAAGGCAAAGTGCAAGTCCTTTTTTGTATGTTCTCATCAGGCCCAAGCACGACGTGCCAAGAGGATTCATGTGCAAACCAGGGAGTGTGCTTGCAGCAGTGGGATGGATTCAGCTGTGATTGTAGCATGACCTCCTTTAGCGGACCATTATGCAATGACCGTAAGTACACTAAAATGTGCTGATCTGAAAGCTCTAGAGCTCTAAGGCAATATTTGAAACAAGCATCTTTAACTTTATATTACTTTAATATACGATATTTAAATGGACTGGAAAACCTTGTGAAAATCTGTAAGGCTTGTGTGAAGAACATAGCTAAAACATAGAGTTTAAATTTTGGACAATGTGCTCTATGGAACATTGACAGAATTTGGTTTTATTATACTTGATTGTATGTCTAATATACTGATCTGTCTGAAAGAAGACCTGTCTTGCATAAACATTACAAATATATTTTTTCGGACTAAAAACCAAACAAACAACCAAACAAAAAACTTTTACATTTTATTATCTTAAGCTATATTGCAATTTTCTTGCATTATATCATGAGGGCTATAATTACTGTGAAACAGTTGACAAGGCTTATTATCTCCCTTTGTTGATTTCTTTAGGTGACACACTAAGCATTCCAATAATAAAAGCATGCCGAGTATTTTAGTTCTTTTAAATTTCATCTCAGTAAGACTACATAATGTACAACAACCATCTGGTCTTTCAGGAAAAGCTTAAATGTGTCATAAATAAGGTCCTGATTCACCAATGTCATAATCTAGTTTTATTCCAATCTAGTTTTATTGATCGAAATAGAATTATGCAGAACTGAAAGTGGAGCAGTAATGTAAGAGCCATGATGGTCCACAGTAACTAGTTAAAGAAAACTAACAGTTCTTCTTTTTAACTCAGGACATTTGAAATATCCTTATGCCACGTGTTTTTGTATCCATATGAAAAGGGAATTTCCTTAAGTGTAGGCATTTTTATTTTCACTTGTATACATGTCTCTGAATGAATGCCTGATGGTAGGAAGTGTTTGTATAACTATCTATTCAAGCATTTTGGATTTTTGTGTCTTGTTCTGATTCTCCAGTCTCCAGCAATGTGCATCTTTGTGGTCAAACTCTTAAATAAGAAAGTAGCTAACATCTCATGAGATTTTGTATCAAATTATACCCAATCAAAGGCTAAAAAATTAGTTACACAGAAAAGCTGAAAAAAAATTATTCTCATGCAAGTTCCACTTTTCTACTCTTGACCACTTTTTAAAAACTACGGGAAAGACTTATGTCAGTCTGTTTCTTTACAATTGTTGTCATGGTAAAGATGAAATGTGGTATGAAAAAGCTTTAGAAAATTTGAACAAAGTTTTGTGTTTATTGGGTTTGCACTTCCAATAATATAATTCCTTATATTTCTAAGATTTTTTTTTTTTTTTAATGTCATTATTTCTGTTCTTCTGTGACCTCTGATTTCTTCCAAAAGTAACTAAAAGCTATGAATAAGAAATTGTATATTTCACATCTAGCAACGCAAAAACTCTGTTTATAAATTTATGTTAATAGTAACTGATGTCTGAACCTGGAATATTCTGTGAATTATTTTCTCATGAAATTTAAGAACTTACATAAGAACTATATTCACCTGTCAGTGAAGGCTCATTCACACAGTAATGTTGATGACACTGTACACTATCAGATAACTTTCAGTATACTATTTTTGATGCTGGTAGAGGAATGTCTTTAATACATGGCTGCAAATAAATGCTTACTTTTATTTCCCCAGATAAGTAATTTTGTAATGTTCTGTCACAAACATGAAATATAAATTTATCCTAGCTATGGATGCTTTGTGATCGAATGCAGAGTCTGGTAACTATAATTTATCTATTTTCTGCTTTATCTTGGCTTCTTAGATTAGTTTACACTCCAAAAGTCTTCCAAGCAAATCTTACGAGAGATTTTTTTTTTTGTCACAATATATATATATTTATATATACATTATATATATATATATTTATATATACAGGGAGGAAAAGGAAGAAAAAAATATGTTGTTGTAATCTCAGTGTCCCAATGTCATCTGTATGTTCTTAGACTTCTCTCTGCTTTGTTTGGGAAGAGCACAATGGAAAGAGAAATGATGGTGTTATCACAGTTTTTAGTAACTTGCATAGGCTACAAAACACAGGATAAAGTTCTGCAGCAGTGAAGTAAGCCCAATTCCTTTTGCACCAAGTGAGGTGTTTTCAGTGACAGGTCTTGAATAGTACCTGCTTGCTACTGAAAAACACAGCCTCTTGTGAGCAAGGATGTTCCTCAGCAGTGACACAATTCCATTGCCAAACACACGCGGAGCAACGTTAATTGACAGACACTGAAACCTAACCCAGTGTTGTTACAGCAATACAGTACTCTTACATAGACAGACTGCCTTTACATTTGAATGTACCAATTTATATTTTTATTGTTATGCAAAATGGAGTATTAGTGATGCCTCAAAATTTCATAGCTGGCGATTTTGTTTTAACAAAAGCAAAAATTAATCATTTGAAAATGAGTGCCACATATCATAAAAGAAACAGTTAAAATGTGGCTGGCTTATGGAGAGTTGCATCCTCCTGTATTGAGTGTCCATGTCCAGATTTTGGCAGCAAGGAATTCGCAGGGGACTATATCAGGAAAAGTTGGGGATGCCCCAAAACCAGACATGGCTGGTTCCAGCCACTTCCAACAGACTCACCAGAAGACACAGCCCAGCACCTCAGCCACATTGTGGTGCCTCTGGGAAAACATAGTTAGAAAGGGCAAAAACACTAGATAGGAGGAGAGAATGAAAAGAGAAACAGCAGAGGCAACACCACCATCAGCGAAGGGGGGATGAGCAAGCATTTGTGTGGGAATTTGGTCTTTAGCCAGGGTTAACCCGCCATGTCTCCCCATTATGTTGTTCTATCAGTTCTTAGTGAATGCATTTGAGTAGAAATTTCAGAGTGACAGAATGGCTGAAGGAAAAGGGAACCTGTGGAGACAGCATAGTCTAGCCCTTCTGCACAGAGTAGGATGTTCAGGACTGTGTTCAGCTGGGTTTTTAGTATCTCCAAGTATGCATCTTCACGATCTCTCTGGAAAACCTGTGCCAGTGCTCAGGCACCCACACAGTAGAAAACTGTTGCTTATATCTAAAATGAGATTTCATGTATTTCAGTTTGTGACCATTGCCTCTTGTCCTGTCACTTTCACCATCAAAGAGAACAGACTGGCTCTGTCTTCTTTACTACCACCTATCAGGTATCTATAAATCACAGAACCATAGAATATCCTGAGTTGGAAGGGACCCACAAGCATCATCGAGTCCAACTCCTGGCTTCACACAGGACTACATAAAAATTAAACCATATGTCTGAGATCACTGTCCAAACACTTCTTGAACTCTGGCAGGTTTGGTACCCTAGGGAGCCTGTTCTGACCAACCTCTTAGTGAAGAACCTTTTCCTAATATCCAGTCTGAACCTCCCTTGACACAGCTTCATGCAATCCCTTCAAATCCTATCACTGTCATTAGAGAGAAGAGAATCAGCACCTGCCCCTCTGCTCTCCTCATGTGGAAGCTATAGATCATGATGAGGTCTCCTCTCAGTCTCCTCTGATATCAGTAAAGCAACTGAACTCAGCTGTTCCTCATACATCTTCCCCTTTGAACCTTTCACATTTTTTCCCCCTCCTTTGAACATTCTCTAATATTTTTATATTGTTATGTTGTGGTGCCCAGAACTGCACACGGTACTGGAGGCGAGGCTGCACCAGCACAAAGCAGAATGGGACAATCACTTCCCTCTACCACTTAGCAATGCTTTGCTTGATGCACCCCAAGGTATGTTTGGCCCTTTTGGCTGCCAGGGCACACTGCTGGCTCATATTCAACTTGCTGTCAGCCAGAACCACCACCCTTCTGTGGGGCTGCTTTCCAGCCTCTCATCCCCTATTCTGTAGATATACTCAAGATTGCTTGGCTCCAGGTGCAGAATTGGGTACTTGCTCTTGTTAAATATTTAACATGGTTGGTGAAGGCCCAGCCCTCTGTGCATGGCCTCTCTACCCGTGAGGGAGTCAACAGCACCTCTTAACTTAGTATTAGTATCATCTGCAAAATTACTTAGTATTCATTCCAGGCCTGCATCCAGACCATTTGTAGAAACATTGAAGAGGACTGGCCCTCAAATGGAGTCCCGGGGAACCCCACTAGTGACTGCACACAAGCCTGATGTAACCCCATTTATTATAATTATTTGGGCTTTACCAATCAGCTGATTGATCACCCATCCTATTATTTATTTGGCTAGCTGTATGCTGGGCGTTTTGTCCAAAAGGATACTGTGAGAAACGGTATTGAAAACTTTACTGAGATCCAAAAAGATTGTATCAGCTGGCTTCCCTCGGTGAGCTAGGTGGGTAACCTCGTCTTGAAGGGAAATTAAGTTGTTTAAACAGGACTTTTCCTTCATGAACACATGGTTCTCTGTGAATTATGACTGAACTGTCTTCCAAGTGTTTTTCAATAACTCCCAGAATAATCTTCTCCATAATTTTGCAAGGCACTGAAGAGAGACTGATAGCCCTGTAATTACGAGTCTTCTTTCTTGCCCTTCTTGAGAACTGGGACACCATTTATGATCATCCAGTCACCTGGGACCTCTTCATATTCCCAAGACTGTTGAAAAATAATTGAGATCTCACAATGACATCAGACATCCCAGCACTCTGGGATGAATCCTCCATGGACCTATGTGCAATCCACAGACCTGTGTGCATCCAGGTTGAGCAACAATTCATGTACAACCTCACAGTTACCTGGGACTTTATTGTTTCTACAGTTACCTTCCTGCTACTCAGGGCTGTGATGCTCCCAGGGCACATCATTGGTGTTAAAGACAAGTGAAGAAGGCATTAAATGTCTCCGCTTTGTCTCTTTGTGAGGTGGCCATCCTCATCAAGTAACAGACCCATGTTATCTCATTGTTATCTCTGTTGCTTTGTCCACTCTGCCTATCCCTCCTGAAAACATTCTTCCTCATCTATCCCAGGAGGCTGTTGGCCTTCTTTGCTGCAAGGGAACCTTGCTGACTTGTGTTCGACTTGGTGTCCTTTAGAACACACAGAACCTTTCCTGCAAGGACTTGGCATTTTTGGTTGTTTCATGAGTTTCCTGTTAGCTCACCTCTGCAGCCTGTTAGTGTCCCTTCCAATGGAAGCATATGCACCTGGTCTATCAGCCACTCCTCCCAGTTTTTCATTGTCTTCAATTTGCATAAGCAGGCATAAATTTACTTCCTGAGTTAAGCTGCAGCTTTCAGAATGTTTCCTAGAGTAAGCGCAGTGCACAAAGATTTGACGTACATATAATTCCTGGGCTTCAAAATGTAAGTGCTTCGTGTGTATCATTTTCATCTTTCTTTTTAAAGTTTGGAGGAAATAAGGAAAGAAATAATTTCTTGAAAATTGTTATAATATATTCTATTGATATAGAGTGTAAGAAGTATCTCTAATATTTTCTAGAACTGCAATTATTATTTCTCTACTGCTTACTATGTTACTCCAAGTTAAAATGTGCTGAGCTTAAAATTAAGATTTCTTAAAAATTCACTCAAAATAAGCAATCCAAGAGTTTGTGTGTCAGCTAGAGAGGAGATGTTTATGGAATTTACACCTCCAGAAAATGTATTTGGGAACACACATAGTTTAATCCAGAAAAAAAAAAAAAAAAAAAAAAAAAAAAAAAAAAATCTATTGGTTTTAAATCTCAGTACTTCACTACAGTTAATATGGAGTGCCTCTAGACTAAGCCTTTGTGGTGACGTAGGTAGAAACATTCTATGTGATGTCGTTTCCTAAGTATTGAAAGAGAAACAAGGCAGGCTAAGTTTTGATCCCAAGATGCCATGTTGATTATCATTTTTTCTTTTGATTTAATACTTAAAGATTCAGAGCAATAGTGTTCTTTAGATGTGATAGGCAGAAGTGTTGTAAGTACAAAGGAGGCCAGTAGCAGATCTTCTTACAAAATAGCATTATGTAGGAAACCATAATAAAAGCAAAATTAATGACTGTTCATACAAATGGATGGCTGCATGCAACTCCTCTGAGAAAGTATATCACAAATGTTGTAAATATTTTTAAAGGTGGGTTATTAGATGAGATCTGTCCTCCCAGAGTATTCAGCTTTTTCATAAGAGTGGGGATTAATATGATTGTGGCGAAACAAAACAAATCTTTAAGAGATTGTCTGCTGTCTCCAAGTCTACATATGTTTTTTACTCACACAGTCTTTACATGTAACCATATTAGTGAACATAATGCCATGTTTGTTGAAACAAATACTGCTATTATGGCATGGAAAATAGCAGACATAATAACATTGTCACATTACATTACTATAGAAATGTTCTGTGCCAAATTACAGGGCAATGTCAACACTGTCTGTTACCATAAGGGAATAATGTACTGGTGTTGTATTTGTGATGGTATAGCTAACACTGTGTCAACACTTCCATTAAAATCTATTTCTGAAGAGTTAGAACTTCACCATGAAGTCTCTTCTGACTAGGAATTTGATGTTTTCAACCACTGTGAGTAATGAAACTTAAAAAAAAAAAAAAAAAAAAAAAAAAAAAAATCTCATATTTTATTTTGACTTTTCTTTTACCAGGAAAAATCAAAAGCCTTCATTTAAATGGCAAGCTGTGTTGAAATTACAGGTTCATATAAAACTTTTTTTTTTTTTTTTTTTTTTTTTTTTTTTTAATTTGGTTGCATTGTAGAGATACTACTTTTCAGCAAAACGTATATCTGTAACAATGGTTAGATTTTATTATAAACGTGTGGGCAAGGAATTTGAACAAGACCTACTAGGACAAGATGAAATCTATTTGCTAAAGTTGTACAAAAGTTTATTTGCGAAGAGGCTGGCCAACCTGATAATAAGAGAACCAGAACGATGAATAGTGTAAAATGGAGAAGACAACCCACAATAAAGTGAGGAAATAGTAGACTGGGTTGAGAAACATAACGTTGCAGGTTGATAAGGATAAGAGAGACCTGTAAATCAACATGCCAGGGTGGAAAGCAGTCCACCCCAGGTGCATGCACACGCGCGCACACACACACACACACACACACACACACACAAATGTCAAGAGGACAGCATGACTGGGGGAAGCTTTCACATTTTTTCTGGGAAATGAGTGGGTGCTGCTCTAATATGCCTGTACTGTCATGTACGCAGCATGAGTAAAAGGATTTAGGTATCTTTGCAGGAACGGAGCTCTGTCCAGGGACAAGTGGAAAGCTAGCTGAGGCCTTAAGGGTTAGGGTTAGAGGGCAGACCAAAGTTGGAGATGTAGTGGTGGGTATCTGCTACAGATTTCCATATAAAGAAGGAGAGATAAATGAGGCCTTATTCAGAGAAGTCTGAGAAGCCTTATGTTCACAGATCTGGTACTCTTGGCAACTGGAAAACTTGAATTATCCCAGTATGTGCACAAAAAAATGTAGGAGGCTTCTGGAATGCATTGACTTGCTGACACAGGTGATCTAGGAGCCAATGAATGGATGAACACCAATAGACGTTATATGTACAAAAAAGGAGGAATAGATCAAAGTTGTGAACATCATGAGCAGCCTTGGCTGCAGTGACCATGAGATGGTGTTTAAGTTCCTGAGAGGAGGGAGTGAGTCAAAAAGCAGGAACACAAACTTTGGACTTCAAGAGAAGATTCCAGACCAGAGTCTGCTTGGAGGAGTTCCATAAGAACTGGTTGTTCTGTAGGGATCACTTCCTCCAATCTCAGAAGCAATTAACCCTGATTCACAGGAAATTAAGCAAATGTGGCAGAAGGCAGGAGGAGCTCCTGACAAAACTCAGATATTAAGAGGCAGCGTGCAATAGGTACATGCAGGGCCAGGTGTCAGAGGAAGAATATAGTAACACTATCCATGCATGCAGGAATGGGGCTAGGAAAACCAAATTTTAGGAAAACCTGTCAGACAAGGGATATAGAGACCAACAGGAAAAACTCCTGTTAGCAGTGAAGGAAAGTGAAGGAAAATGTAGGCCCACCACTGAATAAGGTAAAGGGACCTCATGGCAAGTGGTACATAAGAGACTGAATTACTCAGTGCCTTGTTTGCCTCGGTCTCTACTGGTAAGACTGGTCTTTTAGCACTTTCAGCAGTCCCAGTTATCTGAGAACAAAGTCTGGAGCAAGACTTACCTGGGTGGAGAAAGATCAGGTCAGGGAACATTTAAACCAAGTGGACACGCACAAGTGTATGGCACCAGATGGGACACATCCTTGTGTGCCACTGGTCATTGTGAATCTGCTCTTGATTATCTTTGAAGGGTCATGGCTGTTGGGGGGGCTCTTCCAGAGAACTGGAGAAAAAGAAACTCTTTCTCCAGTCTTCAAGAAGGAGAAAATTTCAGACTGATCAGGCTAGCCTCACTTCCTGGAAATGTGATAGAGAAAATCCATCTAGAAGTGATTTCCAAACATACTAGGGTCAAGAAGGCAAGTAGGAGCAGTTAGTATGGACTTACAAAGGATAAATCACGTATGATTGTATGACAGTGGATTCATTATTTAAATATTTGTCATTTTCTTGCTAAGCAGACAATCGTTGTTCTGATTTGAAAGCATGCTGAACATTCAAAATTGGGATTGAAGCAGGTATCTTTCCAGAAAATCAAATAGTAATTATCTCATATTGAGCACACCAAACAGTAGATACTCTTGGCTGTTATCGAGGATAGACCAAAAACTTCCTTGTGTCACAGGATATTTTAAAAATATAGAGTTAAAAGTTTGAGAGATTTGGATATTAGAGTATTTGGCATTGTACAAATTCCAGAAGGAATAGAATAATTCTCTTTTCTGTGTAGTGCTTGGAGAGTGCATTAAGTAATATTGAGGTTATAATTTGAACTACAAAACAAACAAAAAACAACGAAATATAGGGTCAGCAATTCAACTTTTGCAATAAATGAGCAGTTTTATAAGCACCAGTCTTCTCTGCAGAACTCTGATCAGAACAGGTGCATTTTTGCACTGAATGAGGCAAGAGTCTTATACTATGTGAACATGCAATTAGCAATTATGTCTGTATCCAAGGAGGAATAATTAAATATTTTATACAGAAATGTACAGGTGGCTTTCCCTAGGTTTGCGGTACTTTATGCTTGAAATTTAACATCATTTGTATATATATACTCACACACACTAAAAAAGGATATTTATTATTTTCACTTAGTCATGCAGCTAACTTTTTACAGTTTTCTGATCATATGGTGTTGACATTGGATAGTCATTCTCCTCTCACAATGTCTGTCTTCTTCTGAAATGCAAATCTTAGGGTGATATTCACATAATCCGTTTTACAGGTCGCTCTGGTGTTACCCAAATGATGGATTTAAATCCTATTGGCACATGTATTTCTTTCACATTTATTAATTGACTTAGCTGTTTGGGATATTGCATTTTTTTGGACCTTTTGACACCTAGATTGTAGGGTCATTCTTAATGCTACTTTTATGAGAAAGATATGCACAAAAATAAGAAGTTTAATTAAACCAGTGACCAAAACCTAAACTAACCATATGCGCCACTTAATAGTACTTTCCAAAATAATAATTTTCTGGCTAAGTCTGCAGTTGCTAGCTAGCAATAAACATATAACCTGTTATTAAGAAAAGGGATAGAAAATTCCTCTGAGTACTTTACAACACATTTGATTTCCATTTCCAGGAGATGAGAATTAAAAATCTGTCCCTCATAACATACCAGTCTAAATACTTCATATGATTATTTTGCCATGGAGGCTTACAGTACACAGGAGAAATAAAGATAGCTGCACACAAAATTACAGTGCAGGACAAGCTTCTGGAATGATCTGATTGAAGAGATCTTAATTTGTTCAGTTTATCTTATCCAATCTCTCTCTATAATGAATATCTGGGTTCTTTGGTGACAAACATCAGTGGCCTAATTTGTAAAAATGTCAAAGGAAGGAGGATTTCACACAAGCCATCTTGAAAATGCAGAAATGTTGAGGTGTTTAGGAGAATTAGAAAAACTGTTAAAAGAACAAGGAAGGCAAGAAGTGCTACCTGAGAACCATGGCTGTGGAACAAGATTTTGAATATATGTCCAGTCTATCAATTATGCAAGTTCACAGGCATGCTTTTCTTGACAGTATGAAAACAAGTTTTAGAATTTTTGTTTATATAAAAAATCTGGAGTAGTCAAATGACCTATCCATACCTAAAATAGTTAAGAAATTTCCAGGTTCCTTAAAGTAAATAAAAATTAAAAAAATAAAGAAAGAAAAGAAAAGAGAAAGATTGTTTGATAGTGACTGTAGAAACTCATATATGTGAGAATATTTCTAACAAACAGTAACAAGGAAAGCTTCAAATGGGATAATGTGATACAAAGGAAACCAAAATGAAATTCAAGGTAGCCAGAATACATTTTTATAGCTGTGCTTGTAGCTCAGATAGAAGCAATTATGCAACATTTCTGGACTACTCAGAGGTATTTTCTATTTCACAATATTAAAAATGGAACATCGTGTCAGAAAATTGCAAACTTCTCTCTGCCTCTAGAGGAATCAAGGGAGTAATTAAATTGAATTTTGGTATGTCAATAATATCTTTCTCTTATTAATGGAGTAATAATTTTGTAAATCAAATCGTAGAAGTGTTTCCAGTGTCATAAAGGTGAAAATAATTAAGGGGTAATTAAATATATTCTCATGGAATGAAAATTGTTCTGCTGGGTATTGTTAGATTCCTTTCTCTTGAACTTTCAATTATTACAATTTAATAGCATGCTATGTACAATCCAGTCTGAAATTTGGAATCTGTTGCAAAAGCTATTCACATTATAGCCATTCACATTATAGCATAGTGGATAAATATTGTCACTGTTCTTTCTCATAGATTTCCCTGAAAAAAAAATATACTAATACAGTCTTGCAAGCTGCAACATTCCAACAATATCATGCATTAATATCAATTTTAGGTAACTAGTAGATTTCTGAGCAAGATTGATCATTATACATGGCACAACTGCACTGCAGCAGAAGTTTTACCTCCATAATAGTGCCAGTTATTCCAACAAGCTCCCTTCCCCCCCCCCCCCCCCCAAAAAAAAAAAAAGAGCAATGAGCAAGTGCTATCTTTTTATTTTTAATAATTGAGAAATGCAAGGATCACAAATGGTAGGAATGAAGAAAAAATCTTTCCCAAGCTCTCTCTTCTGTAACCCATAGTATGAGAAGACCTCAAAGTACATACAGGTTGTTTAGTAATATACATCTATTTTATGTGTAAGGTATTTAAGTACAAAAGCACAATGATGGGTGATGGGTGACACTTCAGAAAAGCAAAATTATTCAGTCTTTTCTGAAGTCTGTACAACTGGACTCAGGTTACTAAGGCAACCTGATCTTCCCCAGCATGTATTCTTGCTTAACAGATAGATAGGTAGCTTAGATTCTAACAATATACATATAAGGAAATCCTATACTCATTAAAAAATAAAAAATAAAAAAAAATCGATACCTTCTTTGGAGTCCTCTGTATTTTCATTTTTTGTCAGGTACTGTAGAAAACTGAGGCAAAGAATATACTTTTAATAAAAGTTTAAAAAATTACCTGAATCTTATTTGGCTAAATCAAGGTGTTTTGGAGTCCAAATTAATGATCTGTGCAGTTCCTCAGCAGCAGAGAATGGAAACATGCACTGGCATAATGCAAGGCAAAAAGAAAGATAATACAGGCATTTTTGTAGCTTTCATGCTTCTATTCTCTTCCCGTGCTACAGGATGGATATTGTACCTGTTTTTGATCACTTATTACTGGTGATTAGATGGAACTGGCAGGCCAATCTGAATGAAATTTCAATATTCTTCCTAGCGCATTCATCCATAAACATGCTTATTCTCTCTTAATATCACATGTGATGTTTAAGATCCTTCAATGTCTCATTTTTGACTGAAGGTTATGAATCTTGTACACCAGTGTTTGCTTGAAAGTCTTTGTATCCATGTTCTACTTAGGTATTTCAGGAAATTTTGAAATAAGGAAGAAGGTTTAATAGTAGCTATGAAAAGTAGTCTTGGAAGCATTACATTTATGGGTAAAGGAATTTTACCACATTTTAGTCTGCTTGATTAATGAAGCCATCCAAAATGCAGTCCCAGCCTGAGGAAAACTGTTCCATATTAAAAGTGGTCAATACTCAGCTTTGGTTCTGACAAGCTGGGTTTGAAGAAAATATGGTGAAGAACATCTAACGTTCATGAAGCCAGTGTCCACAAAGACAATTTAAAAACTGTCTTAAGGATGCTTGTTCATTTGTTGCTAATTCTGGAGGAGTGTTCATGCAGCTAAGCTTTATGCCATCACTCCTTGTAATGAAGCCATACTTCCAATTGAAAACAGACATACAAAGCAGCACTTCATTTCACTGTAAGCATCCACACACTAAAAAGCACTTAAAATGCATGACATGCAGTATTTAATGTCAAAAAGCATTAATATTTACAGATACCATTTGCAAATCATCATAAGCTCTGAGTCTGTTGTACTGTATAAGGAAGTCTTGTCTGTAGTGTGTGGTGTTCTAAAATTCTCTGCCTTTTAAAAAGTGAAAATCTTCAGGAAAAAAAATCTGGTAAAATCAGTGGGCTGATGCTTGGCTTATGTAAAATATTTTACAGAGAGGCCAGAGTACCTTGAATTTGGGAACTTAATGCTACTCAGAAATATTAGCTGTGGAGGACCACTACCTCTTATCCAGAAATCCTAAAAGTAGGAGATGATGTTGCTTACTCCCTCTAAAAAAACAGGCTTTTGATCACTTGTATGATAAAAACATTGCAGTGTGCTGGGTACAAAAGGTATGCATATGCTTGCTAAAATAGGACAAGAGCAGGTGCTTGCTACCAGCAAACTGGAATTTAGTTACAATCCCAGTCTCAAATCATGAGTTCAGTGAGCAATTTCAATATTGAAATCCAAAGTGACTGCATGTAGTCATACAAAGCATTTTTCCCGTCCCCTCACTATTAAACAAATATGTGTTAGAGTTTTTGAAATAGTTTGAAATACTTCCTCCTTTTTTTTTTTTTTTCCCATCTTTTAATCCTATCTTCTGGATGTTAGCCTGGGCTGAGGTTGATTACTTTTATAGATTTTCTTCTGGTCCAGTGGTAATTATAGGTTGGCTTTCCTGCCTGGTCAAAAAAATCATCAGAAAGTTGATTTTAATCACTGATTTTGTAAGTGGCAGATGGTTATATCTTTGCTCATGTTAGTTTGTTTGCTTTAAATACCGTGTTACTTGGTGCTTACTGAAAGTACCCTTTTCTTTTAATTTCGTGAACTTTAATTATAGCTGGTGTCACATATCTAAACAGGTTTATGGCCAGCTCATGTGCCAGGTTTTGACCTTGGGCCAGAAGTCTACTGCAGAGAATCAGAAAGACCACAATGTTTTGTCACATCACAAGAAGCTGAAGGGCCTCTTCTGTCTTTCTCTGTTCCCCATGTTGTAGAATTATCCTTGTAATTAAAGTCCCCTGTTCTTTCCCCCTCAAGTAATTGAATGTCACTCTCCTGGCCCATAAATCAATTTTAGGATTGTCTTATTTCTGTGTGTATTAAACGGAAAAGGCTTTCATATGTGCAGTGAATCTAGTACATTTGGAACACAGTGGACATATATGGGATATGCACAGCATATAAACAACAGTTACTCAGAATTTTTGAAAAATATCAGAACCCCTGCACAAATATCCTGACATTTTGCAGGAGCAGCAAACTGGACACATTTTAAACAAGTCAGATTTACTATGCATGAAGAAAGCCATGCATATAGCTATTACACAGAGGTTTCTAGGCTGCTCAGAAGCGTTCATCTCAGCACACGTGCTAAAGATCCAGTATGCATATAAATATATAAGTAAAGGACTAGTTTGTGATTCAGAATCTCAAAATAACAAAAATGTTAAAGAGGCCACTTACTTCTTACTTAGATCCATTTGGTAATCTTCTCCCATGTTTTCTTTGGCCAAGTTCTGTCATAACCTTGAGTTCCATTCTTTCCAGTTTTATTCAGTCATTCTTATTATTATTTTATTTTGTCTGCTACAAGAATGGGGACACATTTTAATAGCCTTCGTTCAGTAATCCCTGAGGGGAAGTCATTGTGGCAGGAAAATATTCAAAATGATAGTATCTCTGTAATTGAAAGCACAACCAGGAATAAACAAAAAATGTTTCCAAGTTGGCTGGACAAGTAGTGGAGTGTCAGATCAAGTTCAAATACTTTCAGAACAGAGTGGATTTTACTTCTGTATGACAAAGGCCTGAAAATTACTAAAAATCACAGTCTTGGGAAGATTTTACTGAACAAACATAATCCTATTTCCCCCAGAAATTCTACCCCAAAGCTTTTATCTTTCTAGCCTCCGCTTGCTACCAATGTGTATTACTACTGATATTTAATCTGAACAACTTAATGCAGCTTTACTGGGATGACAGCCAACTTCAAAGAAAGCATTCCATCTCTAACCCCAACAAATGCACAGGGACAAGATACTTTCACTGAAGATTAACCTTTTCCTGTGGATGATAGTGTGACAAAAAACAGAGAAAATCTTGTGGGTACTACTTAATAAGCCCATAATAGAAAGGCACTGCATTGTAGTTTCAGATATCTAGAAAAGGTATTTATCATAATTTCACTATTTCTGTACTAGGCCTTCTTTTTTTTTTTTTTTTTTTTTTTTTTTTGGAACCTGTTGGCCAAAAGAGAGATCCCGCTCTCTAGAAATTTCAGAATGAAGAAAGAAATAAATTATGTAATATTTACAAAACTATAAAAATTATTGCTTAATTTAGTTTTTTTGGAAAATGTCAGGTTTGAAAGTCAAAACTGAAGGGTCTTCTCTGTATTTAGAGTAGGAACAGCATCCTGAGCGGCTAAATAACATTATCACAACACCCTGCTAATGTACATAGAACATCTCTTTTTTTTTTTTTTTTTTTTTTTTTTTTTTTTTGTTCAAAATTGTCCTTGCTTCACCTTCTGTAGGCCTCCTTTTTCTGCTTGAGTTTGGCCTGGAGCTTCTTGTTCATCTATGCAGGTCTCCTGGCATCTTTGCCTGAATTCTCCTTTGTTGGGGCATCTCTCTTGAGCTCGGAGGAGGGTATCCTTGATATTAACCAACTTTTTTGGGCCCCCAGGGCTTTGTCCCATGGTATTCTACCAAGCAGATCCCTGAAGAGGCCAAAGTCTGCTCTCCCAAAGTCCAGAATAGTGAGCTTGTTGTGCTCGCTTCTTGTTGCCCTCAGGATCCCAAACTGCATTATTTCTTGGTCACCAGGTAAGTAATAAGTTACCAGTGTTGGTGGAATTGTATGTTATATAGTTTTTAAAACTTGAAAGTGTAGGAAAGAAAGCATACAAAAACATAGAAGGCAATAGGCAAGGATAACCTTGCGTGTAAGTGTTTTGGGCATTCTTTTGGGCAATACCAGTTAGTTTGGAGTAGAGTTCTAAGTGATACTAATTTGTAAACAGGGGTCTATCGATCTGTCTTCTAAAATTCTCAGTTGAGTTTCTGGTCTTTTGACAGTCTGAACATTTTTTTAAATTATTTTTTCTGCTTCTTTATGGATGGAAACTGCTGAAAAAATATAAATCCAATGATGTTTTATGTGAGTTTTCACATTGCAGATATTCTGTTTTCTAAGCAGTTATATGTAAATGCAGACATTCATTAGATGGGTTAGATTAGCTGGGAAAAGCCTTCATCTTTCTGGGCAAGTAGAAATGAGAAAGGAAGTACAGAAGAAAGCTCAGGGGTCACTGAAGGCCTTTCGTATTTAACCTTCATTTACTTTTTCATCTTATAATTCTTTATTGTTATGTGGAAGTATATGGTTTAGTTCTTCAAGTAGAGAGGTGATATCAATCCTTTAATAATTACCTTTGTTGTATACTGCCAATAAACAAAGAGGAATCATGGTAATCCACTCCACTGTATTATTACAAGTCTTTGCACATTGCTAATTCTTTTTAGTGTAAATATCATTATAGTAATAAAATTATTGAAGTTAAGAAAAAAAGCATTTCTAAAATTGGCAGAAAGTATCATAAAATCATTAGGTATCATCTATCACTCTCATAGATAGATAGATAGCAATAAAAACAGTTAATAATCATGAGGAACACACATTCTTGACTAGGCTGTCTCTGTTTTGCCAAGACTCATCTTTTTAATATATATTTAACCTACACTTGTCTTTAGAATATAATTTTTTCATTATGTTCGGTTTTAATCAATTTAAAAAATGAAATTATTCACAATAATATTTGTTTTCTTTGCCATCTGTGCTGCAAAACTTCTATTTATTAGTACTCTTGTTACATTTAGGTATAATATGATTTATCTCTTTCCTTAGCTTAGTTAGCATTTGGGTAGTAATTCTCTGTAGTTATTTATGACTGGACTTGGGGCTGTTTTCAAGCAGTTCAAGACCTTTATTTTTTTCTTATTGGAGTGGCATAAAAAGGCCTTAGGTCAAAATCCAATGTATCTATAAAGAGACAGTGTAATTACCTTACAAAGACAGAATGTAATGGTACTTTTGGGATGGGAAGTCTCCTCTATGTCTCCAGCCCCCAGGTTAACAAGATAAATGAACAAGAACATGGAAACAAAAAAGGAGATCAAAAGTTTTCTTCTGGCTCTGCCTTTATTGACCTGGATAATTGTCAGGATTCTCAGATATACTTTGGCAACGTGTTCCCCACTCACTGTCCACAATGGCTTTTCTGTCAGCATAGGTAGGATCAGTTTGGGATTCATTCCTATGGGATGTAAGTGGAAGACATAAAATATTGCAGTAGTATATTGAGAAAGTGATAGTCTATTCAGACTATTGTGTAACCCAACAAATTGAAGAGTGTAACTTTTCAAGGAAAATCTGTCAAACCTTAGAGGATATGTCAGCATTAGCATAACAATGAACAATTGTGTCCACTCCAAACTAGCAGCAATATTTCATATCTTTCTGAAAAACATCCAATATACTGTGACATCTGGGACCTGGGTTTGTAGGTGATAGATACATTACAAAAAGATGATGCTAGTGAAGCATATTTTTCAACTCCAATGTCTATTTTTATGTGCGTTTTTTTTTTCTGAAGGGTTCTATGGCATCCCAAATGAATATGTTTCTGTAGCATGCTGCCCATTCATATTAATGTTTAAGACAGACATTAATGACTTTATTTGTAAGAACATATGTGTCAATTCTGCAGACACTGAAATAACCATGCAGTGATGCTGTGGCTATCATGATCATCTCTAAAAGTTATTTCATTTCAGTGCTGATATTTGCCCTGTGTTTATGCTGTGGAATGTCAATTGCAACAATCAGCCTGGAAGCAATTTCTTTGATGTTTTTAAAAGTAGGAAATAATTTTTCACCTATCTGAATGCCAGTTTGCTGAGAGTAAATTAAAATGTTCCAGAACTGAGACTGGCAATTATTGCCAATTGTAACTTGATCGGCATGTTTTCAAATTAGTATTCCTAGCAGGGCTTTTTTTCACTCTTCTTGCAAAATGTAGCTCTTGTTTCATTGTATCAGTTTAAACTGGGAGAGATGAATATAGTGATCAATCAGATGTAGTAAAAAAAATAATAATAAAAAAATCTGATACTATATTTTCTTAATTTCTATCTTTTTGGGAATATTTCCCAATCTGCTTTTCCCTTTGGCATATTTCAGACATCTTCTTTATGGACCAAATTGTACCTTGATTTAAATTATTGATAAAGCTGTCTTAAATTAATTGGGAGCAAGATATAGGCAGCTATCTTTGTAGAGCGCTGTTAGTACTATCAAAACCTATTGAAACTGAGGCCTTCATTGCTCTAATATGCTTAGTTTCCAGGGTTGAATGTGCAGAGCCTATGCCTAAATATGGATCTGCCACATAGCTGTATAACCAAGGTATGGCACGGGGCCATTATTAAATTTACTTTAGGCCTCTGTGGTTCCTGGTAATGCATTCTCTTCTACTGAGAAGACATTGAAACAAGCTCCTCAGGCAAAATATCCATTAAACTTTTTTCTTTAAAGAAAAAAAATC
This sequence comes from Nettapus auritus, assembly GCA_011076525.1. Classification (NCBI taxonomy): domain Eukaryota; kingdom Metazoa; phylum Chordata; class Aves; order Anseriformes; family Anatidae; genus Nettapus; species Nettapus auritus. The sequence continues at coordinate 9,676,527 of CM021767.1, forward strand.
TTCTGCTAATCTGCTGCAATTTATGTTTGCTTTGTGATTCTGCAGCCAAGCTTGTCAATAAAACTGTGCTAATCATTAGGAAGTTAGTGGCTGTATGCATTCAGACATCCTACAAATAATGCTCCATAACTAAAACAATATTCTAAAAGGGTTTGGTTTTGTTTTTCTCCTGCATGGTTAGAGTCTTGTAGCATGTTATTTTGCTCTCTTTTCTCTCCTTAAAAATCCTTGAGTATTTTGTCTGATGAAATAACTGTTCTTACAGTGTGCTTTTTTCTTTCATATAGTGTAGTTTAATGATAGAAAATGGATGTCTCACAGATAAAATTACATGCTACTGTCTCCTGTCTCAAAGACTTAAGCCCTGTAATCTTTTAAAAATTGATCATTAGTCACATACCTTCCATAATGTTACTGTTGCCTAAAAATTTGGAAAACAGTTAAATTAAAAGTAATAATAATAATAATAATAAAAGAAGAAGAAGAAAGAGTAGGTAGCACTTTCTGGGAAGACCATTAGAAATGAATAGGGAGTGGGTAAAGGTTTATCTTATAAAAGGTTTCAAGACCCCAGAAATCCAAGATGGGAAAAGAACTATTCATCCATTAAAATATATTGGGTCAATTTTCCATGTTTTGGAGATCTACTTAAGTCTGTGAACCTTATCACCTCTTAAAAAAAAAAAAAGGTATAACTCCATTCCAATTTTGAATAAGCAACTTGTGTTCCATTGTACTTGCTCATACTTGAAATCTGTGTATGCTGCTCATCTGAGAAACTTCTTGTTACAATGTTAATGAAATAATATTTTAATCACCATTTTGAGTCGGGCATCTCAAGAGTGTGATGGTTTCTATTGATAGTTTAGTATTTTTTTTGATGAAAATGGATAAATTCCCCCATCAGACAACCATGCAAGTACAAGGATGAGAATGTAACTGTCACATCCAGCAAAGTTTGCTCAAGAGCCAGATTTTTTTCAGAAGACATGTGAATCAAGTTAATAGCAATAGCTAGCATTTGTTCTCTTTTTTTTTGGCATTTTGGACTGCAAGAATATGCACTATCGTGCAGTAATAGACTGTTCATATAATTCGTATCTTGCTTTTTTTTCCCCAGTTGTTTCTAAGTAATAGGAAGGATGCTGAGAGTAACTTGTGGTAGCTGAGGATAGGAGAACTATTTTTTTTTTTTTTAACATAGCTTTTAGCTAGTTAGAAGAGCCTATCAGAACATGCTCTATTTTACATTATTCTCTTCAGATTTTTTTCTTCTTCTGCCTTTCTGCATCATAATTAGTCTAGATACTGTCGTGATGCATTCACCCATGATCCATCTCATCCACTCTTCACTACTGGCCAGATAGCAGGTGCTTCTGAAGAGAACTTGGAGTCTTTGTGCTACCTATAGGAAATACTGAAATTTAAGAGATGTATTTACACTTATTCCTGGGTTAACTTTTGTTTCTTAAGCAATGACATATCTATAGAGAGTTATATAAGGGAAGGGTGTATAGTCTTAGTTGTTCTAATTTCATACTGGGTGGTGAGAGCACAGGTGTGTTTTGCAGTCTTTATCAAAATAATGAGAGATCTCATTCTTTAATACCTGTTTACAACTTCCAGTAATCATGCTTTTTGTCTTCTAATGTAACAAAAGTTAATGCTTTACTTCAGCTACAGAATTCTGTATATTTTAATTAAATGCTGTTTCTGATAAGCATTTTAGCCCACAGTACTTTACATTGAAATTTCATTTCACTTAGGATTCAGTAGATATAATTATCAGGGTACAATTGCATCCTTAGTAGGCTCTGGTAAGGATGGTAAAATTGCTTAGACTGAAATGATTTGAAAACTTCTGTACATCAAGGTGTAGCCTGCCAAGATTCTGCTTTTCCCAAATGTAGATTTCACACTGGGGGAATGCACGTGGTGAGATGTTCTCTGACATATGCTTTACTGTCAAATTTATTTTCCCTAGCTTGAGGTATTCCCTTGTTAGCTCCAGGTGCCTGTTGTGGACAGCTACCTCTGACCATCTACAACATCATTTTAAGTAGGATTGCATCCCTGTGAAACTTAGTACGTAGCTATTTTTGAGAGACATTTTTTGTTTTCCAGACAGGACAGCTTGCTGAGCTGGTTAAAAAGATCATAGCATCATGGTTGGAAGGGACCTTAAAGATCATCTTTTTAAAATTTCATCTTAAAGATCAAATTCTTCTGCCATGAGCAGGGACACCTCCCACTAGACCAGGTTGCTCAAAGCCCCATCCAGCCTGGCCTTGAACACTTCCAGGGATGGGGCATGCACAACTTGCCTGGGCAACCTATTCCATTGCCTCACCACCCTCACAGTAAAGAATTTCTTCCTTACATCTAATCCAGACCTACCCTCTTTTAGCTTAAAACCATTATTGCTTGTTTTATCCCTACAATTCCTGATAAACATGTTTGTATGTCTCTCTATAAAAATGGATTGGAAACAACCGAAAGACCAAAACAGTATGATTCTGGTAGAGGAACAAAGAGATGACTATAGAGAGAGAGTCCCTACCTGGAGAAAAATAACTTTTGGGGAGATCAAAAGATACCACTGTTCTCGGGGAGCCTTCTGCAAACTGAAGGAAGAATATAAATTGAGAAGTGCAGACATATCCTCTGAGGTTACTGAAACCAGTCTTTAACCTTTGTAATTTAAGTCTCATGACCTGTGGAGCACCGTCATGCTGCATGAAGAATGACTGATTTTCCTTCTGTCTTTCTCCTCTTCCACTTAGTTTAAAACTAAAAAAAAAAAAAAAGTCCAAAATATATTGATAATAAAGGCAGCAGAGACAGGTTTTAAGTGTTAAATTTTAAGGTAATAAGTTTGAGAACAACCTAGGAAAGAAGGAGAAAGAACCTCTTTTTAAAAAGAGAAGGAGTTTTAGTTTTCCTGTCTGGATGGTTGTTTTTCAGCAGAGACATCAACCAAGTTATTCACTCCAAAAGGTTGTCGCCACAAAAAAGAAGCTAACTTTTTTAAAACACGCCACAGAAAAATATGCTACAAATTTTACAAAGGGCAATAAATTAGCTTCCAAAGGCCTTCTGACTATGAAAATGCTGAAATAAGGTGATTTGTTCTTGTGGTGTCCCATAGCACCCCATAGGGACAGCACTTGTCACAATGTCTTTTGGTTTCATTGCTGTTGTGCTGTTTCAGCTGGCATTTGGAAGTTGAGGAAACACTTGAATTCACCCATCTGAATGTATTGTTTTAGTAGAAACCTTTTCAGACCTTCTTTGTCTATCCTGCAAAAGACATGAAATGGTCAACAGCTCCTAGGTTAGCAGATAAAGAAAAAGACACAATGTGTCTTAGTGTTTTAGGAGTTGGTATAAAAAATGAGGAAAAAGTTCATAGGTACCTCAGGCTTTAACAGTTCCACAAATGGTACTTGTTGCACAGGGAAAATTGAGGCAGCCTGACATGCAGAAAGCTTTATTCATGGGGCCTGTATATGGCAACATACATCAATTTCCATGTTACCTTAGGAAAAATCAGGCAGAGACAGATAAAGGAAAAGTCTAGTGGCCAGCTCGGAAGAGAAGTGGTAGTGGTCCCCAGGTAAGCATTTTCTCCTGGGTGTCCTGTCCAACACAGCAGGTAATCACAATAATGTCAACAACCAGGGTCTTTTTTTCCTTGGTGGTATTATAGCTTTCATCAGCACCTGCTCAACCTTTTTCTCAGTGGTATTTGTTTAATGACACACTTGCCGTTTTTACTTTAGTTGAAATTTCCTTAATTAAGGTGTAAGTTTTGCACACTAATTGACTGCAGAGCCTTGTGCACACTTGTTATTTAGTAATATTAATCAAATATTAGAATTATTGTTTGCTCTTTTTGCTGAAATATAGACTCAACAATTTGGAAGATCACAGGAGGATGGGGTAGTGGTGGGAATCAGTGCAGAGCTATAAACAGAAACTACAAGGCAAGAGGTTGAGGAGACAGATGAAACCATGGGACATCAAAATAAATAAATAAGTAAATAAATAAATAAATCACTGTCCCAGAGTGCAACAGCACAAGGCTGCAAGAATAAGAGTAGTTGGGAGACTTAAGTGAAACCACAGCCACAGTATAGTCTCAGGGTGAGCAGGTGGAAGGTTGAAGTGAAAAGACAGGCTGAAATGGCAAATGTGGGGCCTTCAGCCATACATGAATTAAAGCATTCTGCAGCAAATGGAAAATCCTGTTTCTGAATGTGTCCAAAAGCACTTTAGTTTTGACAGTACAGAGCAAATGGTCACATATTTTGGGCACAAGTACTCCAGAGCATGTGCTATAGTAGTATTTAATAGCATTTAGTAGCATTTATAATAGCAATTGTGTGATCTCCTTCCCTCTTCTTGCCCCTACACATCTGAGAAGTGATAGATGCAAATTTCTCTCAAAGTAGTCCATATTAGATATGTCCCCAAGTATCTAACTTAAAATATTAGATAAATCAGCCAATGTTCGTGCACCTTGGAGAAAATGTATACATCCTTCCTTTATTGGTGGCTGTCTTAAAAACATTTGTGTAAAGATCTGAAGTATAACTCCCAAGATCCATTATATTCATAAGGAATTTTATATTCATAAAGAATTTTATTTTTATGGAAATGAAAAAGTGTAAAACTGAAATTCTTAATCTACTTTTTGTTTCCTTTAGTGAGTATACAAATGAGAAAACAATGGGAATGTGAGAAGATTAATGGTATCCTTTAAATTATTTAAAATCATTCATCACACAAAGAATTTGCCATTTAGAGAAAACATCAATCTGAATAAGGAATTCCTGTAATTAAAGGTGAACATGGCTGTGAGGTGTTTCTCAGTGCAAAAACATTTTTTTTTTTTTTTTTCCTACAACAACATTCCCATGAAAAAAAAACCTAATCCTACAAACAGGATTATATTTGGAAACACTTGAGGCATTCCATATTGCTGTAAAACTGCTGTACAGTTTTTCTGTGTTTCTATCCAGTTTGTCAGTTAGCTGCTTGATTGTGCTAAGAAACAATCACCTAAGCTTTCAAGACCAGACCCAGCAAACCAGGAGAAAATTCAGAACTCAAATACACGCATGGACACGCTCAGTGTAGATGTGTCCTTATTCAGCAGCAACAATTTGCTTTGCGCTATAGTTCAGAATAGTTCATTGAAAGGTACCTTACATGGCACATGGTTTGTAGGTATCAAATCCTGCCAACACCAGTAACACAAATAACACAAGTAGTGTATTCTGCACATCTAAGTTTTTGTTCCAACGAACTTCAGCTCCCAGATTCCTTCAGGTGATCTTGAAGTTGCACTTCACCTCCTCCAATGTGTTTCTTACTATAACCAATGCAGAAATGCACAAGTGCTACTCTGTATGATGTAAATATTTCCTTTTTACTGGTTAGTTGTTAGGTAACCTTAACTACTGTTCAGATTGTAGTTGTCGGCCAAATTAGGATTGCTTCTTGGAAGAGCTGTCTCTGGCTTTTTTTGTTATTCTTCTGATCAAGTTTTATTTTATTAATTGCAGATAGATCCAGCCAGCCAATAATTTAAAAAACCTTACATCATTACCTTCCTTTCATTTTTATTATTTGTATGAGTGTTTGCTAACCGAACACCCAAGTGACTTGCCTACTGAATGACTCTTCAGTTCGTAGGAGTAAATAGCTATAGAACTGTAATTTTTTGTTATTATTAAACAATTGGCACACATTTACATTCTGTTACAAAAATATTTTTATAAAGTTTATTCTTATTTTAAATTCAATTTAATTATAATTGAGGGTCCCTCTAGGATTAAATAAACACAAGAAGGCAGGGCAGAAGATTGGTCTGTCTGAAGAGGGAAATCCTCCTGGAGAGTGGAGAAAAAAAAAAAAAAAAAGGAAATGAAAAAGAAAATATCATCTCTGGAAGCAAGGTCTGGCTTCACAGAGAGATTATAGAGCTTTGGTTTGCATCTGCAGGAAGAAAATAAGAAAAGCCAAAGCTCAGCTTGAGTTGACACTGGCCAGTGAAACATCAGACAACAAACTAGACTTTTAAAAATATGTCTACAGCAAGAGGAGGTCTAAGGATGCTTGATGAAGATCAAGTATTTAACAAGTAAACATGAGGAAAAGGCAAAGGAATATAATGCATTTTTTTGCCTCAGTTTTTAATATTAATGATGAATCTTGGGCTGCTTAGTCTGAGTTGGAGGATGATGACTGGGGGGAGCAGTGACTTTCCATCTGTGGTCACTGCAATGGAACAGTTGTAACAGCTCAATGTTCCTAAATCCATGGGGCTGACGGAATTCATCCCAGAGTACTGAAGGAGTTAGGGGATGCTACAGCTGGACCCCTCTCAACAATTTACCAAAGACTGTGGGAGTCTGGGGAGGTCCCTGCTGACTGGAAGCTAGCTAATGTTATCCCCATCTAATGTAAAGAGTATTTAAGATTCTTGAAAGCATCCAGAGGAGGGCAACAAAGCTGGTAGAAGGATTGGAAGGCATGTGCTATGAGGAGAGGCTGAGGACACAGTTTGTTTCATTTGAGAAGGCGAGGATAAAAAGCGACTTCATTGCTCTCTGTAACTTCCTGAAGAAGGGAAGTGGAGAGGGAGGTGCTGATCTCTTCTCCTGGGTTACTAATGATAGAAAGTAAGGGAACTGCATAAAGCTGTACCAGGGGAGATTCAGACTGGATATTAGGAAAAAAGTTGTAAACATGAGGGTGTTTAAACACCAGAACAGGCTTCCAGGCGAGGTGGTTGATGCCCTGTGGCTGTCTGTGTTCAATAGACATTATCTAAATGTCCTTAATCATGTTTTAACATTTGTTTAGCCCTGAAGTGGTCAGGAATTTGGACTCAATGATGTTTGAAGTTTCCATCCAACTAAACTACCCTACTCTTTTCTGTGCTCTATGCTCTATACTCTATACTTCTGTGCTATTCTATTCTAAACTCATCGCATACTTGATTGTAAGCTGTTGAAGATAAATTTTGTCAGGGTTCTCTGAACTGGTGAAAATTTCCTTCTGAGAAGCCCTCATTTTCATCATTAAGATGCAGTATTATGCCTCTATTAGCTTCCTTCTCTTTAGAGAGAATTTGAAACTAGACATAGATCTAGGAAGAGAGAATGCCTAGTTCATGTATAAACTAGAAGTTCCACATACCTTACAGATGCTCTAGATGTGCTTTATTCACTTTCCTCTCACTGTATAGTGCTGTCTGAATTCTCTTTCTTGTGCCTAGCCTAAAAATTTGACACCTTATTTATTACTATTTGACTTATTGTGATTTAAAGGTATTTCACATATGATATGACTACTTTACCTCTACTTCCTGTGTTCTCCTGCATAAACTGGGCCTGTCTGTACTGATCATTAACTTAGACAAACCTGACAAAGTTTCATGTAATGCTGACTAGATCCTCATCACAGTTGCTTCTAGTGCTACTTTCTTATGCTACTTTCTTTTATTTCTTCAGTGTTGCTCTAGTGCATTTTTACTTTGCAGTTTGTATAATTTTGTCTGAGATTAACTCTTCTGTCTCATAATGTAACATCTTCCTTTCTTTCTGTATTTATTACCTATTTAACTGTGAAAATGTGGTAACAGAGGCTTGGCTAAACTACAATGCAGACTTTAGTTTTATTTTGGAGGTCAGAACTTCTCAGGTTTGTTTCTCCATAACAATATTTATGCCAAAGGAATTCTAAGAGAATTTTAGCACCTGTAAAGCTTTGATTCACAAGGCATCTCAGCATATGCTTAGAACATCTGGATGAAAATGAGGACTTATAAATCCTACATGGAAAGTCTCAATAGAACATATTAGACAACAAGGTCTATGACGAAGGAAAAACAGGGATGGGCAAGGCAGAAAGAAAACAAGAGAAAAGAAACATCAAGTATAGAAGACTAAAGAAAAGACAGATAATAGGATAGTTGCTGATAAGGAACAGGTAGCTAAAAACCATTATTCAGTAAATGAAAATGCTAAAACAAAGAACACAAGGCTACACAAAAAAGAGGGAGAGAACAGATTAGCTGTCTGTTATAATTAAATACATGCTTTGTATTAGTAAAGAGAATTAAAATAGTTAAAATCATATTTTTCATTAGATTACCCTTCATTGTGATTGACAAATAGTTATTGCCTGTAGAGGTGCATTAATATTCTTTTGATAAGGTTCATGAAACAAAAGTAGCTTTGCTTGGTGGTACAGAGAAAACAACAGTGTTTTTAGCTTATCCAAATATGGTATGCTTGAGCGTTTGAGGTAAATATTAAATATTAAAAATAATTATCACCAGAGTTTAAAAGAATTAAAATCATGAGTTTTATGTGTGTAAAGTTTCACATCATACAGAAGTATTTCTGGTTTTATGGACTTATTTCCCCTGGAAAACACATATGAAATATTTTAATTGTGCCCCCTCTCCAGTCCTCTTCCCCAAATGGCATGGTAACTGTAAGGATAGACTATATGAAAGGCCACAATTGCTCCCATAAAATTCTGGCCTTGTAGTCTTTTCTGGTTTTCATCCAGCAGTTTCCTTATGATACCTATGCCTTGGGGGATTTATTCTGTTCAAAATTAAAGCAAAGAAAAAGGAGAGTTACCTTGTAGTTCTTTGTCAAGGCAAGACAATTGTATTATTTATTCATTTTTTACTTCCTCTGTTACATTTTAAGATACAGAAGATTTAAAGTTACATCAAATAGTTCCAAACTACTGTTGTTTAAAAACAAAGAATGAGGGAAAAAATGCTTTTGATGTGCTCTATTAATTTGATATCAATCTATAATACTAATTCCCTTCAATAGCTAAATAAATACAAATTAAATGTCCCAGACATTAAATAACTATTTGGAGCAACTGACATTGTACCTCAGTAGCATATAAAACCTGCTACTCAGGTATCTGAGTACAATGGAAATATCAGTACAATGGAGAGAACAGTGTTTTTTTGTGGTTGACTGCTGAAGATCTAGAAAGTGATACTGAACTAGTCCATGGAATGGGAGAGAAGGTGACTGTTCTCTGTGTTAGAATTCATAGAGTATGGAAGTTTACCTGAGGCATTTCATAATACAGGAAAATAATACAGGATTTCATAATACCTAAAAATTGGTCCAAGACACTTAATTTGATTTGTTGACCTGTTTACTTGTTTTCCCTTGTCTTCTGTTAATCTGTGCAAACACTTTGGGTAGTAAGCTGATAGAATATGAACATAGTGTCAATAACTGATGAAAAATCACAACTTTGGATATACATTCTTCTTCTTAACCCTTGTAGATAGATAGTACTTCGGTGGATAAAAAGGTAAGAGTCAGGAGGTGTGATCAGAAAGCTGTATTCTGGTCTGTCAGTGATACTAACTGATGATCAGTAAATGTCCATGGAGAGTTCATAATGCAAGAAGTTCCTACTAATGTTAATGATATTGGAACTCTGACTTTCAGAATGCCATTTCTGATGACTGTAGCTGTTGATCCCCTATAAGTTAAATTTGGTGATCTAATTCAATTAAAAAAAAAAAAACAAAAAAAAAAAAAAAAAAAAAAAAAACAGCCTGAAGGCAGTAATCCTTTGAGATCAGATCAGTTTTAGATGTTCAAACAGTTCAATTCAGCCTTCTCATGGTGAGTATTAACATTTACTTGCAGCACAGAGTTTGCCTTTTCAGCAGGGAAGATCTATGGAGCAGTTAGCACCATATATGACACTTTCAGAGTTCTGTTTTTTAGGAAGTCAAGGAATCTCTTTCTGTTTTACCAATACAAATAAAAATCCCTCATCATGTCAGTGTTTGAAATTATACTGGCAAATTAGTCTTTTAGGAATAATAATAGGATATGAATCCTAGTATTTCTGATGAACGATTATGTTTCTAATTTGTCTGTGGGATGTGTAGGCACTCGTTCAGGTCTATAAAACATTGCTTAAAAACTTCAACGAATTTTATGAAAATAAAAGGTGTTATTGGGAGTAATAATACTTTTTTTTTTTTTTTTTATCTCTGTAGAGGCTTTATAAGGTATCGGAAACAGTGCAATTTATCTTTTTTATTATGTTTCTCTGATAACCTGCTTGTATTCGCTGTTTAGGACAGAGTCAGTATATTTCAAATAGACCAAATATTTCTTTTATGAAGAGTATGAAATGAACAAGAATGAAGTTATTAAAAAGTCTGACTGTGGCCACTATTTATGAATGCAGACTTTTTTTAGATATTGAAAGGCATAGGAAGTTCTGAGAAGATTTTTCATTATAGAGCAGGTTCTTCCAGCTGCTGCACGAAAGCAAATGTCTATTGTTAACTAGCATCCCTATCATGGCTATACATTGGTTAAGGAATCTACCTGTACAGAGCCACAATCACTGAATTGCAGCTGTGAAGGAGGTTTTGTTTCCATACAAGCTTTCTGTATTGACTACAAGTCCTAAGTACATGGATGTTAACTTTTATGGTACCTAAGAGAGCACTGGGGAGTGCACTTTGCTAAATCTGCAATTTCCAGTGCTTTTGGAAAACTATTCTCTCTGAAACACAGAGTCAAGCGTTGTTTCATATATCGTAGGTTTCTATATGAATCCAAAAAAGTACCAGTGGCTATGCAGTGCCATGTTAGTGGTTATATTGCGCCATATGGGTGGCAAATTCCCCCATATGCTATAACCATTGTGTCTAGGGATGCTCTAGGATAAGAAGCACTGTAGAAATGTAGGTCATTATTATGTTATTTGCATCCTCTGTTCCAAGAGTGTTTGCTTTAAACCCTGTAGTGCCATGTAAGTGAAAAAAGAAAATCTAAGTAAAGCACAAGGGCATCCAATCTACCCTAACGAGAAAAAGAATTGTTAGGGTAATCGTTGTTCTGAGTTCTAAATATTTCACAATTAGGCATTCATTTGGAAGGAGCAGCTGCTGTATATCCTCCACATACTATTTTGCTTATGCTGTTTAATGATTACGAAACACAGAATATACTTTTATTGACTATGTTTTCCTCTACAGGAAACAGGAGTGTAATAATGAATATTCACATAAGAAACAGCTTCAAGGTTCTAGCACCAGAAGCAGCTGTGCTCCTTACAATGTCTGCAGTCATTTGGGTTGGCTGGATGTAAATAATTTACATGTGCTGTATATAGCAGTGCTTTTAGATCTCTGTATATTTATGCTGATACATAAGTTAGACTTTGCTGGCAACCACTCTGTTGATCAAATTGAAACAAAAAGTAGGTTGTAGCTGTTCAGGGACTAGTCTCCCAGTTGCCCCGAACAACTGCCATGTGCGGTACAGAAGCCATCATAGATAAGTGTTGAATCTCAAGATCCCTAAGGAATATTTTAAAGCTAATTATCGTTATCAAGAAAGTCCTTGAGGTCAGAAGGCAGTGAAATTCTCTTCAGAGTCTGTCTAGTTACTCATTACTTCAGAATTTATTAATATCCAAACACATCAAGGAGCAGACAGTAGGCTCTTTTGATATACAAGAGCAAGATTGTTCTCTCACATTCTTTCATTAACAATATAAAGCTGTAACAAGTATAGGAAAAAAAGATTTTTCTCTCAATAGCTGCCAGGGAAGTTTTGCACCTTGTGGCAGATCCTTAAGTTGATAGTTACAGTGTAAAGATCTGCATGTGATGCTGTGGAAGATCAGACTGATTACACAAAGATATGAGGAGGCTCCATCCATTTATGCTGTCAACTCACACACCACTATGTATGCACGTATGTCTGTAGATGAAAAGCATTATGTGTAAGTAAAAACAAACAAGACAACTGGCACATATTCTTCTAGCTGTCTGCTATGGCATACAGGTGATCTATTTACATAAACAGGTAGGGACTGCTTTATAGGAAAAAAATCATGTATTGTCTTTGAACTTTGGTCAAGTGGCTTGATGCGTGTGGCTTACCTAGCTGTCATTTTGTTTTTCTGATTTATTTAATAAGATCTCCTGTATTTACCTCTGTTGGCATTCCTTTTGGATTATGGTTCTTCCTGAAAGTGCCAAACAGAACTTGATACTAGTATATAAGGACATACGTGATAAAGAAAATCCCAGTGTGGATTTGCAGAGCAATATGATGTATACTCTGCAGTTCTCTAGCAGGAAATCATCCATTGTTATCTGCTTAATTTTAAGTTTCATTATTTTGTCAATCAGCAGATACACATTTCAGTATTCTCTTTGATTATTCACTGTAATTAGCTTTTGCTGTGCATATAGGTTTGTGGTTTGTTTGTTTTTGTTTGTTGTTTTTGTTTCTCAAGCTGAAGGAAGAAGACTTCTCAACACTGTTGCCCAGAATAGTGGTGAGCATATTTAAATATCAGTGCCTTGGTGCTATAACACCTAGGCAAACAGTAAGCAATTGCTTTTGCCAGAGGGATGTCACTATCTGGCTAATGGTTGCTGAGGGTTAGGTATATGCATGATACAAATAAACACACTGACTTCATTGACAATGAAAAATGCTGAAGCAAATTGTCCGTCTAGGTCTTTGCCTCATTTCAGTCTATCTTTCTAAATTGACCTATGTCATTACTACAGGCTGAATCAGGTACATAGTACCCTGTAGATGCATATCAGAAATATAGGGAGATGCAAAGAATTGATATTTTCCATATGGAACAGAAACTAATTGACTAGTTAGTACCATTTCAGTAGCTTATGGCAAAGGACAGAATACAGGTATTTTAACAAGTGACTGTCCCTTAAGCTCGTGATGCAGGCTGTGTTACAAGGGGATGTGTTTTTTTAAAAAAATAATGACTCAGTGACTAGAAAAAATATTATTTTATTTATTTCCCTCGGGTTAAACAAAAATCCTTCTCATTTCCACTAGAGGAAAGGACAACACCAAAACTGTTTTTGTTTTTGTTTTGTTTTGTTTTTTAAAAAAAAAAGAGTGCAAAAAAATATGTAGCATTTAGCAGCATTTTGGAAATGCGGATACATAATTCTGAGTATGTATGTTGAGGCAGTAGACTTTACAGAACTAAGCTCTGAATTAAATCTGAAACATTTACTATCTGGTGCAGTTATATCTTTTCAAAGTAAAGTCTTTGCTCCTTAAGAATATGTTTATGAGCCCTTGGAAAAGTATTTTAGGACTTAGGAAGTAATAACCATTTCATTCATATGTGAATCATTCCAAATGGGCACAGAAATTACTTCAGGCCTTCCTTTATTTATGAATAGAGGACAAGACAGAGGCAATAAATATACTTAATAATTTAAACATGCTTATTGTACCTTTTGTGAGATTTTTAAAAGAACATAATTATTAGTGGTTTTAATAATGCATATTTAAATATTGGTGATAATCCTACTTATGTTTCTTAATTTATCTTTAGACTCATATTTGTCTATTCAAGTTGGCTCATAGAATTTTTTTTTTTTCAATTTTTCTGTGGCTCATGTACTTGCCTCCTATAGTATTTTGCTTTAGTGTTTAAATCACCTGAGTGAGGTGATAATAAATGGGTATGAGTCTGAATCAAAGGTGTGACTGCAGTTTGTATAAATAGATACAGCTACTGTTAAACAAATTGGTGAGGTTACTGTTAAACTTTATAGGTGTCAGGGTTTTAAGTCAGACCTTTATTTATCTGTGGTCCCGTGTATTGTGGGACACAACTGTATTGTCCAGCCTGAAACATACCACATGTATACCAATAACACGAGGCAGATTCACTCAAGTGTCTCTTTCTGTAATTGCAAGTTTTAGACTATGGTCTAGTCACAGATTAAGTTAATTGAATACTCTAAGAAGTTTTGAAAGTTACATAAAATTTTAAGTCTTTAATTCTTAAAGTGAATATTTGAATGGTAATTCTTGGGCAATTGCAATAATTATTATTACTGAAGATCATCTATCATACGTACTTTCAATGCATATTCCAGAGTATTTTCCAAATCAAAGCTTTCAGCTGGTAAATACTGCTCTTTTCATCTTTCATCTTCATTAAAGTTTTACTGCCAGGCTTGTCTCAATTCCCATCTACCTTTTTAAATTTCTCCTGTGCAAAACAATCCACATGTTATAATTTTGTTTTTTTTCCCCACTATTGTGGTTTAACCTGGCCGGAAGCTAAACACCACACAGCCGTTCAGTCACCCTCCCCCCCCATCTGGGATGAGGGAGAGAAACGGAAAAGTGAAATGAGAGTTGAGATAGAGACAGTTTATTAAGATAGAAAACAATAATAATAATAACAATAGTGTGTATGAAACAAGTGATGCACAATGAAATTGCTCACCACCCGCTGACCGATGTCCAGTCTATCCTGAGCAGCCGGCCCCCACATCCTGGCTAGCTACCCCTATATACTGTTGAGCATGATGTCAGATGGTATGGAATACTCCTTTGGCCAGTTTGGGTCAGCTGTCCTGGGTCTGTCCCCTCCCAGCTCTTGCTGCACCCCCAGCCTGCCCGCTGGCAGGACAGAGCGAGGAGCTGAAAAGTCCTTGGATTGGTACAAATACGGCTCTGCAACAACCAAAACATCGGCATGTTATCAGCACTCTTCTCATCCTAATCCAAAACACAGCACTCTACCAGCTACTAGGAGGAAAATTAACCCTGTCCTAACTGAAACAAGCACTCCCACTTTTTCATGGGATTTTTTTTGTTTTGCAAATTACTATTTCAGTTTATAATAAGTGGTTTTAAAAATCAAAATAACAATCTTTGAAACCTTTGAGAACAGTAAACCATAGTTGCATATTTAAATTTCTAGGTTTTCCAACTGGATTTCACTAAACACTATGTCCTTACAAATAGTGAATTCAGCTTTCCATCTGCCATATAAAATGTGATATTTCTTACTATAAATAACCTGAAAACATCTCTGCTGAAATTAATTGCTATGGAAAAATGGATCATAGGTAATATTTAGAAATGAAGGATTATACAGAGTCCTACCATGTAGTTGTGGATTAATATATCATTAAAGCTGTACTTGAAATTTAAAAAATCTGGAACAAGTCCATGTTGCAAGATTGTTTCCTTATCCTTGATTGTCTGCTGTGAATTACTGACAGTTTCATAGAGAATTTCCATTAGGAAATTCCTTTTAAAAATGTTTAGAACAAGAGAAAGGACTAACCTAAGTGCCAGCAATTTCATGGTGTGTTATGTCAAATATAATAGTTCAGCAGCACTCAGTTGACATGGTTCATTAGTTATCATCAAACCCCCAGATCATCTTTGTGCAGAAGCCCAAAAGGCTCTAAATATGCACATGCATTGCAATTATGAGATAATCAAACTAAAATTTAAAAATTTTGAAGATAAATTGAAAATAGATCATTCTTTCAAAGCCCCTAGATTAAAGGGAGGTAACTATATGTGAATCAAATACAGTTCTGCTGAATTATCTTGTTCAATTTCCGTGCTTTCTAAATAATAGACAAGGTAACTGTACAGAATGATTCCTTTGAAGGATCTGACAAGCGTGATTTATGGCATGCCCAAAGCACATTCCTTCCTTGAATATTTAATGGAAAGAGCTTCATTTTCCCCAATTCTGATATTGTGGAATTAAATCTAAATTGTGTCTTAACGTGGAAAGTCACAGGAGGGAGAATATAAATTATTCTCTAACAAAAATATACAAGAAATCTAAATTGGAAAATTGCTATTTTGGAATGCAAGACAGCAAACTACAATTAATCACTGTTCTTCTTCTCATCAGACTTCACAGTGAAGCTTCAAGAAACATAATGCAGTATGTTAAAAGGCTCATTTGAAAACCTTTCTCATATTCTGTAAACATCTGGAAAAATGGACATCCTTGTTTAGAATAAATCATTCAATGAGTTACTATCTTTAGAACCTAGAACTAATTTCAATGTGTCTAAAGCTTTTGAATCCTTTGAATTTAAAGGATTCAACTCATGGAATTATTTTTAGATTCAAGCATTCATGAAAGCTTCTGTAATCACCATATGGAGAGAAAAAGTAATAAACTGGAATATTAACCACAAGAAAACAGGTGCTTCCAACTTCCTGTGGGTTTTAAAGAAGACCTTATATTTGTTCCTAAAATGCCTAAAGTGCAGAGTATCAACCTGATCAACATTTCAGTTACAGCCTTTCCAAATGTCTGATACTGCTTTCTATCACTGAGGTTCCCCATAGAGACTTTCCCTCTAAATTAAACTTCCGTATAGAACCCTCATCCCTGTGTTCTGCAGACTCTTTATGACTCAGCTTTTAAACTTCATTAAGTAAATTGCCCACATAATTGTTTTTATAAGAAAATGTTCTCTTTGAGCAACCTGTAGCTTCAAAACATTTTTCTAACTCTGTGTTCTGCAGGAAATAATTCTGTTACATTTTTTGTGAGGGTATGTTTGCATTGCTAAATTTGCATTGCTCCTTTTCATGTACACCACAGATTTTGTTCTTCCTTAATCTTGTCTGGCTTTCCAGCAAAATAAAAATAAATAAATACATGCAGAGTTGCTGCTTCACTTGAGGAAAATAAAATTATCCATGCAAGTATATTTTCTGCTTATCTGGAGGTTTGTTTATCATAGTTGCTTGATTTGATAGGTTTTTAAAGATTCCACAAGGAGGTAGTTTTACTACTTCATCACTGAGTCTTGCACAGATACAGATCACAGGTACCAGAAAGGACCAGAGCCTGTTCAGCGTATTCCATTGCAACATTGTAGGTATTCAGGATTTCAATCATTTATGAAGACTGATGATGTAAAACTATCACCGGGTCATCTATTAACCTTTATGGATAACAAACCTAAAACAAAAGTTTATTTAAGAATTTATTCTAATTACTTTTTTTTCCAATGACATATTTAGAGAAGAGAGTTTCCTGCTTAGTAGGTAGAACAAGGGAGTCCCATCTAGATATTTATCCTGTATAATGACATTTTGTAGCTATGCTAGTCCAGTGATTCAAGTAGAGCTATCAAGGCTGATAGCTGTTTTCACTTGTTAGTCCCATAAACTGCCTTGAATGAAGTCCCCCTCTTCCATATCATTACAAGAGCACAATGTGACAGCTATGTGAGAGGTGATTCAGTTGTTTGTGTTTAAATATCTCCAGTGATTTTAAAACCTGTTGGAGAGCTGTGTCCTTCTGGAGTGGCCGCTGAGTATCTAAAAGGGTGCTACACATCCATGATTTGAATTGCTTTAATTACTTCCTTAATGTCTTAACCTCTCAGATGTTGAAGGTTTGTGGAAGGAGCAGAGGCAAATCAGGAGTACCATATTGTGTGCTTAGTCTACAGGAATATCTGTGAGAAAAGATACGACTTGTCACGATGCTTCTGAAGTTAAACATATGATATATAACGAGTTTTTCATAACAAAGATGAGAGAATGGCTATTAGAATTTTATTTACTTGTTTACTCTGATGGATTTTTTGGACAGTAACAGGACCCAGATGCTAGGCTTTGGAAGACATTCCGGTAGCAGCAGCTGTCTCCTTGGCAATCTCCTCAGGCAGTTGTGTTGATGCTTTGGAGCTGTCTCTGTCTCTGTCATGTAACTAGGCAGCTGATGAGCCTCTTTGCGTGTTAAGATGTCGTTTCTGCTAGATACCATTGAAATGCCTTTGATTGTCTGAAAAGTGTGCAATTTCTTTGTACCTATGTATTGTGTGTATGTATATAATATCATGTGTATATAATATATATGAAGTATATGTAGAACTTTAAAATAGTTCCTGTTCAACAGAATTTGTATACTCTGGAAGGTGCTTTGCAATCAGTTACTGAATTCTTAAGAAAAAGGTTTAAAGAATCACCAAAGTCCTGTGAAGTAGGTGAAAGTAAAAAGACCTCAGATGTGTGCTACCTGAAGCCCTGTAACCATTGATGGAACTCACCATAAGATACCATTTCCATTTCTACTGTTACTTGACAGGAATAGTTGGCTTAGCTACCTCCATATCCTTACGTACCTTTACTGTACTTGTCCATTTTTATAATTACTTTATTAGCTGCTGTGCTTTCTGAACCTAGATAGGAAAGTTCACATATATTCAGCAATTACTTATATGGCTCCAAATTTTATTTTTTTTTTTTTTTTTTTTAAAAAAAAAAAAGGAAGTGGGCGAAAAGTGAACACATGTTCACTTTATACTGTGCCATATGTCATAGTAAACTGAGTGTATGAATTCCCATATGTGGATTTTCTTATCTCTGCCCCTTACATAACTTTGACATGAATGTCCAAATTGCCAGAGGAAAAGACTGGGGGGGAGGGAATACATTTTTTTTTTAACTCATCTTTGACATGACTTTCCTTGAGTGTCTGTGGTTTTTCCAGTGCAACTTGCTACAAAAGGAAAGGATGGCATTAGCAGATACTGTTGGTACTTTTAAGACTGCTTGAAAAGTCAAGTTTCCTTATGAGTGGAACCAGGCATTTAGAGATCCAAATCATATTAACTGAGCCTGCATTCCATTACAGGTGGAAATTGTTGCCCACAGTTCATTCACTGACTTATTGGTAGGAAAGCCCAAGAAAAATTATCTTACTTCAACATCAGAATAATTTGTTTCAAAAAGTTAGAAAAGATCCTCCACTTTCTTAAATGCTATCCAAAAGCTTGATAATAATCTGTCATGTTTTTAATCTCTTTTGTTTTGCTTAAGACCTAGTATCATCTGCAACCATCCAACCTTTCTTCCATGTCTCTGCCCATTTTGGTGAGGCAGACAGTCCTGCTTTGCTTTCCTGTCTTTAGAGATTTATTGCTAAGGTACTGGTTGCTTTTCCATAACAGCTTCAAACCTGCATTCATCTGTGCTTACACCAGCTTTCAGTAAGGCCTTGCAGGATCTTAAGTCTGAATCTGGAATGACAATAACATTAGGCTGCAGGGCTTTTCATTTAATTAGAGGCACTGGGGACACTCCAGTAATAGGGGTGAAGCTGAGAATGGGCAAAGAAAAAGTTGATCAGATAGGGCTCTTGTAATTTGATTGTGCTTATGTAAGGAAGAAACAGAATTGGAAGGGGAGAAGAAAAGACAAATCAACAAAAAGTAAGAGGACTTTAGGAAATGTTTTTGTTTTAATTTCTTATGAATAGCTCTCAAGAACTGAGTAATGTAATCTTAATTCTTATATGAACTGATCTAAACTTAGGTGGTGATCTGAACACTTAATAGTACAATGTTAAAATAGTTCTTCCAATCCTATTCTCTTCTTCATGCATATGCGTTGGTAAATAAAAAATGAATGTAAATCTTGTCTATGCAGTAGTGAATGTGAAGAATGCTAGACTGATGAAAAGAAAAAATATATATTTCTTTTAATGATAGTGCTGGTTTCTGAAATTAAACCCAGCACTTGGGTAGATGGTACATGTATTTTAAAGGATCCTCCTGTTCTCCAACAATAACATGACTGAGGATGGGTGTGGAGCTGAGGTTAGGTGATGATTCTTTAATTCCATCCCTAGGATTTTGTAAAATGACATGAAGGGACTAAACATTGAGAAATTTCAGACCATCCATGGATTGCATTTTCCTTTGATTAACAATCAGTGCATTGCTTAATTTGTTTTGATTAAAAGGCTCTTTACTCTGTTTTATTCTAAGTCTTGCAAATGAAATCCCCAAATACAATATTTGATGGGATATGCAACAGTACCACCATTCCACCTGGGGATTCTGCTGAGTTGAAATGACATACTAAAACACATTTTTTTATCAGGGATCTCACTGTTACTTCTTTGTATTGTGATAGACCACAGCACAGATTGAGCATGGCAACTGATGAAGTCAACCAGTCTCCCTCCCATTTTCATTTTTATTAGCAGTTTGAAATGGGAAAGATTTAAGCAACGTAGAACTGAGTGTGCACAGGAACTGTAGGAGGTAGATTCATTGTTGCGCCTCATGTCTTGTATGTTCTACCATTACGTGAAATGACAGAAAAATGCACAAGTGCATTCTGCAAGGAGGAAGTTTTAGGTGAGCAGTTTTGTATTTATTTTAATCTGGAAGAACTAGCTTGAAACTCAAATGTAGGATTCTGCTGGAAAATGTTTATATCCTGAAAATTTTTCTGCCATATTAGTTGCTGATTTTGAAACTCCAGCCTGCTGTATGATAATATATCTAGTGCTTCTAATACTGGCTTCTAGTGCTTTGTTTGCAGCACTGAGAACTGTCTTGGTTCAGCCACAAAGCCAACAGACTTCAAGCATTTACATTTTCATTATCTCCAAGAAAGTAGTTCTGATATACTTTATCAATTCTGTTTAGGTATAAAGGAAAAAGAAATTCTGTAAAAGATCCCATAACTCAATCAACCTCCAGTGAAAACTTGTTGACTTCAGTTGAATTTTATTGGAAATGAATACAAATGTTATTTCATCAAGTGGTTATAGGCTTTTTTAAGCCATCACCACATATATGTTCACTTCCAGACATAACATTTGCAAGAGCAGAAACTTTGCGGTTTTCTTTGCTGTTTTATTCTGTATGTAATGTGTATTAGTGTGGTAGTTTCACACTGATAACTAGCTAAGCTCCGACACACTGCTCTCTCACTCCTCTCCTCAAGAATAGAGGGAAAAAATATGACAAGAAAGGGCTCATGAAATGGCTGAGATAAGGACAGCAAGATCATTCACCAGTTACCATCATGGGCAGAAAAGACTCAACATAGGGAGATCAATATAGTTTATTGCAGTGAGAAACTAAAAACAAACTAAAAACACCTTCCCCCCCCCCCCCCATCCACTCTCTTCTTCCTCCCCCAGGCAATACACAGGAATGGGGGTTGCAGTTAATTGATAGGGTTTTATTATCTACTGCTCCTTCACGGTCACTCCCAGCCCCGATCCATATGGGGTTCCTCCCACAGGATGCCATCCTTCCCAAGCTGATTCTGTGTGGGCTTCCCTCAGACAGCAGCTCTTCATAAACTGCTCCAATACAGGTCTGTAGCACAGGGTCCATCCTTCAGGAGCAGCCTGCTCCAACCTGGGGTCCTGCAGGTGCCAGCTCCTACCAGACCTCTTCATGGGCTACCATGTGGAGATCTGCTCCACTGTGGGCTACAGGGAGACAACATGTTCCATCATAGAACCTACCATGGGCTGCAGAAGAACTGCTGCTCCAGTGCCTGGAGCACCTCCTCCCCCTCCTTCTGCACTGATCTTGGTGTTGACAGGAATATTTCTCACTCCTCTCTCCCAGTCGCTGTTGAGCAGCAATTTCTACCCCTTTCTTAAATCTGCTCTCACAGAGGCACAACCATTGTTGCTCACTGGCTCTGGCCAGCTGCAAGTCCTTTTAGAATAACTCTCATCTGACACAGGGCAGCTCCTGGGCTCTACTCACAGAGGCCACCACTGCAAACCTATTGCCCCCCATCCGCAACTACCAAAACCTTGCCACATGAACCCAATAAAATTAGCCACTGTACTGTTCAGCTGTCCAGTTATTTTTGTGATATAAAAAACAGCACAAGTGCATTAGTACAAATACGGTTAAGATCTGATTCCAAGTTTTTCTGTTTTGCCTGTTGACTGAGCTTAACTTTTATACTTGGAGGGAAAATGTTGTCTTTGTGAGTTTGATTTCTGATTCCTTTTATAAATTTAGTTGTCAGATAGTGCTATTATATGACTCCAGATTTAAGAGAGCATGTTCTCATGTGCAAATACAACTCCTATAAGCTTGTTTACAGGGGATAGGGGACACCCTACTACACCATTAATTTATAGATCACATAGAAATGCTTATCACACATCCGAACAATTCCTTAGAGAATATGTTGATATAGATAGGATTTTATTGCAACATGGAACCATATGATCATAGAAAAACATGAAAATGGTGCTTACTAAAACTGGTTTATATTTTTTGGCTAAGGTGTGTTTTGCTATCAGATTCTAGGTAATATGATTTTGGGACAAGGAAGATATTCCTTGATGACTTTTTACTGGAAAAATCAAGATTAATTTAGTTCAGTTTGAATGTAAATGTAAACTCCACCTCAGCTTTCAGGATTAAAAAAAAAATAATAATAATAAAATTCAAAGGTTGTAAGCCAATTAAATACATAAAATGAATAAGGGAAAAAGTATGGTGGCTGTTTTTGTTTTGTTTTGTTTCAAGAAACTAAATGTGGAAAAAATATTAATTCCAAGAAGTAACAGTTCTGGGAATCTTTTGCAAAGTCATTGAGTTAGTAACGGGTAATAATCACACTAAGAATCTGCTATAGAATGGTAACAACATTGATCCAAATAGCAAGAAGCTGTTCATTCTCAGGTTCAAATACTGGAATTATCCTTAGATAATTTCCAGTCCTTCCTGTGAACACAGATTCAAAAAGACTGCAGGGTGAGATTAACCCTGCCATTGTAATCCTAATATTATTACATCAGCTAAATTATCAGTGTCTGTAGTTACTATGCATTCTAATCAGAATGTCTAGTGTCATTTTGGCTACTCTAGACTAGTTAGATTAGTTTGGCAGTGCTGACCATAGCAGTTGCATTCTTGTCTTAGGTAACTGATCAAGGAAATCTGTCATAAAACAAAGTGCTATTGCAGAATACACTGGAGAGGAAAAAAAAAAAAAAAAAAAAAAAAAAAAAAAAATTTTTTTAAAATTATATAGTCTAGTTTTTTAACCACTGCCTTGTTAAGCTATTCCTC
>CM021767.1:9699355-9731600 GCA_011076525.1 Nettapus auritus
AAAAAAAAAAAAAAAAAAAAAAAAAAAAAAAAAAAGTTTTTCACTATTATATAGTCTAGTTGTATATCCACTGCCTTGTTAAGCTATTCCTCTAAGCAGTGGTGAAAATAATTATCAAAGTTTTAATATAAGGAATATTTAAATTCTCATAAAAGGATATGAATGAGAGGTAAGGGTTTAACATCCTCTACTACCATGTTCGCTGTATACTGAATTCAAGTAAATTATTCTAACAAAGTAAAAATTCTAGAGGATTCTTACTCTGTTCCTTTTTTCTTTGGCTTGGCAGAAACAAGGTCAATTATATGTACAGAATGTGCTGTTAAAACATTTCTCTTCAAAATATATTTAATTTTAGTACAAGATTAATCCATTTTTATATACATGATTTTGCTAGTGTATTTTAAGATTTAACATATTATTAACAATTTGTTTATAAGAGTTCAGCACAAGTTCAAGTTCATTGTGGAATAATTTCCTTGCTCTTACAAATGTGCTATTGGCACAGAATATTGACTGAATTTGCCTAGAGCTTAAAGAAGGGTCACAGGTCAGCAGGAGGGTGCCTGAAGAGCAGCACAAAGAGATTCCACCTACTCTAGCCAGTAAGGGGGAAGGACCCAACTTAAATGTCTCTATGCTAGTGCACGTAGCATGGGGAGTAAACAAGAGGAGTTGAGATGTATGAACACGTGCAGGACTATGACCTCATTGGCATTACGGAGTTGTGGTGGGATGGCTCCTGTGACTGGAGGGCTGGGATGGCAGGCTACAGGCTCTTTAGGAAAGACAGGCAGGGGAAACAAGGTGATGGTGTCAACCTCTATGTCAATGAGCAGCTGGAGTGCATGGAGCTGTATCTGGGGATGGATGAGGAGCTGACCAAGTCAACTTGTGGGTCAGGCCTAAAGGCAGGGCAGGGACAGGGGACATTATAGCTGGGGTTTGCTATTGACCACCTGAAGAGGAAGAGTAAGCACATAAGGCCTTCTATAGACAAGTAGAAGCAACCTCACATTCACATGTCCTGGTCCTCATGGGGGATGTCAAACCCTGGTATCTGTTGGGGAGACAGTACAGTCATGGAGAGAAGGATGCCATCCAGAGAGATGTTGACAGAATTGAGAGGCAGGCCTGTGATAATCTCATGAAGTTCAACAAGGCTAAGTGCAAGGTTCTGCACCTGGGTTGGGGCAATTGCAAGTACAGATACAGGATGGGTGGAGAATGGATTGAGAGCAGCTCCAAGGAGAAGGACTTGATGAGAAGCTCAACATGAGCCTGCAATGTGTGCTTGTAGCCCAGAAAGTCAACTGTATCCTGGGCTGCATCAAAAGAATCATGACCAGCAGGTCAAGGGAGGTGATTCTCCCTCTCTGCTTTCATGACACCCCACCTGGATTACTGCATTCAGCTCTGGGGGTCCCAACATAAGGACATGGATGTATTGGAACAACTCCAGAAGAGGGCCATGGGGATGAGCAAAGGGCTGGAACAAGTCTCCTATGAAGGCAGGCTGAGGGAGCTGATGTGCATGGAGAAGAGAAGGCTCTGGGGAGACCTTAGAGTGGCCTTCCAGTATCTAAAGGGGTGTCTACAAGAAAACTGGAGAGGGACTCTTTATCAAAGAGCATAGTGATAGGATGGGGGAAATGGCTTTAAACTAAATGAGGGTAGATTTAGATTAGATATAAGGAAGATTTATTTTATTTTATTTTTTGTTCAGAGAGCTGTGAGGCACTGGAACAGGTTGCTCAGAGAAGTTGAGGATGCCCCATCACTGGAAGTGTTCAAGGCCAGATTGGATGGGCCTTTTGAGCAACCTGGACTAGCAGAAGCTGCCCCTGCCTGTGGCATGGAGGTTAGAATTAGATGATCTTTAAGATCCCTTACAACCAAAACCATTCTGTGATTCTGTGAAAGCTTTGGAGGATGAGTGTTGGTAAAAGACATCAGAACAACACATTTAAAAACTAGTGTATTTAATTCATTACAGGTAAATTATTTGTATTTGCTATTAATTACAGCTATATGCCCTACTTTATGATTTTGTGTATGTATTTACTATTTATTAATAAATAATAATAGTATGTATTTAGTATGAATTACAATTATATGTAAAAGAAAAACATCACAAAATCTTAGATCAGTTATAGAGAAAAGACATAAGCCACCTGAAAATCTTTTTTTTTTTTTTGTACAGACTAATATATTGTTGCATAAAGCATAGAAACAATAATTCACAATAAAGAGCAATAATGCAAATAAAGAGCAAAACAGACTATTTTTGCCAGTATAACCCCTTTTCAGTACTTAATAAATGGGTGAAGAGAACAATCATGAAATACTCAGCCTGCTCTACTTTGGATTTATCTTACGAATGCATATCTAGGAGTTATTAAATTTTAGCTTAGTAAACGTACATTTTAAAACTTGACTATAAAGGAGTAGTCTTTTTTTTTTTTTTTTTTTCCCTAAAATGTACTTTGCATATTACAGGCCAACAGAAATGTCAATATTTTGCATTTAACCAGTTTTTAAAAACAAAAGCAGCACTTCTTAATTACTCAGTAGCTTAAAGCTGTTCCCGTTGGGCTGTTATGAGCTGTAATGTATATAGGTGCATACAGAAACTGCAGAATATGTCATCTATCAAACAGATTGCACTTGCTGTTAGTCAGAGCTCTTTCCTATATTTAGATTTTTTTATATAAAACTTGGTGAGATCTTGGTTCCACTGAAGTCAATGGCAAAACTCAACTGACTCTAATTAGCCAGGCTTTCATGCCGTGTTGTAGGATTTGCAAAATAAAAGTAGCTATTACAAGTAAAATTTTTAAACCAAAGGTAACAGTCTCAGTTATTTCATTTTCATAGTCTCATAAATGTTAGAGAACTAATTTAAAAACTTTATTTATATTGCAGGACTTCTCAGATGCATGAAAACTCTCCAGTCAATGTAACAATGCTCATCATAAGTAACTGCTAGCACTATGTACAGAGCTATTCCTGTGCAAGCAACCTAAAGACATACTTAGCAGTACACCATGGGTGTGAGAAAAAGTCCAATGTGCAAAGAGAACCATGTAGCGGTGTACTTGCATCATCCTAATTCTGTATTTTAGAAGGATAAACAAATAGGGAAATAACTTATTTTTCAAGTTGCTTTTATTCAGAAATGTGGCTTGAACTAGTAATTAAACACTTTTTTTTTTCTCTATTGTACTAAAAATGAATGCGCTACTTAGTTTAAATATATGCAAAAATTACTCATTACAGAATATCAACTTTCTGTTCAGAGCCTTTTTTCACAGTTCAGAAATCTAGCACCTAAAATAGCAGTTTGTAATGTAAATGCTGATGCAACATAATAGCCTCAGTATGTGACATTATGATAATCAGTCAAACCTATTTGCTGAGGGCTTTTCTTGCACTTTAAATGGATGAAGCCTGTGCATAGCAAAGACTATGATGGGAAGCCTGAAGAGGGGTACCTCATTACTTTGAATGTGATACAACTGCAGATGCAGACAGCGATCAGTATTATGTATTTATTTCAGGCAGAAGCTTATTTCTCCTTGCATTTTTATAAAGACACTGAAAACAAAATAGGCAATAAAAATTGAGTTTGGCTAGCATTCTATCCCAAGATTTATGTGGACAAAAATGGTATCAAAATCAAAGCTAGTGTTTGGGCATGTGTACAAGAATTATGTATTTACCTTTCTAAGGGTAACAGTCTTTACTAATCTTCCAAGTTCTCTATTTTAGTTTCCAGCATTGGTTTGCTGTTAGGTAGCTTTTTCAAAGTTGTGCTTCTGTCTAACATTACCTGAACTTTGGGACCTAAAACTAACTTCCTGTTATTTTTGGTGAAATGTATGCATGGAAGTTAATATAATATGGAGTTGATGTTATCATCAAAATGAGGTAGATTTATGGAGACTGATAAGTGTCCTGTAAGGTATAGGAGGGAAAAAGAAGAATTTCCTGATGCAAACCTGAAATGCCTGGAATATTTTATTACAGCAGGAGTTTTATCTTATTATCAATTAGCAAGTTAATATTTGTGTAATAATGTGTGTATTTCCCACAGCAATCAGGGTGTGTTTAATATGGTAGGTCCAAAATACAAATCACTAATTGGTACATGCCAGTTAGTGGAGAGACTGCAAACTAGGTCTAAATTTTGCTGCATTGTCTTATCTTGATTAATACAAATATTTAGTTTTGACATCTGTAAGTCTGATCAGAAAGCAAACTTGGCCTATTTCTATCTGCTGTATTATCTGTGATTCCACTAATCTCCGTTTAGGTTTTCACTGAAATACTGCATGTATGCTGTACTACTATTCCATCTAAAACTTTTATTCATTAGTACTGGATGATAGAAAGTATATTTTTTTCATCTAATATCCATGGCTTTCCAATGCATGTCTCTGGTGGACTGCATTTAAAGCTATAATTACTTAAGTAGGAATATTGAATGCCAAAAGATTTCCAGCTT
Organism: Nettapus auritus; assembly: GCA_011076525.1. Lineage (NCBI taxonomy): Eukaryota > Metazoa > Chordata > Aves > Anseriformes > Anatidae > Nettapus > Nettapus auritus. Next base: position 9,703,863 of record CM021767.1, read on the forward strand.
TTCATACTACTATTTTGTTTTAATATTTTGTAGAAGGATTTAAAAATTCTCTAGTAAGATTTAGTATTGAGTGTTTTTTTTTTTTTTTTTTTTTTTTTCCCTGTGTTTCAGGAAAAAAAAAGCCATTAAAAATGTTCATAGTATTTACTTTTGTACAGCATAAAAGACAGAATGATAGATGCATTGAATAATATATGTACATATATATATATACACATATTATCAGTACAAAAGTTATAACCTCCTCCTTCCCTCCCTCCCTCTTTCTCTCCCTTTCTGATATTCATACTGCTGGAAGGCTATATCATATATGACTGTTTAACAGTGTAATAACCTGTCCTTTCTAATTTTTTTTTTTCTTTGCTTGCTCAGAGCAAATTGTTGTGATGGAAAGGGCAAAAATGCCAAAAATAAAAATTAAAACATTGAAACATAAACTTTCTTCAAAGTCTTCTTATATTTAAGGGTGCATAGGTTAGATAAACTATGTAAGCTGGAGAATTGTGGCATTATCATGTCTAAAATTTATATTATTCTGCTAACTTCTTGGTGCGTAGTTAACAAAAAGCTTCTGAAAAATGTGAGAATTTCAGGAGGAAACAACAGTTAACACTAGTGCTATTTGTTTCTTCCTCAGGAATAAAGTGTCAGCTACATATGTTTTAACCAGTTACAAATAAAAGAAGATTTATAATCTAAAAGAATAAGAAGAGGGTAAATAGTAATTTGGAGAGGAACTGTTTAAAATAATACAGTGGCTTCTGGTTTAATTTAGCACACTAGCTCAACTAAAGTTTTAGAGTATGAGTTTATCCATATGTCTGCTTTTTACTTTAAGATATATGTGTGTATAAACGTTGTCTTCTTTTTTAAATAGTGGGGAAGGAAGAAAAGGCAGACCACACAAGCCCTTTCCCAAGAGCTGAGAGCTAAGATTTGATGCTACTTTGAGGCTTTATGATGCTATAGCTCCTTTAGGAAACTGCTGCTCTCAGATAACTCCTATACAGTTCAGTCTTCAAATTCCTAGCTTTGCTTTAGAGAGCTTTATTATAGAGCATATTTTCCTTCATGAAAGAAATGGGGGAGAAAACGCATGGAATTTGAAAAATTCAAGACTCTAGGCAAAAGGATCCTTGGGCCTCACTGTGTGTTAGCATCAATAACTACAAGGGGGGAAGCCACAGGAATGTTGTATGCTTCATAAAGATTTGTAGTATTTATCGCTTTGAGCTGAGCTTTGCAATTGGTACTGCAGGGTGAGACAGGAGCCACAATAGCAGGGTGCAGTATTGGACAATGCATCCAATAATATTTTCCCTGTGACAGTTCTCAGATTTCTTTCTCTGATTACAGTCATAGCATTTTTCTTCTTTACCACTTCCCACAGAAAACATCTACTTTCAAATAAAGTAGAAATTTGTAACTGTAACTGTAATCAAAATTATATTTTGATTATAATAAGAGTAAAATCCATAGGGTAAGAAGTAATTTTTCTTTTGCAAGGAAAAAAAAAAAAAATCTTAACAATTGGGAATTTGGAAAAGTGGAAAAAGAGGGAAAAAAAAATAGCTGAATTAGCTACTGTTATTCTGTAGCTTCCTCCAAGGATAACTTCACTTCTTTATTCTATTGTGTAGACCTAATTCCATTGTCATGAAAGAGTTATTAAAAGAGTCATTAAAAGAGATAAAGAAATCTAACTACAACAAATCTGGTATGTTAGTTTTTTTAACTGTAACGAAAGAAAAGGGTTCTGTAGTTTTGCTTATAAAAAGGTTAAGACCTCTAAGACCTCAAACCTATGAGCATCCATCACACTCCTCACCTGGGGTGGATGGGAGTTTCATAAAACTCTCAAGTCTCTACAGATGTTGAAGGTTTGAGGGATTCCAATGTAAAATAAGAGTTTTATATATAAGATACTTTTATAGGATGTGTGCAGTAAGTAAAAATTGAATTTTAGAATGTTTAAGGTTTCAAATGTTTAACCAATGCTGTCGTTAACCTGGTTTGCCAAAGGAAAAGCAATGAAATGGTTCCACTGTGAGCCTACAAATGTAAGACTGAATGGAGTATGTAGTCCTCAGGCTGAAGGTCATGTTTTTAAAGGAAACAGTCATGCATCCAGATCTTGAAGAGGGATCCACAGCCTCAGAATTTAGCGATTATTCTTACCCTTTGCACATTTAAGTTCTATGAGCCTTCACAGATTTAGGACAAAGACTGTACTTGACTCTTGTTTTAACTGTCTTTTGATATGTTCTTCAGGTAGACTTTCTGTCTGTTCCTATTCTTTCTCTCAACTATATGTGAAAAGTATCTGTTGCTTTTGGCAGTGAGCCTCTGTCTGTTGAAACAATGATTGCTGTGTAACTTCTTCCTTCACAGCAGAGCTTTTAAAACATGCAGCTTATGCCCTGGCCAAATTCCCAAAGTGAGTATTCTCGGCTTCTCTCATATGCAGGGCACAGTCAAAGATAGCTGGAAATGAAATGTTTGTGGGGGATAGCAGTTACACCTCTCTGTGGTATATCCATTAGTCCAAGCTGGACTATTATCTCAGTTTGGTCTGCAGCAGGACTTACTTAACCCTGGTCTCCACATGCGAGGAGGGTGTTCCGATGACCTGGCTACTGGATAGTCTTGGTAAAATTCTTTGTGAAGTTATTCCATATTGTATGAGTAATTCCATATTCATGAACTCAGCAAAGGAGAAATAGAAGGGGGATTACTGTAGTTTAGATGCTTAAGGCATTCATTCCTATAGAACATCCAAATTCAAGTCCTTTTTCTCTTCTCCTATAAATATTGAATCAATCATATGTAATGAAAGCTTCAACAGGGAAAGTGCCACTAGAAAACATGTCGCAGCCTGGTATGTAGGCACTTTGTGTTGTGGAAGACTTTGGTTCGAGCTCTCACATCAAATCAGCTACAATAGGGATCAGAAATAGGTCTCTCACCTAATCAATCAGCTTTTGGGTATAGTCAAGTGAATAGACTCTGGACAACCCCTTATTTTTCATTAATTGAACTATCCTTTGGAAAAAAAAATGTGTCACTGATAAGATGAAAGAATATATATATCTTTTTTTTTTCTGCTCTCTTTGAAACATAGAATACTTCAGTGGCTTGATGTTAAGAACTGCACACGCTCAGTAGTTAACTGTCATTACCAGATACACATTCACAGGAGAAAACAATCAGAATGTCATGCTTGCTCAGTGCTGAGATAATAATATCCCAGGCACAGTGGCCAGTGAGCTCTAGTGTAGGCAGGAATTCAAATATCTCATGCTGTCTAAATCAATGATAAAGGGTGCATTTAAATGGAGACTCCATACAGTGTAAGATTAGTAAACTGTTTTGTGTCAGTTGGAAGTAATGAGGTAAAACTTAGCCAATGTAAGAGTCCCATTTAAATGCAACATAGTGAAAAAATCTACTGGACCTGAAGCATATCGGAAACACTCTGTGCACAATAACAGTGGCTGTCTGGGTATTAACTACTACTATGCCTAGAAAAATAGAAAAAACAAGCATTGGTTATATACAGTCCTTTGTGTACCTTAGCTCACATACGATGTTGCCAATTAATATCACAGCTAAATTAAGCAGTTTATTTTCCTTTGCTGTCCACGTGCAATTAAGAGATAAAAAGCTGGTTTTGAATGGTGTGCAAGATGTATGCAAATAAGACAGAATCCAATGCAAAAATAATTTTATACCGTGCAATTTTTAGATTATATTTCAGTCTGAAGCTCCTAAGAGTAAAAGCACATCAATCTTTTACAATTTTTTTTTTCTGAGGGTATTGGAAAATTTAGATCTCCACTGTCTTACAGTGATAGAGGTAATGTGCATTAAAGAGAAAATAGAGGAGTAATAGCTATAGTTACTTCAGTTCCTGCTTTATATATATAAACACTTATAGGGCACATGACATTTTTTCTTTTCTCAAAGTGGGAATTTATTACTCAAATGTTTAAATATAAAATATCAAAAATGTTTTCTTTCTCTCGGTTTTCACAGATGTTCTTTATTTTTAAAGTAAATATCAAAGATACTTAGAGCCAAATGCTGATCTCATTCTATCTAACCAACCTACCAATTTCAGTGCAGTTGCTTAAGCATGTCTATTCATGGTTTCCTCCCCTCTTTTATTTTCCTACCTGTTCTCACTGTTATATGCTTCAGTAAAGCTTAAGTTCCATATCTAATGCTGGATTCTCTTAGCAAAATTCCATGTGGCTTGTTCTGTCAATATATAATAATAATAATAATAATTATTATTATTTTATTTTACAATGGTAGAAGAAGACTTTGGTCTTTAAAACTGTAATGAACCTACAGAGTAAAAGAAAAGAATGCTAGAGTTACTGCAAGAAGCTTTTATCAAAATATCTAATATGCAAGAGGAAGAGGCTTTTTTTTTTTTTTTTTCTACCTTGGGCTGATAACAGGACTAGAAACTGCAACTTTCATGTCCACAGCCAACATTTAACCATATGTTAGTTTACCATATGTTACAATATGTTTTATCAAATATATGGTAAACCTTCTGTGGATGCAGTCTTACGTTGCCTTCATTATTGAAAATGATGTATCTTTTACAAGGAGATTTCTAGCTGAAGTTACCTCAGTGGAAAGTTTTATGGAAGACAAGGCAAGAGGTAGTTTTACCTTTGATTCATTGATTTCCACAAGGAAGTTACCGTCTTCTGTTAGCTATTTATTTGTACATAATATTGTGTATGTAGCAGTGAAGATGTGCTCTTCGTGTAATATACTAGATTAAAATCTGCTCTTGGTGTTTAGGTAAAATGGAGAGGATAACAAAAAATGTTTTGTTATAATATCCTGATATTATCTTCTGATCTTAGTTATCTAGACTGTTCTCTGGGTGAAAAATGTTGTACAACAAGCATTGGGCGATATTAGGCTAGTCAATTAAGCACTGCTTCTGTTGAGTAGAATAACTCCTTTATCACTACACACTATCAGAAGACTAATCCCTTCAAGCAATGAGTTTGAAGATTATTTTATGTTTCTACTATACCTATTAAAAATATGCTATTCTTACTAAGCCTTGCTACATGCTTTGTTCTTATATTGCATTCTGGACTATCATTTACTGTATAGTGTCACAGGGATGAATGTCACCAACGCTGAGGAATATGAGTGCAGCTCCTAGTTCCTAGGAATACTATAAGAGTACTCTATTAGGAGCACTAATACTTTAGCACTCTGGGAATACTTGGCAAATTTAAATGACAGGGTTGGGAAAATGGCTTGCAAATTACTGATGATCATCAGAGATCTTGAAAGCAATTTTTTAGTGGAAAAGAATCTTCATTTTTTTTGGATTCAGGTATGTTGATAAGGCAAAAACAGTTTCCAACAGACATCAAAATAAAGACAGAATGAAAAGATTCATTATGGAATGGGAACACCTCTAGTCTTAAAAAAAAAAAAAAAAAAAAAAAAAAAAGTAATAGGTTGATGACGATTGCTAAGCAAAAAGTTGGTGCATAGCTGTTGGTGGGTTCTCTTATTTTTATTTTAAGCACAACTTTGATTTCTGGGACAGTTTTTCACATAGATGCATTCTGATTAGAAGAGACACCTACTCGGAGCTTGAATCCCGCTCTTCTGTAAACGTTTCTATAGGAGCACTAAGATTCTGGTCTTAGGCACTTGCCCAATGTCCCCAGGAAGTCAAAGCTCAGGCTCTGGAACTCAGGTCTTATTTACACTGGATACTTCTATGGGCAAACTCAAGGTTACGCCAAGGAATATTTTAGAGTTCTGGAACAAGTTAAGGTATTTGAGAAGACGCAGTTTCAGATCCCTTTAGTGCACTTTGCATTAATCAGTTCTAACTCTCTAGGTTTCCCCTATCTGAAGGCTCTCTGATGTATGCTGCTGTGTCCTATGTATGCAGGTTTTTCTGTGTTTCTTTGCCTGTGTCTGCAGTCTTATTTGCTACTATCATGAGCTTTCAAACCTTCTCTCATGCCTTGTTCAAAGTTACTACTGAGTGGTGATTCTGACAAAAAATGGAAAAAGAAATGTATTGGTTCATACTTTGAGAGAAGCTATTTCATCTCTGGTTATTTCAGCTTTGGATGTTGCAATTACAGAATCCTTATTTTAAAAAATACTTAATAATAATAAAAAATTGTTCTGTGTGCAAGTAGAATCAATTCAGGCAAGGTATAACAACTTTTGATGTAAGCTTATTGTACTTTTTCTGGGTTTTAAAATGATCGTCTCCTCTTATCCTTCATGAATATCTAGAAAACTCCACAAAGGTTAATGTGAAATGACACACAATGGCAAAAATACTTATGTTTTCTAAAGACTTAGTGATATTACTCTTGATAGCTCCACTTCCTGTAGTGTTTTAATGCTTAATTGTGGGAGGATTTATCCACAGTATCTCATCTAGTATTAGTTTTATACAGAAGGATAATACAGTTATCTTCTAGTTTTGATCTTTTCTCTTTACTCTCTTAATAATTTATATTTACAGAAGAAAAATCAAAAACAGTAAGGAGTTTTGTTTCTTTGTGTGTTTGTTTTGTAGTTTTATAACCCACTTTATTTTTTTTTTTATTCATCTTGAACTTCTGGTCACCGTTGTTTTGCATTGTAGTACATAGGTTGCAACATCATCATCAGGGTATATCTAAACCAAGAGTGGAAATGTCAGAAAGTTGCACATGAATATATAAAGGAGGTGGAGAGGAGAAGAGCAATGCCACACATACTATAATTTTTCCAAACACTGTGCAACAACCACAAAATGTACAGTATATTATATAGAAACCACTTTCAAAACAGTAGGTCTGTTTATGTAAGAAAAATGAACAGGTTTAAAGCCACAGAAATTCCTTTACTGACATGTTCTTTGTTCTTTAACTTTATTTATTGGTATTTAAATGCATTATACAGGAACAAATCTTTTTATAGACATTGCAACAGATGGTCAAACACCATGCTTACCTACAATTATATCTAAAATCAGTGTGGATGGTTATATCATCAGAGACAATAAAGGAACAAATGTTCACATGCAAATCTGAACCATTAAAGACCCAACCTACCCTGAAGAAATTCAGTAAGCCAAATAAAGTCCAGAATCTACATCTGGTGCTCCCAGTGCTGGAAAGTCCATTAAATGTAGAGAACTGTTAGAGCTCCTCCCAGCTCAAACAGTTTATTAGTTTGTTGTAAATGAGTTTAAATTACATCAGTTAAAATCATGTACTGTATATATGTTTAAATCACAGCTTCTAAAAACATTATTTCTAAGACAGGGGTTTTAAAACCTTCAAAGTACAATGGTGCCTAAAATGATAAAATACTAAATATTTTCATTTAGCTAGAAAAAATAGTTCTAGATAAACCACAATAATTATTTCTTTTGACTTAGGAAAAAAGCCAGCAAACCAATTATTAGCTCCACATATTTGCTGCAACAGAAAGTAACCCTAACTTCCATATGGCTGCAGAGACGACAAATGCTGTTTCAAATGTGGATACTTCTACTCAAAGATATTTCATGGCCATCTTTCTCACAGATAATCAGCTTCCTCAGACCTGGCCTGATTAGTGGGACACTTACATAGTCAAAACAGGACTTAATAGTGCTTAAATATCTGCCTGTGGAGAAAACATGGTGGTTGCAGTAGCCACCTATTCTCAAATAATTCCTCTCAAGGTTATTACAGGTTGGCTAGCTGATAAAAGGATGCTATTGTGTTTTCACCTCTCTGATCCACACTGAATAAATTTGTGCAACTTGCATTTTACTATCTTGCAATGTAGAAAGATAAAAATATTCTTCAGTATATTTTCCTTTCAATGCTAGTGATATGGCTTTCATTGTTGCTCTAAAACAAACCACGCTCAGTATTGAAACTCTAATTCACACAGGTAAAGATTAGACTTGACCCAATGTTTTGGCTGCTTAAGCACTCACCTTTGCATTTATTGTCTATCAAGATTTCCAGATTGGTCTATTCAGTATAATTTCCCTGAAGTGACAGGTCAAAATTTGTTTGTGTTCCTGAGTGTCTGTGCTGGAAGGAGTGCTGGAGTTGCCATTCCTGGAGGCTTTTAAGAGATGTGCAGATGTGGCACTAAATGCCATGGTTCAGTGGTGGGACTCGATAGGCCAAGCTGACAGTTGGACTAGGTGATCTTGAAAGTCTTTTCTAGCCTAAATGATTCTTCTTCTTTATCACTTCCAAGTGATATGCATGTATCAAGCTGTATGCTTGTATAAGAGACCTGATAGAAGCATGTCAGCCATTCGAGAGGAAATGCTACCTCTGCAGCATTTGATGTCGTTTATGATTCTATGATTCTATAAATCAAGATCTGAACCTGAATCATATCCATCCAAAGCTGCACAAACCACTGGAAGACGTCAGATGGGAAATTCCCCTCAGTACTCCTCCACCAATATCCCTTTCAGCAAAACCCAACTGAGAAGTGCTGCATATAATATCTTTCTCTTCCTTCTTGAAAGACTGGCATGTGTACATCAGGTCTCTTAAATACACATAGAGCTATCATGTGGAAGTGGCAAAAATCAAAAGTGGATGATTATTCTGATTTCCTGTGCAATCCTTCAAAGTTAATTCCCAATAATTTGTATGTGATGTGGCAGGAGAGGAGAGCACCACTTAACTAATGGAATGATCCTGTGGGATTCAGTAAGAGAAGTTTTACAAAACAAAAAACAGCAGTGAGTTAATCTGTGATAGTGACTACATTATCCTTTGACTCCAACTCCTTAATACTCTTCAGTGCTTTATAGTCAGATTGTGCCATGATAATACAATTTCAAATGTGTTTACTAGAAAGTTTCTTAATGCAGTATTTATGCCCCAGTCACTTACCTGCTGGAGAGGCTTCGTATTCAAACATAAATTTAAGACTGTAATCCCCAAATGGTTTGCTATGATTTCCAAACCTGTCAAGTAGCTGGGGCTGATTTTTCATTTCCAAATGCAAGGTAGATTGCTTTCCTGTTTTTTTAGCTAAGCCCGGAGGATTCTTGTCTGTTCTAGCTGCATTTCACCCCATTCCTTTTGCAGAGTTATTTGAACAAGCAGTCAAAAAGAAACTTTTAACTTATGGCATTGAATTTAAAAGCAAGAATGTCAAAAACACCACCAATGTATGAATGAAAGCAGGATCCAATTCAGATGGCATCCCAGTAGTAAATGCAGGATCATTCCCATCTCCAGGTCAGTGTTCTAGCCTCAGCTTGTCCCGTGGGGGTAAACTGGTTCTGCCTGTGCCTTGGTTTCTGCCAGTGAAGTTGATCCCACATACCTGAGGGGAACCACAAGCCCTTTGAACTGCTTCCTGACCTGAAGCTTCCTGACCTGATTGTCCTTGTATACGTTTCTGTAATTAAAGAAGAGTTTGACCTTCTAAAAGACAGATGAAAACAAAACCAAAACCTTACCAACAAAACAAAACAACCAAACCAGATCAACCAGCCAACCAATCAAAACAAAACAAAATAAAAACTTTCATTAATGAAGTTGCTGCAGTTATCCTTGCAGATCAATATAGTGAATAAGCAGAAAATCTTTAAAGGGAAAAAAGAAGGAACAGAAGAGAAATTTTGAAAGATTGCTGGTAAAAAATAGCCTGGTCATACTGCTTCCAGCCTGTGAAAGCAAGCCTTGCAATATAGTTTAGTTTGCTTTGTTTTACAGTACATGTATGTTTTGTCATGGCATGGTTGTCTGCATTTGAATTCAAAGGGCATCATATCAGTCTTCTGAGCCAGAAGAACCTTTCTCTTTGGGCCATTATCTGCATGGTATTAGGATTATATAAAATTAGATTTTGGTGAACATTTTGCTTAACTTTTAAGTACATTTTAATTTCTGCAGAAAGACAGTTTGGCTACTTTCAGTATGATGCAAAGACTTTGTTTCCTGCATTAATGGACATGCTTAATAGACGCCAAAATGGAATTTATGCTTCTGCTTAGTTAATTTACGGCCACTTGCTCCTCATTTGTGAATTGGTACTGCTATATTGAAATCACTGTATGTATGTTGACTTTGATCAGTTGAGCCTTTTTCCATGTATATATTTTAGTTATGATTCCTAAAATTATTATTATAGCTGTGACTTGAGCTCCTTTTCTTAATCTCATACTCTGAAAATAGCAACTTCCTATTACCCTCATAAAATACAAACTGTTACTATCCAGCTGAAAATGGGGATTATAATATTTTCACTTTTAGCATAAGTGAAGTTATTAATTGGGGGTTGTATAGCAACAGGCCATTATTAGTAGGAATAAATTAATAGGAAATAATTAAAAACATTTCAAATTCAGGGAAATATTAAGTCACTGAAGAACATAACCATGGAATATAAGGACCATGTTTCACAAAAGTATACATGTAATTCTCCACAGATTATGGAATTACACATGTATACAGAATAGTTGTGTGACTTATGCTAGTTCACACTGCTATAAATTAATGTGAGAGAAGCCTGAAATCAAGGCTTACGAAACCTTAACAACGGATAGTAAAGAGGAGAAGACCACTCTACGGTCAATAATAATAATAATAATAATAATAATTCCTAATACATTGTAATTCAATTTAAAAAGATTCTGTTATACAATTTCATAGTGCTAATCATGTGATAGCAGATCTGGATGTTTGAAGTATGTTATAGATGCTACAGAAAGCTGCAATAAAGCATGTTTTTAGTAAGGGAAACTTAAACCAGCCTAAGTATTCCATGATTATTTAGCTAACGTCTTTCTGATATATTTTTTTATTTATTTAGTAAATTACTCATTGATATGAGATTACTTCTATATTTATTGCCTTAATCAGGAAAGCTTATGAGCAGAAGCTTTCTTAGGGACTGCTGAGAAACTATGAAATGTTTCAAGTAATATATAAGCCCAAATTCAGAGCTTTTTCTTTTCTCCTTCACACATGCATGCAAGCAAGCATGTACGCACATACAATTCATCCAGTCCTTCTCCTCATTTCAAAGCCCCATGCTCTGTTTTATAGCTATGGTGATCTGCCTAGTAGTCAATATTCACCCTGCAGGCTAGATGAATTCTCAAGAAGGTGGAGAAGACTTTTCTTTGTGCAAGGGTAAGCAATCCAACATAATTGTACTGCTGTGGGTTTTTCAGTTGGTTGGTTGTTGTTGTTTTAGTACTATCCACTGGAAAATGTATTTGGAAATAAATGCAACCTGTAATGATAGTCTCATGAAACAAGTGATGCTCAGCTTACTGAAAACCAGGGGGGAAATAATGACATAAAGATCTTCCTTGCTCAAGAGCAGTAAGCAAAAATTATATCTAATTGGACAGCTGTGAATCAATGAAAGTGTGTACTCTTTCATGCAGCTTGGCAAAAAGTCAGGCTTCCAATGTATAAGAAATTAGGATCAGAACAGTTCTAGAATAAAATTATTTCTTACTTCGCGTGTTCTAGGATGAAATAAGATAACTTTGATATCTCCATTTAAAATGTACTCCATTTCAGTCCTGTAGCTTTTCTGAAGTATGAAGTATTTCTGAAGTATTAACTTTAATTTTCAAGATTAGCGCTAAATTTAAACATCTATTTCATAAATCTATTAAGAGAATAAACAGTTGTAAGTTACCACATTTTGCTGTCATGTTTGCTGCAGTCATTTGAGTCCATTGATAGAATTACAGTTGTTCCTAGTTTCTATTTTGTATTATATTATGTATTTCTGTTTCTGTGTTCTCTGCTTCTTTTCATTCTCTCATTCTGCTTTCTGCATATTCCTTCAATACATCTTCAGTATTTCATAGATCTTGTGATGGCATACTTTTGGATACTTTTTTCACACTCCTTCAGAGATGCTGATTCTTGAATTTGATGGGTATGGCATTGCAGCTGTGACTTTGATTAGATAATAATGAAGTTTATTTTACCCAATTGTTCTTTCTAATTATTTTTTAATTATTTATTTATATTCTCATTACAATTCTTGTATTATTTATATACTTCATGTTTCTTAGATTTATTATCTTGGTGAAGAACCTGGAATAGTGCCATGAACCTAGATTAGTTGTTCCTAAGTCTGTGTTTGGAAGACTATAGAAAAGTACTGTGGAGGAGGAAGGTAATGCAAAAGGTGTCTGGAAAGATTCATATGCTTGAGATGTGTATTTTATTATATTTTTTTTTGAATGTATATGTATATGTCAGCTACATGTTCATATATCACAGGATACTATTCTAAAAACACAAATGGATGATGCAGGTTCCTTTCTTTTCTACTCATCTAAAATCTTTGTGCTTGATTCATTTTATTCTTTCTTGAATTCATTTGGAGTGGTTTTATTTCATGATCTAGAATATGAAATTATGGTGAAGAATTTTTTCCTATTCATTTATTTGCTATAGGTCCAAATAAGGTTGCTTCTTCTCATTTTTGTTTTCTAAGAAATTCTTCAAACTACCAAATAGACCTGTCATTTCTAGTAACATCATATATGGGGAAAAAGTGGGTATTGATAAGTATACTCTTATATATTTCTTCATCATCTCAGTGGAGGGGGAAAGGGAGACCTAGAGGAGAATTTTTTCATTTCTCCAGTTTAACAATTTACAGTGTAAGTTAATGCATACAGCAGTCCTATTGATAGAAATATAAAAATGAAAGAGACTGCAGGATGTCATCCCAGTCCCAAAAGAGTATCAATTATATTTAAGTAATTCTAGAAAGACTTGTATCTAAGCTGTTCTGAAATAATTCTAACATTGGAGATTCTACCATCTTCTAGGCAATCTTTTATACTGCTTCCCTACCCTTACAGTTGAGGTTTTTATAATATCTGTCCTGAATCTTAATTGGTTCAGTATAGTACGTTTCTTTTTGTCCTATCCATCATTGTTATTGAGAACAGGTTATTTCCTTATTCTTTTGAAATTGCCTTTTATGTATTTGAAGGTTATTATCATGTTCCCTCTAAGCTGTCTCCTCTCTTGCCTAATTCTTTCAAACTTTAGCACAGCTCATGTTCTCTAGACTCTGGTCATGTTGCTCTCCTCACTGTTCTCTCAGTTGGCTCATGTCTTCTTGGAGTGTGATATACAAAATTGTACCTGGTAGTCCTGCTGAGGTTTTATTAATGCTGAGCTGAGGGGAAGAATTACTTCACATTTTTGCAGGCTATACTTGTGTTTGCACATTCCAATGCACTGTGAGCAGATGCCAGCTCCAAGTGTCACCCTGAGCCATGTTCAAGCATGAAGGCTCTCAGTAAAACCAGACAACTAAAAACAAGCACTGATTACCCTCCCACATAGCTATTAGATAAACACGATCAATATTTATTGAAATTTTTTTGACTGAAAACACGTGGAAAAAAAAAAAATCTTCATGAAGAAGAATACATCTACTCTTCACCACAACCAGATAGTAATGATCAATATTTACTGATTTAGGAGCACTTTTCTCATCCTATTCATCAGCCACTGGAAGTTTGGTATTTTTATCAAGACAGAAACCATGCATTGCAGGTTAATGTCCAGGATTGTGTTAATGCTCTCATTTTTCTCAATCCTTTTGTTTATAGTCACCTAGGTCAAAAAAAATCCTAATGAGCCTTATGTATTTAACATTGCTAAACATTGCTGTAATATCTGCTGTTCTCAATGCTGTGACTGCAATCTTTGTGGTACAGCAGTTTGTCCTTTCCATACGAAAAGATTAAATTAGAGATTCTAAATAAAATAGCAAAAACCTAGCTATTGTTTACTGTGTAGGTCTGTATTGAATAGTAGCACAGGATTCCCTGCTGCTAGTCATTTTTACATTCATCATTTTTGCAAACCATAGCAGTACAGAAAGGAAGAAGCAAACTTCTTCAAATATGTAACTAGAATTTTCCTTCTGGAGGAAAAAAAAAAAAAAAAAAAAAAAAATGTGACTCTGCTTATTTCTTCTTAAGCGGAAGGAAGCCTTTACCGTAGTGGGCTACCATTTTGGGCTTTACTGTATAGGGCTACAAAGATGGTGAAGGATCTAGAGGGGAAGACACGTGAGGAGTGGCTAAGGTCGCTTGGTTTGTTCAGCCCGGAAAAGAGGAGGCTGAAGGGAGACCTCAATGTGGTCTACAGCTTCCTCATGAGGAGGAGTGGAGGAGCAGGTGACAATCTCTTCTCTTCAGTGACCAGCAATAGGACCTGAAGGAATGGTGTCAAGCTGTGACAGGGGAGGTTCAGGCTGGATATCAGGAAAAGGTTATTCACCAAGAGGTTGGTTGCACGCTGGAACAGGCTCCCCAGGGATGTAGTCACGGCACCAAGCCTATCAGAGTTTAAGAAGCATTTGGACTATGCTCTCAGTCTGATTTTGGAGTAGACCTGTGTTGTGCCAGGAGTTGGACCCGATGATCCTTGTGGGTCCCTTTCATCTCAGGATATTCTATGATTATATTTCTTACATGTTACACACACACATACATACAAACAAACAAAAAAGCAAACTAACATTTTTTTACATACCAAAAAACCTTTTCATACAGTAGGTTCTGTAGTTGAAGCCCTCGATGAGTGAGGCAGCTACTTCAAACGTTTTTAAGGTGGTAAGCTGTTTCCACCTGTTCAATAGCTCATTACTAGTTAAATATAATTATATTATACTGTATATAGATCCAGTTTTCTGGAAGAGCTCCACAAGAAGCAAATGCAATTGGGGGTGTACTACATACCTAATGGACTTTTTTATTTTTTTTTTGATGGCATAAACATTGCTCTAAATCTCTTTAATGATAAATTGATCTTTAGTATGAAGTAGGTGAGAATAATAATAATAATAAAATGTCTAATAATGTATAGTTTGCATTGATTTTGCTGGAACGTTTTAGCACTAAGGTACTGTCCAGGTCCTTATATTGTGTTAATTCCACTCAGGTCAGTGGGATGTTGGCTGAAACCACCCAGCAAACTGCCCTTCGAATCTCACTTTGTGGCTTCTTCCAGAGCATATATATCAGAGCTTGAAAGTGTACGGGACCATGGGCATTACTGCCATGTATATTGCAATTCAAAACCTCTTCTGTGATTGTAATTCTAGTGTCAAAGTTCACTTTTAGCCAAATGAGGGTTTCTCATTGTCTCCTATAATACAAGCACAAATCTTCAAAGAGGAAGATAAGGAACAGGGATACTGATGTCAAGCTTTGTGTTAGGTTGTGGAATCCCAGGCAAGTTATATCACCCTTATATGCAACAAATTGTGGAGCATGGGCCCTGTTATGTATCCAATGAACTGTGTATCCCCTTTAGGTGCTTGATACTGAGGGTTTATGTCTTGCCATCTGAACTGATATGGATGGTGTGGCCCCATTCCACACTGAGCTTTATCAAAAGAATTTTAAGTTTAAATATGGCAAGTGGAAACTGAGGTACTTAATAGCAAGCAATGTGAAGTTGTATCTAAATGTTTAATCTTTCTTCAGTACTTTTGTGCTCCTTGAGTATGAATTGAGTGAAAGGGAGGTTTTCAGAACAGAAGTTTTACTGAGTAAAGTGAACCAATTTGAGCTATAGGAATTAACTTGTTTTGAGTTTAGAGAAAATAAAGTAATTAGGAGAATTATTTTTTTCAGTCACAGACAAAAAGTGATGAAAAAGCATCTAAATTTTTTAAACCAAAGCCTCAAAAATGTTGAAAGGGGACATTATTTTCCAAATAAAATATATATTTTTTAAATGTGATCCCTTAATTTTATGTGTTTCATTTATTTTTCAGTACAAATAATTTGAAGCCTTTTCATATTACTAATTGAAAAAGAGTTTCACTACAAATTTTTTCTCGGCTCCACTGTTCTCATTGCTTTGCAAAGCACTTTGATATATCTGGATGAGAAGGACTATTACTAAGCTTTTTTAAACAAAGCAAACACAAATCGGTAATATATGCAGCATGAACTCCACTAAAAAAAAAAAAAAAAAAAAAAAAAAAAAAAAACATTTGTACAAGATGTAGGGATATAAAAAAAAAAAAAAAAAAAAAATCATATTATGTGATTGTCTTCCACCAGTGCATGGCATAATTCTGATTAAAATTACTGGTAGTACTTTGTGTGCATCAAAGAAAAAACAGCTCCAGGAACTGACATCCTGTTAAATCTGAAAGAGCTATTATAGGCTAGTGGTTCAATGTGGTGGTTTTTGAAAACTTCCTAATGAAAAACCAGTATGTATTATGCCCCTAAGCTCTTCTGGGCAGTAAAGCTGAACTGCGTAACCAAAGATGGCCAGCAATGCACCCATATTTTATATTGAAATTTATGACAATTTTAACATGTGCAAAAATTCAAATAATATGTTTCAGTCCTTTTTATCCTTTTTAAAGGCTCCATTTATCTCATTTTACTTCTTAGAACCAAAAATTGATACAAAGATGTTAAAGGCTTAGAAAGCTAGCAGTCTTAAAAATATGTATGTATCATGTATTTTTTCTGATTGCACCGTTTATTATGTACTTAAATAAATAGGTGAAATTAGACAAGTTTTGATAGAGCCATAAAATTGTAGCTGAGAAGTCTTGCATTTTCTCCTGTTACAACCTGTTTTTGAAAGATAAGTTTGTCGTGACTTCATTTTAATTATTTAGTAGGTGCCTTGCCTTAGCTAAGAAAAGGTTTAATGTAATTTAGTAAAAAACAAACAAACAAACAAAAAACAACAAACAACAGATAAAAGTTAAATGATTTTATGTTTCAGATCTTTTCATAGGTAGGTGCTGCTATTATTTGCATATATGTTAACGAGAACCGATTTGGTCCTACAAACCCGCTTTACAGTGAGAATCTTTTCCCATGCAAGTTGTCCTCTTAAGCAAAGTTGATCAGATATTTACAGGATTCCCATTTTTCTATGTATAAAAACTGAGAAAGGCCCACGCATCCATAATTATTTCAAACATTGGCATTTATTATGAAGCAATCTCTAAGTGCCTTAAACACAGTATTGGCTCTAATCCCATGCTGAACATTCATTAGAGCTTTACAGTTACAAACTCATACATGCAGAAGGCTTAATCCTGCAATGCACTGTTTAATAGCGCTTGAAGATGAAAGCAGTTGAAACCTTTCAGCTTAGGTATTAAGGGTATAATTCTGCCAAGCCCTACTCATGCAAATAATCTTTATCCTTATAACTGATAACATTGACTTGGCTCGTCAATTAGCTATTAAGTGACTAATGATTTGTACTGATTTGCCTGAGGTTG
Organism: Nettapus auritus; assembly: GCA_011076525.1. Lineage (NCBI taxonomy): Eukaryota > Metazoa > Chordata > Aves > Anseriformes > Anatidae > Nettapus > Nettapus auritus. The sequence goes on from CM021767.1 coordinate 9,721,164, forward strand.
CACTGAAAAGCTGTGGCAGAGGCAGATGTAGAACTTCCATCTTATCCATATTATCAAAGGGAAGTGTAGGATAATGTTACAGACGAGGGTATAGTACATCACCTGATAATCTAGCCACAGAACTAGCTAATTTTACAGTGTCACAGGATAAGAAATGTACCATGAGAGTAAAATGTGAGTAGCTGTCTTTATTTGAATGCTTCAACAAAATTATGTATATTTTCTGTATTAGAATCACCTATAATTGTCCTTAGGAAAAGAACAGAACATGTGTATCACCAGATATTCTCACTCGTTACATTAGTTATCTTTAGCCTGTGTAGTAGCTTAATTTTTCTTGCTCTATCAGTAGGATTGCTCAAAGAAGTGCAGCATAAAGGGTTTTATCTGTGTTATTGATTGGCAAGAAAGTGATGTGTTTGGGACTGCTGGAGCTTCTCTAGTGACTATTTATTTAAACTGGGGGTTAAAAAAAAAAAAAAATGTATTACTTGAAAAAATAACTAGAACTTTCATTTAACATTACAAAATAGGGCATTGCTTAATCCCTGAAGTAGCAAATTGCTTTTCTTCATGATCCATTGCTTTCATACTCTTTCTGGCTGCTGGTGCTAAAGGAAAGAAAAACTGTGTTCTCACTTGGTTTTCACTGTATCTATTTTCTTATCCTCTATGAAAACTTGGCTGCTAATTTGTTGTTGAAGTAAATAAGGGAAGAGGGGAGCTTTTTTTTTTTTTTTTTTTTTTTTTTAATTGACATCTTGCAAGTGTGGAAGCAAAGCAAAAATTTACGTGGGAAACCGAGAAAAATGAAATTCAGTATTTGAAATAGTATATCAAAGCTGAAGTCATATGTGATGTTTCTATTCTTTGAATTGGTGGTATAAACTTATACCTAAATTCAGCAGTGTGTTCCCAGAAGAATGTTATTAAAGAGTGTCTTTTCTTGTGTTCTGATCTTTTCATATACAGAGATAAAGCAAGTAACAATTAAAAGCAGAATGCATAGATGGCTGGAAAAGATGCTATCTTGTTTCACCTTGCTTGCTTAGAACTTTTTTTTTTTTTTTTTTTTTAAAAAGCACCTATTGTTTTAATTGTTTTTAATATGCATTACAAAATTATAGTATGTTACAACTCAGGGCTAGAAAATGCTAGCAGACTGTAATTACACAATGATTATTTAACTTCATAAGTTACAATATTTAGTTAGTGATTCTGTGGTATTGTCAGGACAGGTCACAGAGTGCTTTCTAAAGTAATTAAAAGTCAGCAGTTGTGGTTTATATTTTTCCCCTAGCAACAGCAGAAGTTATATTTTTCTCTTCTACCAGCAGTGACTCCTGTTTCTTTTTAATGTTCTGATTGCCTTTTTTTTTTTTTTTTTTTAACCAATTAGTCTTGAAAGTTAATCAAAGGTTATGCTAGCAAAATAGCAATCTGAAAATAATTATCATAGTGAGTTTTTGATACTGGTGTGTCACAGAAAAGAAGCATGTAGGTTTTATTCTGAGGTTTTGCTTGTGCTAGCTATATAAGGAAAATAGCAAGACCACACCATATGCCCAATAAAAGCTTCATTGGAAAGGCATTAGTAGATTAATCCAGGTTAGTCTGTGGTTTATTTTATTTAGAATGTAATAAGGCAAGTTCATTAGTTTGCAGCCTTAATGTTTTCTACTGTACCTCAAAGCAACCAGTAACATTTCCACTGAGACTCCACAGATCTCACTGACACCTGTCAAGATAAACACATGGCTCTCTAGGGGAATCATCTTGGCAACATAACTGAGGAAATCTGGAAAAAAAGTAAGTCTTTCACACACAAAAGAGTGTTACACGTTATAAACTTGATTAATGATTTTTCACATGCCTCTGAGGTCATATATCTCTCCTTAAAGTAAGAGAAAAAAAGTCAAATCAATCTCTGAAGAATAAATATTTTGGAGTATACAATACTGCTTTTGGAATGTATTTTGAAGAACTTGAAGGATGTAGAATAATTATGCAATTTGAATTGAGCCTCAGAAAGGCTGTCTAAGACCAGCAATTGAATTTTCCATCCCCCCAGGTCTAATATATTAGATTACAAGGATTATTGTAGTGACAGTATTTGTGCCTCTACATTTAAGATTATGTCAGCATTTCCATTTGAAACCTGTGTGTTCAGAGGCTCATAACTCAGCTATAGACATTTGCTTGGCACTACAGATATGTTTTCTGAACATGGTTTCTCCACAATGGTTACACTTTTTTTCTTTCTCTATTTAAAGAAAAAAAAAAAGAAAAAAAAAAAAAAGAAAAAAGTGCTTAAAGCTAAATAAGTATTTGGGCATTTCAAAGTTATGAATGCCAAAAGTTAATGCTGTCCTCTAACAACTCTGCTTTTAAAATTTGTCATTTCTACATCTAATCTGTAGAACTACTGCTGTCAATGGTCAGAAACAATGTGTTCAGAAGCAGACAATGGCAGCAAGCTTGCTGCCCTGTTCTTTGACAAAACTGTTACAGGACTAATGCATTGCGGGAAGGCAGGAGGTGGGACTCTACTGTACAGCTTCTCCTACAAGTCTTGAAAGGATGTGGGGAGATGATCACGAATCATGATGGGACACCTTAGAAATCACGTCAGGAAAATCTGCTTAACAATGTATTAATAGAATTGTAGAATGGCTTGGGTTGGAAGGGACCTTAAAGATCATCTAGTTCCAAAGCCTCACACCATGGGCAGGGACACCACCCACTAGATCAGGTTGCTTAAGGTCGCACCCAACTTGGCCTTGAACACTTGCAGGGATAGGGCATCCACAACTTCTCTGGGGTACTGTCCAGTATCCAAATACCCTCATAGTAAAGATTTTCTTTGTAATTGCCAATCTAAATCTACCTTCTTCATTTTAAAGCTATCCCTTGTTCTATCACTACATGTCCTGATAAAGAGCCCCTTCACATCTTTCCTTCAGCACCCCCCCCCCCCTCCCCCAAGTATCGGAAGGCTGCTACCTCAGATCCTTCTCTTTCTGCTCCAGGCTGAACAACCCCAACTCTCTCATCTCTCATCTTCTCTTCACAGAACAGAACAGATGTTCTAGCCCTTTGGTCAGCAAGTCCTCCTCTGGACCTGCTATAATAGGCCCACATCTCCTGACTGTTCCTAACTTTAGGCACTTGACAAACGTCATTTAGAGCTCCTTCCGACCTGTGGGCTTCCCACCTCATAAAAGGCCATCCGCTCTGCCTTGCAAGCTCTTTAAACCCAATTTCCCATCTTACAGACATTGTGCTTTGAGTTTAGTTTTAGCTTGGTCATGACATGGCACTTAATATCCTAGCTGTATGACAAACAATAACAGGAGCTACAGAACAAGCCAATACAAAGACTTTTCCTATTTCTGGAGATCTTTATAAACAAATAGGTTTTGCTTACACTTCATATGCTTGTACTGGACACAGAAGAGTGTAGCTCTGGATTGTATTATTGGTATCTGTCACTGATGTCATCAAACTTCAAGATGTCTAATTTTCAACCTATTTTATTGTGTCTTTTATTGCTGTTTGTTTGTATTTTGTCCCTAGCTGAAGCATTTGCTGAGGAGTTGAAATTAGAAGCATTTAAGCTGTAGTCAGGGATCTCATTCTCCTGCAGTGATGCAGTGCCAATTCCTGTGGCAGCACTGGTGAAAATCAAAGAGACTTCTGCAGGTTTGGCAGCCAACTGATTGCCCATAGAACTAACTGCTCATGTGGTAGTCCAGAGAGAACATGAGTACATCCTGCCCTGCTTTATACAGGACAACAAATCTCTTAAATACCTCCATGTATATACATGTGGATTTGGCCTTGATTCCTGTGGCTATGTATTGAAATGAAAAGGTGGACCTAGCTGAAGTGTTAGCAGCCTTCAGGCAAATTTATGCAGAGAGGGAAGGGAAGGGAAGGGAAAGGAAAAGGAAGATGGCACTGCAACACTGTCAGCCAGCACAAGACAACTCCCAGTGGAGTATGAGCCATCCTCCTCAAGGCAGGTCAAACCAGGGCTAACACTAGCCACCAGTGGATGGACTTGGCAAAGTGCCCTGAAGACTGATAGACCAACTAGGGCTATTTCAGACCAAGAGTGAGCCAAAGTTCCCTGCTGGAAAATGTTCTCCAACCAGTCCCTTCTATTCTAAATTGAAGGGATCTGGCTTATATACATAGTTTCAGTAAAAAATAATAATAATAATAATAAAAAATAAAATCAGCTTGCTTTTGACAGCAAGGAATAGAAATAAATAGTTTACTGCTGTCTTTACACCTGTGGAATGAAGAAACATTTGATGTGAAGATTTAAGCTTGTTTGGATGGACAGATTTATGGACAGAAAGACTTATTAACTGTTGAGAGATTTATTTTTTTGCAATACATACATAGAGAATACCTGTACTACAAAGAAAGGAGCCATTGTAAACTTCCTTTTTCATATGATATAATTAATCTATACAAAAGAAAAAAAAAAAATAGAAAAGTTAAGTAATCACCTAATACTGAAATTTCTGTGTATTTTATGACTACACAAATACTCCTTGCATCTCTCCTAGAATCATATTTGTTACCTTCCAAGACTCTTAGTAGTTTGTGTGATACACTGTATTGGCTTCCTTTCTAAAGTAAAAGGTTTCTTTCCTCTCTCTGAATTATGGAGGGTTAGGGCACAAATTGGCTATGGTTCTTATTCCCTGATGACAGGCCTGAATTCCCCAAACAGGCCTAATCTTGCAGCTCATTAGTTTTTGGAAGAGACACTCTCTTCTGTTAAAGAAGAAAAAATAACACACAAAAAAATTGGACATATACTCTTGAAAGTTTGGGGGTATGGGTCCTGAAAGTCATCAGAGTTTAGAGCAGTAAGTGCTTATAGGTTAAACCTAACAGCTTGAACATTTTCTTCTCTAAGCCATTGTCTGTCAGATAAACATAAGTTCTGTACTGCTTAATTGCAATCAAAAATTTTCCATAGGTTTTCAAATGAAATGAGATTCCATACACAGCAGAGGAGAAAAGCTATAATAGAAAAACATAGCAAATGTGTCAAAGCATTCATTGAACAGCATTCTCTGTAATACAGACACACATCTGTAGAGCTTTTTTCTATCCAAGTTTGCTGCACAGTATTTGAGCTTCAGGAGTTTAAGTGTGGATGTTGCAACACAAAGTGTAGCATTTCATCTCTGACAAACAGAGATGGGCAGAGAAGTCTGGTTGCATAAGAAGGCACTTAACCTAAGAAGCCCTGAATTTAACTGACAGCTTCTGCTAGCCTAAGGCATGATCTGCCCTGAAGCTTTGCTTGTGTGGCCAAGATGTTTATCTTCACTGATATAGCTGTATTGACAAGAACCAGGGTGTAGGCAAGAAGTACCTGATTTTATTCAATGAAATAATGTAAATTATACTCTTGGAAGCAATCTTTTTGTTTGTATAAGTATTCTTTAGGAACATTTGGCATTTGTAGGATAATGGCGTAGCTCAGTAGAAGAAGCAAGGAAAAGGTGTGTTTTTACAGTTAAAGAGTCTTGCTCATACACCTAGAAAACTATTGGTATTCATAGAGCACTTGGTGGAGATAACTCGATTAAAAGTCTCATGTACTATCTGTGGGACCTGCATAGGGTAAGTATTAAATAGGGTTAAAAACAAACACACCACAACAAAAACACTACCAACAACAACAAAATCATAAAGTTAGCTTCAGTGAGCCAAGTGTTGGGCATATTTTCAGAATACTGAAAACTACCTTGTGAATCCTGTAGATTATTTTCACGGTTTATTTGCTATGTCTCTAATAGGATATTTATTTGTTTACACAAAACCTGTGTTTATTGCTTCTCTGTACCCCTTCTTCTTTCTTTGAGAGAGGCCTTCATAAATTGATAGCACAGTGTTGATTGTGTTGGAGTGCATGACTTTGTGCCCTTGGGGATTACAACCAGATTATTCCAATTTCAGCTAGTCCTCAGCCAGGAAAGATTCATATTCACTCTTATGTCAGCAGGAGGTTTTTTTTTTAAAAAAAAAAAAAAAAAAAAGACTTTAAATGAGAAATAGTTCTTACCACTGGCTTTCATAATGTTTACTTGCAGATGCTTTAAACTTTTGCTTTTCATTAAAAAGCTTAACTCTGAGTGCTAAGACTATCAATTAAGACTTTTAAATAAAACATGAAAAGACTAGAAGTATCTAACTACCAAGATTTGCTTCAAATTAGAAAGAAGTGTTTGTTGTTGTCACAAAAACTGAACAAGGAATAATTTTATTTCCTTGTTTTTCCTTCTTTTGCCTTTCTGTTCCCATCTACCTTTCATTTGCTTTCATGCATACTTACTTCTACACCTTCCTTTTTCAGTTTCTGTTATCCTTTCCATTTTCAATCTTGTGATATTTTCCACAGATTACTTCTCCCCATTTCTCACCCATGCACTGCATTAGATAACCTTTTTCTTCCTTTAAACTCAGATAGTCCCCTCATTTCCTTCTGTGGTTCAGACTGCAGAGCCATGAAAATGTCAAATGTCATTAAAATTAGAGCGTACATTAAAATTAGTACCTACAAGGTGCTGAGCACATTGCCAGATCCAGAAAAGGATGCCTACTTAGTCATGTGTCTCCCCATTCACATCTGTAGTGAGTACTTAAGTTAAATGCCTAAGGAGCTTTATGGAGATTGGCCTTTGTGTCCTCAACTCTTAGTTTGAATATGCAGCAGCAAAATAATCCATCGATTTAGCAGTCCCTACGTAGTTTTTAACATCATAATGTAACACCTTAAAATGATCCATTATAATCTATTTGATGAAAAAAGCCTTCTCTAAGTAGTCTCCAAACACAGATTTGAACTAGAAACTTTAGTAGCTGTTATGTGTGTGCACTGCATAAATAGTACACATTTAATAATGCGAGCACTTAAACACCTTTTTTATCTTCAATTAAATATTAAAATAAAAATTAAGTACTTTTGAAGTACCTAAACATTTTATTCATTTGTCCTTGGTATTTAAATATGTTAGATAGGCCCCTGTGACAAAGAAGATGGCAGATGGAGTAAGAATTTAGATTAAGGTACTCAGGCTACAAACATATGCAACAACATGGAGAGAACACAAAGTCCTACAGCATCCACACCAAAGCATATTTTAGTTGAACAAACTACGCTCAGGCTGGGAGAAATTTGTGGAAAGATTCTGTTGCAAAGTTACAGCTAACAGGAACCCTGCAACTGAGGTCCAGCCCTACTTTCCTGGATGTCACTACGGAAACTCCCACCAAGCGGTAGCATAATAAAGTTCTTGACGGAGACCTTAAAAGAGCCAAGCAGAAGATGGTCTAGAGAGGACTTGCCAACTGAAATTCTCTGTGCCAACTGTATCATTACATGGTTGCAATACCAGCTTCCTATTTGAGAGACATAATACCAGTTTTAAATTACTCATCTGTAGGCTTTCTACTATCATTAAGTACAATCAAGTAACTACTGCATGTTTCTAAATCTGCAGCAGCATGTGAACAGTTTACTGAAAAATGGGTTTCAGTGATTAAGTTTTTTTTATTTTATGGTTTTGAGACAGATTGATAGAAAATATAGTGGTATTTATGGATAAGATTGCCAGCATGTATTATGTGCATGAACAGGAAATAGACACCAGGGTCTTTACTTTTAGAACACCTGGCAAGTCCACGATGATGTTTCTTTGAGATTTCCTTTTTTTCTTCTTACTTTAACTCTGAGACATAGGGAATTTATTGTGTTTGTTGTTGACTTTTTTTTTTTTTTTTTTACCACAAGCTTGTTTTTTTTATTTGGTTGATTATTTTTTTTTATGAGATGACAGCACACAGAGTTTGCAAACTGAAAGTTCAGAAATTTGGAGTTACTTGTTTTGCTACTTCCGACGGGTAGGAAAAGTGACTGAGTTTCTTACTAGTTGCCCTTCTATTTTGCAGTCTGGCGCCGGGCTGAGGACATCCCCTGTCCCGCAGGCCCCTATCCTGAGGGTTGACGCTGCGTTAGCTTGAGTGCTTTCATCTTGCGTTAAGATCTTTTGCAATTCATCTTAGCATCTTTGCAAAACTTGGTTGTAAAAGTGCACCGCCCTCGGGCAGGGCAGGGCAGGAGGGGCCGTTTCCTCGCCTTCGGTCCCGGGTTTTGGGGCTGCTTTTGCAGCGGTGTGGAGGACTTCTGGTTAAGGGCGTCTCCTCGCCCCTCTTTGGAAATGTAATACCTCCTGGGCCGAGGGGAGCCGGGACGAAATTCCGTTCTCTTTCTTCCCTAAGCCTACGCAGTTGAGTAAGGATTGTGACTTCCGCTCATCCCCGTGTGAATTAAAAAGTCCCCCGGCAAACTGCAGCAGCTTTCGTTCTAAACGAACGCGAAATGTATAAAAAGGCTTTTGCACACCCACCGCTCGCCCTCTCCCTTCCACGCATCCGCACCCCGCGCCCATGATCTCATGCTGCTGAAGGCATGGCACAAGATCTACGGGAGGCTGGAAGCGGTGGAGGGTGGGGGGGAGAGGAGAGCCGGCAGCGTGGGGCTCTCACCCCGTGCTGTGCCCAGGTGCGGTACTGCAGGGGCTGCGCCTCTCGTCCGCCGGCTCGGGGAGCGCGGGACACACGACCCGGGGAGGAGAGCAAAGCCTTCTCCTTCAATGCGGGGCTTGGCTTTGTACCGTGTAGTCCCACCCCTGCTTGGTTGCTGGGGTCGAGACACCCGTTCCCAATGGTTTCGGGGCACGAGGGAGCGGTGCGGGTGCGGTGTGGGGCTGCGGGGCCCTGCAGCTCGGGGGCGATGCTGCCGGTGCCGCCCTGCCGCCGGGGGGGGCGGCCCAGAAACGTTTTCAGCCCGGTTGGTGGCCGCGTCTGCGGTGGCAGACGAGTAAGTAAGGCAGGGAAGGAAAGAAAAAGAAAAAGAAAAAAAAAAAAAAAGGTAACTCTTTGTTAGGCGCCATGTGTGTAATTACCGGGTAATAAAAGCGATGCTCGAATAGACGGGAAACATCTGATGGGCGAAGTTTCGGCCAATTAAAAGACCCGAAATCGTTCCTTTTCTTAAGGCGAAAGTGGCTTTTCGAGTTGCTGGCATATGTGAACTACCCAACGAGGGGAAAGACGCCCGCCGTGCTGCTAATTCCGCGGCGCGGCTGGGTGGCGGGCTGGGAAGAGGGGCGTGCGTGTGTCCGCCGCACCGCCCGAGCCATGTTCTGGCACTGTGCGGCTCCCGAAAGGCAGGGAGGCAGTGCGATTGTGTGGGAGCTGAACTCAGCCTCCCTCTTTAACATAGGCTCGTCCTCTGCATTGCATCCGAGCTTCGGTGATTTGCTGTTTGGAGACTGCAGATTTGCATAGCCCTGCTCTTCGCAAGCATAGTTATTTTTTTTTTTCCCAGCTTCTTTCATAAGGGTGCACTATTCTCTCTGAAAACATCCTCGGGTATTACTGTCAATAGGCAGACCACTGAGATTGCCGGAGCAGCCCGGTTATTGTCTGGCGGCGTGTGCGAGCGTGTGTGTGTGTGCGAGTGCGAGCGTGTGTGAGCGCCGGGAGAGATCGCTCCGAGAGGGCTCACCAGTTTGGAGATGAATGGAGGGAAGAGCAGCAGTTTGATTTTTCTCTGCTTTCCCAGCGCTGGCTGATGGAGCGGCATCCCCTGCTTCTTCCTTAGCAGCTATGTGGCATGATTGGCTACTCTGTGGATTACTGAGGATGGGGGAATGCTTGGCACTCTCGTAGCACTTGCAACTGTGGAGTATTGTTAATGAACACCAGCCCCAGGAAAGCTGAAACTAGCGATTGTTTGAGCACGGGGCTTTTCCTCTCTTCCACCTCTTTGTGAAGGCTCGGAATCGCTTGGATTCTCCGCCTCTGACTATGTCTCGGATTGTTTTGGCCAGAAGAAGACCTGGAGAAAAGGATCCTCATCGTAAGCTTGCCCAAAGGGAAGCCATGGCTCGCCTGGTGCGGTGAGCTGCCGCCGGCACCGTGCGCCAGGCTGCGAGCGCGCCTCTGCCCAAACTTTGCCTCCTTCCCCGTGGCTGCTGCTCCTCCCGAGGACGCCGTGCACCGGAGGATGGGGGGGCTCCTCAGGGGCAGCCCCGAGCCGGGCCCCGCCGGCGGCAGCAGCGGCAGCGCCGGGGGCCGCTTGGCCCTGCTCTGGATAGTCCCGCTCACTCTCAGCGGCCTCCTTGGGGTGGCGTGGGGCGCCTCCAGTTTGGGCGCTCACCACATTCACCATTTCCATGGCAGCAGCAAACATCATTCAGTGCCTATCGCTATCTACAGGTCACCGGCTTCCTTGCGAGGCGGACACGGTGGGTTCGGGCGCCGCTCGGTTTTCCCCGCACGGTGGGCTGCGCCGCGCCCCCCCCCCCCCCCCCCCCCCCCCCCCCCCCCCCCCCCCCCCCC
>CM021767.1:9731700-9803954 GCA_011076525.1 Nettapus auritus
GGGGGGGGGGGGGGGGGGGGGGGGGGGGGGGGGGGGGGGGGGGAGCCAGGGACATCCCGCTGCTCCCAGTGCGGGGCCGGCTGGGGGCTCGGCTGTCCTCCAGCCGGCTGGGGGCGACCGGAGGATGCTGATGGTGGAACTCGCGGCCAGCACCAAGGCTTCCCCTGGGGCTCCCCCGCACCCCTCCTTGTCCCCCTCGGACCCTTCCGTGTCCCCTGGGCTGCAGAGCGAGCAGGTTGGAAAGCCCAGCTCAGGCGCCTCCGTCTCCTGGAGCCGCTGCCCCCCGGGGGGAGAGCCCCGGAGGTAGCACCCCTCGCCCCCCGGTTCCCTCCTGCCCCTGTCCGGAGGCGCAGAGGCGAGCAAAGTGCCCGTGCGCCGGGCAGGGCTGGGGCAGGGCAGGGCAAGGCAGGGCAGGGACCCCGGCGGGGAGCGAGGGGCGGGGAGCGAGCCTGTGCGGTGCTCCATCGCTGGGGATGATCGCGCTCCTTCCGCCTCATTGCCTCGGTGGGAAAGTCGATGAACTAAAAAGCAAAGGTCAGCTAATTGCACGGGGGAGCGGGAGAGAAGTCAGCGCTTAATCGCTGAGAAGGGGGAAATGATGCCCACCGTAGTGGTCAGGAAAGGGACAGAGAGAAAAACGCTGTTAAAGTGTAAATGCATTTTGCTTCAGAAATACACTACTGTGGGACTTAGTTTCTGAAGTGACAGGAAGCTGCTTCAGTGCCCTTTAAACAGCACTGTTACAGTTTTGCTTTTCACATACATACTTACATGAACCTGTATATAAATACATGCAAAATAGATATGAACATGTTCAGCATTACCAAAAGCTGTAAAAGAAAGCTAAACACCAGACTGCGCCTTAAGGATTTAAAACCAAAGCCTCCCTTTGTCTCCGAGGGAGAAAAAATAAATAAATAAAGAAAAACCCTTGTTGGCTTCTGATTAGATTATACAGCTTCATTCTTCTTCATTTTCTCATCTTGCCTTGCTTCATTTGCACGATCATGCAATGTCATTTACAAGATTTGCAAAGTAAAAACCAGATCTTATGCTTAACCTTTGCATCTCTGTGTAAGATGACCCAGTTGCAGGCACGAGGTAGTTAGGATTTATTGGATTTTTTTTTTTTTTTTTTTTTTTTTGAATGATTAGCAATGCTAACGTTAGTGGATATGGTCATATTGTTTACCTGAAAATTTCCAGTGTGTGTTGAATACACCTTAATCCTAAACTGCTAGAAAAGGCAAAGTGGACAGAAATGACTTTTCTGAAGCATTTTGTTAATTAAGAAAGAAGTTATGTGTCTGGTGTAATAAAATAAATAAATAAAAAAAATAAAAAAAAAAAAAAAGGAAAAAAAATAAATTACGCCACTCCCCACCGTAGTGTATTCAGGCAGTGCAAGCTTGAGAATGCTGCATGTTCTGTACTGTATGTGCTTACAGGGGAAAATTAGAGATGTATGTGTGTACATGTACATATATACTTATTGTTCTTTGAATTTCTGAACATAAAGGGATAACATTTTGGGGCTTGCTAGTAACTTGAGGGGAGGCTAAATGAATAAGGGGAAAAAGCAAATGTAATCATATAAATACCAGCTACAGTTCCTTAGAAAGCATTTTAAAATCACACCTTTTCTATTTTTTTTTAAAAAAAACATTACCTTGGACCCAGTCAAAGGTTAGTGGTGCAAAAGGTAACCCTCTTGGAGGAAATGAGTCTTGCTAAAGAAAATGAAAGGTGAAGTGGTGGAGTTGACAGTTAAGGACTTCATAGGGAAGCCCAGGAGCCTCTCCAGAAGTTATGTAGCTGATTTTACAAAATAAAAAATGTTACATGTCATAAGAAAGTATTCCAGAGCATTTTCAGAGTGTAACTTTAAAAGTCCTTGCTTTTCTTTATTTATCAGAAGCTCTACTACTGGGTGGTGTTTTAAAACATCTAATTAATTTCATTATTAATTCTTCAGAGGGGTGCTCCCATTTAATTCTCTAACTCTAACAGGAGCATTTGTCTTCCTGGCTGAGCAGGGTTGGACACAGCTCCTGTGGAGCCCATCCCTACATTTCTAAGCATCAGTCAGAGAAGGCTGGGTGACGTGGGTGCTTATTCCTTACCCTGGCATCAAAGGGCATTTCTGCAGTGTCCCTGCAGGTTTAAGCAAGGTGAGAGTGAGAATTTGACTCTCAGACTTGTATCCTGCATCAGCTGGGCTTCAGCATTAGTTCCATTGAGTTCTGCAATTTTTTGATTTTTGCATTTCTTCCATTTTTTCTTTACATAAAGGCTGCAGTCTTTGTGGTGACCTCACACCTGCCTTTTTGTTATTTTGGCAGTTTTCTGTAGCATCATACCTGTCAAAAGTTGAAAAGATGTTTTAGGGTAGGTCAATTAGTCGATCCCCTGAAAGCATTGCACTCTAATGTTGTGAGTCAGTGGTGTCGAAGGAAGGAGAAAAAATCACTTTTCCCATCCATTCAATAAATGTCACTACAGTCCTCAGACATCCACACCTTCCTCCTCTAACCCTGGCACCAGCTAGCCCTACCACCCCCATCCTCTCAGCTTTGCTTTGATTTTTTATTCTTTCAGTTTTCCTTCAGCCAGCCCATTTCCAGCTAATAGTATAAGCAAAGCCAAAAGCCCAGCATGGTTGGATTCTTGCCACTTCTTTCAATGAACCAAACCACAGTCTTGCTGCTAACACTTTCTTCAGGTAATTTTACTTGGATTTTGCTTAGTAGTATGATCTCATGGGGTTTAAGTTGTCAGTATTGTGCCTCGCAGAGACATGAAAAGAACTCCAACCAAGCAATTAGTTCAACCTATTAAAAAAAAAAAAAAAAAAAAAAAAAATATAAAAACATATTTTTTTTTTATTAAAATTAAAAATCCTTCAAGCTTGAGCAATTTTTTTTTTTTTTTTAAATTTTTTTTTTTTACTTAGCTTTCTGACTCACAATAAACTTGGAAAGGTGGCACATGGCTGAAGGAACTGAGAGTTTAACCACAGGAAGAAATAAGAAAGTAACTTTCTGGGTCATGACATCAGCAACATAAAGAGAAATGCAGAGAAGTAAGAGAATAATGTTCACAAATGTAAGGCCTGGGCTGCTCAGTGCTTACCAGTGGTCTCTGCAGCACGTGGGGCATTTGGTGACTTGTGTTCATGTCTCCTTGCTCCATTTAAGAGGAAGCCTATTGCTTTTGATACAGCCGTATCTACCGTGCAAACTTTGTATTTTATTTTATTTTATTTTTGTGAGTAGGTAGAGCAGCTCATGCTGCAGTGCCACTAGATTGCAAAAACATGGACTGTGCATATCAAAGTCCACATAAAAGGAAAGTGATTGCAGCTTTCAAAGTAACTTTAAATGAAGAAAGGCAGTTTCTTTGAGAATCCACCAATATGACAGATTGTGTGGCGTGAATATTGCACATTGAATGAGTAAAAAGTTGGAAGCCTAGCCTTATGGATGGCTGTCACCATCCTCATTCACCTCTTCCTGCGTGCAAAAACCTCTTTGTTCTCTACTGGACTGGGCCTTTTATTGTCCCCCAACTTTTCAGTTATTCAGTTGCTGAATGACAAATAGTGTATGGCTGTTTATTCTGGCTATTTCTTCTCTCTCTGCTCTGAGGTTCTTGTAAAGGTGTTTTTTTCTGAGAAATGAAAGTCTTTTTTTTTGTGTGTTGTTGTTGTTGTTTTTCCAAATCTGCCAGAACAATACCCAGGAGGTGACTAATGAAATTTGCATGTTGGTATGTACATATACTTGGAAAGAAAACACAAAAATAGGGAGGGAATGGGATCTTTGTGCTCACAGGCAGAACAAATGATGCTGAGCATTATGTGTAGGGGTGGTGCATCTAAGGACTTATGTTAGCAAAAGGCCAGAGTGTATCTGTCTGGTTGAGATTTATGACCAAGATATAGACAAATGGTTTAGGAGGAGCGGAGGGTGTCTGAAGTGGAATGAATAGGGTACTGGTGGCAGTTGTTAAGAAAGTGGGAGTTTGGGACTGGGAGGTGCAAGCGTCCTTTGTGGTGCAAAAAATAGAGGGATTTAAGCTGTCAAGCAGATTGAGTGAAAAAATGTTTTAGCAACAAAGTTTGTGAGCAATAAGAAGAGTTTGAGAGTAAGTGGAAAATGAGGTCATGGAGAAAAAAAAAGAAAAGTCAGTGGAGTTTCAGAGATAACAGCTGATGTCGATCAGAGGGATTGTGTGTTACCATAACACATTCCCTCCCCCAGTCTTTCTTACCTAGAACCTGATGTAGGAGCACAGGCATACAGGCAGACCTCATGCTTCTAAACCAAGCCTGCTTCCTCCAGTCTCTGCTTTGCCACTGTGGCTGAAGTTCATGTGCACTGGATGCATCCAAATTATGTCCATTTAGAGAAACTTCTGTAACAAAGTCCTAACAAGCTCGCTGTTATCAGCATGTTGCTCTGTGGGCTGGATCAGGCAGCCCTTGTTCAGTGAAGATGCCAATTGAACTCCCCAGGAGCTTTCACTAAGTAAGAATAGCAACACTGCAGTAAAATCATTTATGCTACCATAATGAAGAATATAATGAAAATAACTTTGAAAAATGTGCATATGAAGTATCTGTGTTAAAAACAAAAACAAAACAAACAACAACAACAACAAAACTGTAAAGAAAGACTTATTGGTGTAGGTAAAGTATTTTATGGCCTTTTACTTTCTATTTTTCATATACTGGAATTGCTATTTCTGAATATAATGATAATAAAATAAATATTTTAAGATTAGTTTAAATGAAATGACATTTCTCATTTAGAATGCACTTATTATGTGGAAGAAAAGGGTTATATTTTGATTAAAACATCAAATGTAAATGTTTCCAGATGTTCAAACATTGTTACACAACATGATATTAGACGTAGAAGTGAAAAAGTCTCACTGTCATGTCTCAATTGCTTTGTTTTGAGATCTTTTTCTTAATGTTTTTTTTTTAATTATTATTATTATTTGTTTTTTTTTTTGTTTGTTTTTAATAATCTGTTTGTATATCACAGTCTTCTTATTTTATATCTTCTTTTCTTTCACGAGTTTCCAAATAGCTACTAGTTCTTCTGTTATGAGCATGTATATATAACTGAGGCATTTCCACTTTAAGGCTGTAAAGCACAGCAGCTTCCTCCAGGTCTTTAAATTATACAGATTTTATATCAAAATTTCCAATATGCTCCATAAGTTATTATCCACATCAACTGCCAAAGTATTAGTATCAATTGGAATAAAATGAATAACAAAGCAATTTCAGTCAGCATAGTGGTTAATTGGCTGTGCAGTTAGATATGCAAATTAGGAAGTGTGGTTTCTATATTATTATTTCTGTCAATATGGCTTCTCAAAGAGACATACAGTCTTCAACAATGTTGTGGACAGTCTGGAATACTATAATCTAAAGTGGAATGTTGCTCATGGATTTCTGATAAGCATCTTTATACAAGCCCTACTGCCTTAGTACATGCAGAGCTATTGATTGACAGGGGTGCTTTTACAAAACCTAAATAAATAACAACATTGTTGTCACTTATCAGTAATAACACTTTTGCTTCAGCCTGTGGTAACCATGTTTTTCTAGATTTAAAGCATGTTTCATTGTCTTTTAATCAAATACTGTTTGAAATAAGTTATCAGAAGAAATTAATTTAGCATTCAATACAGTGTACTTCCCGCTGCTTCTAATTTTCAAAGATGGATTTTTACTGATAGCAAGTGATTGTCTTGACTTTAAGGGAAATTTCTGTCTCTTCATTTTAATCCAGAGAAAACTCTCTAGACTAAACTCTGATATTAGACTCTTATGACTAGCATGAGTAAGGGCAAACAATTCTATAGTCTTAATATTTTCTCAGTTTTCTCATGCATATGGTCATTACAACGTCTAAGCGTAAGATGACATGCTTGATCATTTATTTTCTGTATATCGTATAGGTTATTTTGTTGGAGTTAATTTTTTGTCTTTTCCTTGGTCAAAGCTTAACCTCTTGAAGTAGCCAAGATGACATTACTGACCTCTTTCTTGTCTTTCCCCAGTATCAGTTAATTTATCTCTCTGTTATTAAGTTTGATGTCCTCAGGTCTGCCACAGTGTCTGTAGCAAATTTTTTCTAAGCTAACAACTTCCATTCTAGTTTGTAAATACAGTGTAGGCAGAGCTGATAGATCTTGCTGTGATAATAAGTTGACTTGTGAATGTAGCTGTGATTATAAGTGGAATGGAACAATCTGATTTGATGAAAGAAAATGTATTATAAATAACGACGCTGCTCTATAAAGTTAAAAGTAACTAACATAAAGAAGAGAGGCCATGTATTTATCGTCATTTACACTTTTTCTTTGTTTCCTAATAGCAATATGGATGGGCCAAAGTAATTTTTCTCACTCTTTCTCATAACTTTGTATGCATCTGTGTACAAGCATATGCATGCACACACATATATATCACAGACATTTCCTTATAATGAGAAAATGCTCCATAGTGGTAAGTTGAAAAAATTAAAATTTCACTAACAGTTTAAAATGTTCAGTAACAATAGTCATTAACCATAGACACATTGTTCAGAATAATATAATTAATTATTCTCTTCCCCGTTAGTTAACAGAAAAAAATACCTAGAGAAAATAAACCAGGAGGAGAGAAGTAATGTTGCTGCATGTCACTGCAGAGCTGGGATAAACTGGTGGGGAGGATGTCATGCTTAGGAGTAGTCACTGTCTCTGCTATGGACCCATCATCAGTGAATCACCATAGAAAAGAGCAGTTCTAATTTTCAGAAGCACAAAGCTACTTTCACAAGCACTAAACTGGCCAAATCCACAAAAATAGCCCAATTGAAGGGTGTGACTGGCTTGTGCGGTCTAGGTAGGATAAGAAAAGTGTACTGATACAATAGATACATGGCATCCATGATTCTGAATCTCAGAAGACAAGCTGAGGCAGGGTTTGCCTCTGAGGAATAAGCATAGTCTATTATTTCACATATTTGAACTGTAAATGACACAGTGACGTATCTTCCTTTTAAATACATAGTTAGGTATTTTCCTTGAGAGCTTGCTACAGAAACACGGAGAGCTAGAGGGCTCAGAAATAAAAGATTTGCCCAGATCATTCTGCTATTTTGGAGTCTTAGTGGGGGATGCACTTAGACACCTACACAGAAATGACAAAAGTGTTAATTCTTTCCTTAGCTATCTTTTACTACAGCTGTAACTGGGAGGAAAAAAAAAAAAAAAAAAAAAAAAAAAAAAGTCCAACATGCTTTTAAAGCAAGTTGGCCATGTTCTAAATATATTCTTTTATCTCTACATATCTGCAACTGACTTAGGCCTTCTCTGGGCATTGCTTATTTTATTCCTTCAACTCATTTACAATTCTAAAATAAATAAGAGCAGAGAATGACAAGACTTAGTGGAGAAACCTTGACTAGTAGTCATAGAATTACAGAATCATAGAATGGATTGATTTGGAAAGGATCAAGAGATCATCTAATTCCGAACTCCCTTCCATGGGCAGGGACACCTTCCACTAGACCTGGCTGCTCAAAGACCCATCCATCCTAGACTTGAGCATCTCCAGGGATGGGGCATCTACAGCTTCTCTGGGCAACCTGTTCCAGTGCCTCACCACCCTTACAATAAAGAATTTCTTCCTTATATCTAATCTGCATCTAGCTTCTTTTAGTTTAAAGTCATTACTTCTTGTCCTATCACTACATTCCCTGACAATGAGTCCCTTTACAGCTTTCATGTAGACCCCCTTTAGGTACTGGAAGGTCCCTATACGGTCTCCCCAGAGCCTTCTCTTCTCCAGGCTAAACAACCCCAACTCCCTCACCCTCTCTTCATAGGAGAGGTGCTCCAGCCCTCTGATCATCCTTGTGGCCCTCCTCTGAACTTGCTCTAATAGGTCCATGTCTTTCTTGTGCTGGGAGCACCAGAACTGAATGCAGTACTCCAGGTGAGATCTCATGAGAGCAGAGTAGAGAGGGACAATTACCACCTGAGTCCTTCTCCTAGGAGCTTTTCTCAATCCATTCTTCACCTTGCCTGTATTTGTATTTGTATTTGGGATTGCCCTGACCCAGGTGCAGGATCTTCCACTTGACATGTTGAACTTCATGGGGCTCACACAGGTCTGTCAAGGTCCATCTGGATGACATCATTTCCCTCCAGCATGTCAACTGCACCATGTAGCTTGGTGCCATCAGCGAACCCACTGAGATCCCACTGTCCATGTCAACCACAAAGATGTTAAACACTTCTGGTCCCAATATTGACCCCTTAGGAACTCCACTTGTCATTGATCTCCACTTGGACATTGAGCCATTGACTGCAGTTCTTTGACTGTGATCAGGCATGATCTACCCTTCATGAAGCTGTTTTGGCTGTCACCAATCAGTAGTCTTAACCCATGTTTCTATTGCTCAGTCACTGGAGCTGGCTGACTTTCTCGGTCAGAGAAGCTCTAGAGAGTGCTGGGAAGTAAGTGGAAAGGAGATGGGAAGAAACATCCGTGGGCTTCTCCTCACTGTCCAGTGGAGATGAGGAAATGTGAAGGAATTAAGGGCTAGAGAAGATACTGTTTCTTATTGTTGGCCTGGGCCTGATTTGTTCTTATTGAAGTCAAGCATAGAATTTCCTCTGCATAACCTGATCATCTATTGTGCCTCTGTCTGATCTGATATCCCTCATGCACATTGTACTTATGGTGTGGTGGCTCTCCACCAAAGCAATGTGTTTTTTTTTTGTTTGTTTGCTTGTTTGTTTTAAGCTATGAACAAAATAATGAAGATAATTATGCAGACTCATAAGTTTTTAAAATTGGTTTAATGCTGCTAGTGGTTGTTTTCACTATATTTCACATGACAAGAATTATAAGGGAACTTTCAGTGAAAATAATGAATCGCCACATTTACGGAAAACATATGAGCATGAATTGAATCATGCTGTTATTTTGGTTTTGGATATTCATTGTCCACAGAGAGGGGCTTAGGAGTGGTGACAAAACAACAGATGTGAGATTAGCCACTTTGACTGTGTCTAAACGGATACATCCTAAAATTCCAGTATCCCAGTTGGTGAGAACATACTGCATCTCCTGTCCAGGGGCTTTTTTTCAGGCTGGTTTATGCTTGCAGTTTGCCTTGTTGTGGATTTTATGTCCACCTGAATATGTGCCCCAGCCCTGGAATCCAGAGCTTCTCTCAAAAATAATTCTACGAAATTAGAAACACTGTGAATCTTCATCTTCCAAAATAAGCTCTTATAGAAAGTGAGGTTAAATAAAACATTATTTGGGCAAAGAGAGTGGGAGAGAAATCTGCCATTATTTTATTTCTTGGAAATTTTTCCAAGCAATTTTCTTATTGCTTGGAGAAATTTCACTCAATATTACATTTAAGGAATATTAATTGTCACATCATGCCCCGTCAATTAGAATACATTTTTCAAGTAATATGGTTGAGAAACATGTGCAACATGCTTTTGTTATAAATTGTTGGGTAGAAAGTGTTATGTATGAGGGTATACAGGTCAAAGTTTCATTTCAGCTGTGCTGCCTTTTTCTGATAGAAAACCAGTCTTTTACCTAGGATTGAAGCCAGATTTTTTTTTTATTTTTTTTTTTAATGCTAATTTTAAATTTTTGTAGAAATTTCCTCACATTACCTCATAAAGTTTGCTTTTCATCACTCGGCACAATTTGACAGCTTTAGCTGATGCCTGACATGTATATAGTAAAATCTACTGTATTTCATTTAGAGGGAGGAAGTTAGTGAAGGAAGAATAGCAACAACATTATTTTGCAGCAACAACAAATATTTTGAAGTGAGATGTTTGAATTTCTGATTGTGCTAGGCATTGTAAAACTGCAGTTAAGTGAGCTGTTGGTTTGTTGAGAAGAACTGTGGCCCATAAATATCTAACGTGGACACTTAAAGCTCAGTTTGCAGTTGGTTATGATTTTTTGAGTTGTATGATCAGCTAAATGAAAATTCAGATTGGACATAAGTATCCAAAACCTGGAAAACAAACAAACAAACAAAACAAACAAACAAAAACCCTGCATTTAAAGATCCTGACATCTGTAGAGGTAAGTAATTAAACTAGGAAAAAAGAAACATGATAAAACTGTTAGATATCTATAAAGGCAGTTATTTTAGGAATGGAAGCAGTTATTAACACTGACAAAAATTTTAAGTGACTCAAAGACTGCTCAGATCATAGTTACTCAGTGTACTTGTAGGAAAAAGTTCACCTGTCAGAGGGCTTATGCCTTAGATTTAGAGAAGATGGGTTTAAGTGTATGCAATGTCTCATATGTTTTTTGCTGGCCCTTGAACTAGGGACAAATGTCACTTTATTTCATCAAAAGTCACTGCCGCAGAAGTGGGAAATGCTTGTCCCCAGCTGGTCATATCAAGTATGGTCTGAATAAATACATGTCAAGATTTTCTGAATATATTCTGTTTGTTTCAAGTCTTTAATTTGATCTCTGCTCGTTATTTCATAGTCTCTCACCTCTTTTTTTTTTTTTTTTTCCCATTTTACAAATTATTTGAATCAGAAGAAATACTGAAAAAGAATTGCATGTAATATATGAATAAATTTACATGCAAACAGTATATGATGTTAATTTTGTCTTCTGTAGGGCTCAATTAATTGTCAAAATACCATTTAGAAAAAGGAAAAATTGGGGGCGGGGGGGAAGAGCAGTCATTATTTCTAAATGATACTTTTGTATAAATTTCATATATAAAATTTTGTATAAATTTCATATATTTCGTATATTTCAGTGTTCCTGAAATAACCCTGTTCTTAACTGTAACATCAAAAAAAGTGGCTACATTAGCCCTAGTCCTGCATGAGTGCCTATATCTCTATGATGCTACAGTACATTTTGGCAATAGGCTTGTCTGGAATAGTTATTCCTGTTTTTCAGAGAGGAGCTAAGGCACATTAAATCAGCTTCTCATTTGTGTTCCTTCTTGAATGATTCAAAGAAATCAAGCAATGGTTAGATTGGCCATCTGAAAATTCCTTGTGTGTCTCTTGTGCACTTGCCCGTGATATAAGAGACTTATCTGGGGCACAGCCAGAGTGTGTAACACTCTGTTGTCAATTGGCATAGCTCAAAGCAGACTCCATGCTGGCTTAGCGTATGCCATGACTCACTCATCCCTTCATAAGCAATTCATTGGCTGATGCTTTTCCCACAGCTGTGTGTCAAACAAGAACTAAGTGTAGCAGAGGTTAAGGACTGTCTGCTTCAACCCTTGCTTGTGCTTGTTAACGAATAGCCATCTAGGAGTCTGTAGCTTTATCTACCTAAATGTGACAAGCCTCTAATCATAAATCACAGAACAGCCTGAAATGTGAAAAGAAATTAAACAAAGACTGATAGAGCTCCATACTGTTGTTACTTTCTGTTGTGTTGTGCTAATACTAAGACACAGCACATTAAAACAATATGCTAGTTACTGCACAAATACTCTTCTTCCTTCCATCAGTGTATAGGTCATTTTGGTTCATTTTTGTTGTTGTTGTTGTTGTTGTTTTAATTAATTAATTTTATTTTATTATTTTTTTTTTTATTACATGGATTACTTTCTCAGTTGTTTGGTTTTATTTTTTTAGAACTACTCTAATTATTTGAGATATAGAAATGGCATACAGTGCTGATCTTTGTATATTCTAGTGCACTAAGCTTAGAGCTCCAATGCCTTTATAGATGAGACTTTCCTGTCTTTTCATATAAGTCAAACCTTTCCAAACTCTCCATCAGTGCTTACATTTATGCAGAGCAATTCCCTTAAATATTGTTCTCTGCTTGTCTTGTAATTCCAATTGCTTATGCTATCTGATGTCTATTAAGTGAGAAAGGTAGTCATGATGCATTGAGTTTAGATTTAAACTGGTGAATTCACATCATGTCATTTTGTTTTACAGATACTCTTTGCCATTTCCTATACACAGAATTGCTCTGGATGTTTGAATAGTGGAGTCAGTAGGCTAGGTATTTTCTTTCTATTCCATTAGTGAATTTGGAGTGAAGATTTCCTTCATTGAAGGCATATCTAGCTTTGTTTGAAAAGATTAGTTGCTTCCCTATACTACTTTAGGACTGTTAAGGTAATTAGAAGTTTATCAGCATGATTTCACAGGCCACAGTTTGTGAGAATCACTGGGACACTGCTTTCTAGCTTGCAGTGACTCAGTGTGATTTATTGTGTGTAATGCAAACACAATCAACAGTCACAAAGGGAAGGTCAGCATTACCTTTCTTTCATTTATTTATTTAAATATAAATATGTATTTAAATAATGCTTCCTTATTTTTGTCCTTTTTTTTTCTTAGTGGATGCTATAATTTTAATATAATTTGTTTGTTTAGACTGTATGTTGTTTAGAAATTTCAGTCACAGGTTGTGTGCCCATTGTGGATTGCAGATGGATTGCATAGAAAAAGACAAGAAAGCCGAGGAAATAATCACTCTCTGCTGCTGACAGTACTCCCCAGGGTAGATTT
Source organism: Nettapus auritus (assembly GCA_011076525.1). NCBI lineage: Eukaryota > Metazoa > Chordata > Aves > Anseriformes > Anatidae > Nettapus > Nettapus auritus. Next base: position 9,744,271 of record CM021767.1, read on the forward strand.
CAAAATAGCTCAAGAGCTGTGTAAAATTAATAAGCTGTTCCTCATGTATTGAAATCCTTTTTCATATTGCATTGACAGGAGGGATCTCTAGAGAGAGGAGGGGCTTCAAATAAGATATGCCAGAGGGTGGGGTTGAAGATTATGCCTGGAAGTCCAGATTTTTACTGAGTCCAGTGGATGATGAGTGCACTTTAACAACATGCGTAAAAACAGTGTGTCTGGAATTTGTCCACTACAAGATCTCTGCATCAGTGAAGTCCATATAATCCCTCAGAACAAGGTTTATTAAGCATAAAATTTGAATCAGTGTCCTTTTGTTTCTTTAGCATCTGTATAATTTTATTCAATGATAGCAGAAAGAGATGAGAAATCAGGGAACAGAACTCTTACCTGATAGAGACTTACTGTTGATGAGATATTTTAGCAGCTTTCTTGAGGTAGTAGGTCAATTTATATTCTATGATGTGGAGGCGTGTTCCCTTGGACTCCAGATTTGCAGAGTGGAATGAAGTGTTAGATTTTGTTATGGCATTTTAAAAGTGTTATTTTTTCCATACAGTATATGTTCAGTGCATATATGCAGTAGAGAAACTAAAAATAAAGATGTAACACTGAATTGTAATTAGAAGGAAAAAAAATCATTACCCTGTCATGGAGAAAGCTCTGAAATAATAAATATCACTGGCACATTTTACTGCTATCATAAATATTTATTCAGCACATGTCCATAGGCTCAGTTTATTACATCATATTCATTTAAATATGTTTTTGAAATGGCACGTCTGCACATGTGCATTTCATCAAATTTTAGATTCCTTGATTAATTGCACAGACATTTTTTTGCTGTGTGGCACATTCTGTCATGTGTCTAATCCAATTTTGAAATAGAGGTATTCTTAGACCTTCTTATAGCAAAGCTATTCTTCTTGCTACAGATACACCTCTTTTGCTTATTTTCTTATAGAATGGATTAAGATTTAATAGCGATGTATTTCCTAATAAACACAGCTATAGGATAGGTTCTTCCATTATGTTAGAAACACCTTTATCATGTGTTCATCAGAACCCATTAAACGTACATGGGCGGTCATTTAGTAATATATAAAATGTTTCTTGTCTTCAGTTTCATCAGAGACATCAATCCAAATGTTCTGGGCTATATTGCATAATTGTCAAGGAGTTAAATACGTGCTATGAAGGTACAGTACCTAAAATTTACTGGCGTATGTCTAAGGTTTACAAATAACCCTTTTAAAGAAGTCAGGATGTATTGCCATGTTGAGCCATTCTATCTTAATTCTCAATCAGTGTTGCGTTGTCTCTGTGTTTTCTTTTGCAGTCCTACTGGCAAAGACCCTGTAGAACATTTACCTTGCAGTCTGATATTTTAATTATCTGATCAAGTGTATTAAATTCTGGTAAGGGTAAAACTGATTACAGTTTCTCAGTAAGCTGATGCCTTAGCAATAGTATCCTAGGAAATGGAAACCAAGTTTCTAGCAGATTTGAAAGGAGAGCCAGTTCCCTGCTTTTCCTTTGGTTTTCAGGTAGTGTTTTCAGTACTAGCACTCAGTGTTGCTGATTCAAAGTTTTGTATTTTGATCAGTGAACTTATTTTAGTTTTATTTTGTATATACACAAACTGTTATCATGATAAATACAGATTCTTTCATATTTTCATTGATGAATTTAAAATGATTTATTTGATCTGTAATATTTGTCACAGGAGTAAAAGTATGCAGACAAATGTGGTATATAAATGCAGGTGCTGTCCATCTTAATCTGGATCACCAACATCCAAAAATCTCGATCTGATGGATTATGTGAACGCAAAACAATCAAAGCAATGGTAACCAAGTCTAGGAGGAAAATGAGACACAGTGAGGGCTGTGAGCAAGTTCATGTAAGCTGAATGTACTTAATCATGTATTGTAATATTAAACACCATGCAGAAGAAAAACCTCTGGTCTCCTCCTTGGGAGATAATATGCACATGAAAATTATCTCTGACATGATTACCCAGATACTCTGAAAATAAGAAAATGATTCATGGATTAACTTCAACATTGAATGAGGTTTCCATATATTGTGTGTAAAGAAGCAGCTGAGTGATCACATACCTAACTCATGATGCTCTCAGCTGTGGCTTTCAGGAACCAGATCTTTTGTTGTTGTTGTTGTTGTTGTTGTTGTTGTTGTTTTAACTGTGAGGTGTGTCTATGTCAGTAGATACAGAAGGATGCTGTCAACTACGGTCTAGTATCAGGAGCCAGGAACATCTAGGTCTGATCCTTTGCTAATAGTGATGGTTGGAGGCTGTATTTGCAGTCTTTTGTGGACATACTTTCCAGAGAAATTGCCAATTCAACTTGATATCTAAATTGCTTTTTACAGCATTTGTGCTGGCAGATTTGTTGAAGACACAGGATTCTTCAAATGTCTCTGAGAGTTATCTAATCACAGGTGTGATTGAACCACTGGATAAAAAATGATCTTCATTGTCACATACTCTGAAGCTAGGAGAACAATTACTGGTATGTCAGTGAGCTAATGTTCTGCTATCAGCTTGACCAGGATCCCCCACTGGGAACTACAGTGGGAAGCTAATGTGTCACACATGGCATGGACATTCCTTTTAATTTAAGAATGTAGACAAAAAGCCTTCACTGCAGCCTGACTGCTGCTCATTTTATGTTCTCGTGAATCAGCAGTATAGCAGTACAATATTTAGTGAATAAAAATTGTGTAAGCAATGTTAAGTACTGTTGCCAAGAAAGTTAAATGAATTACCCATGAAGCGAAAAAGTACATATCCTGAAATCTTACCCAGGTATTTTAGCAATTTAAGAGATATCATTTTATATGCTGGTTTTCTTAAACGTTCCATTAAATTGAGAATTCTTTATATAAGCTTTAATTTAATTAAGAGTTCTTATAACAGAAAATTTTTGACAGGCCACTTTTGCTTTCAGAATTAACCACCCCCCTCTTCCCCCAATGGTTAGTAGAAGAACAAAATGCTGGTTTTGAACTTGGTAGGCATGATGGTGATAGTAGTTGGCATTTAGCATGTACTAGTTCATGCATGTGAAACAAAATGATTATACTTACTGTTTTTGGCCATTTACTCAGTTTCTAGCAGGGAAAATTACTTTAGATGGAAAGCAGTTATATATTGATTTTTTTAAAAAATGAAACTTCTGTGTTGAGAGAAGAAAGTAATGCTTCCCTTCCCACAAAAATATGCTTTCCTTAAAATAAAGCAACACAAAACAAGAACATGTGTGTATGTATATATATATATATATATATATATACACATACACATATAAGGGTCAAATCAGTCTCTTTTCAGGCGTGGTCAATATGCAGAGAAGGAGGTCTTAAAGGAAAGCAGAGACTCATGAGAGACTGAAATTCTTTATTCATGGGGTTGTCCGAACATACCAGACACATGTTTCTTCACCAAAAGTATTATCCCTTTACTAAGAGAGTTGCCTGATTGTGTGTCTTCAGCTGTCTTCAACTATCATTTTTGGCAATGTGCAGGATTCAAAATGACAGCTATTTGAGGTGTTAGCCTCATGTTAGACCATATTACTCTATATTTACCTGTGTTTAAAATCTGTCTTCTTAACTGCCCATGTATACAAAAGTGTGATTTTAGCTGTCTGTAAGTTTCATGTAATCAGATGAAAGTATTTATATAATTTATTTACTGGCACAACCGATGTTAAGCACAAGACTGGGAACAGAGATCTGTGATTCACCCTCTGTGGCACGTCTGGGAAGTTAGCTATATTATCAGTCATCCTGGTTGGTAAACTAAGAATTCCTCTCTGCCTCCTGTAGGGCTGTTAACAGCCTTGAGTGTTTGTGAATGCATGAGGAAGGCATAATATTCTGTGATTGCTATTTAAAAAGGGATTTACATATATTGCTCTTAGGTTAGGCACTTGCAACATTCTGTCATCCTCTGCTTTAAAATATTGCTAAGCTGAAGGGTCAGTGTAAGTGTTAGGCTGTTTTTATTTCAGAGGTTTTAATGTCTTGTTCAACTGTATGGCAAGAATCTCTCATTCCCGGTTGCAAAAAAGCTTTTTTTTTTTTTTTTTTTTTTTTTTTTTTCTAACTGTAGAAGGCTGCAGAATGTGAATCTGGTTAGTCATGTTGGATCTCCCATCTTCCAGGCATCTATGGGAATGATGCTGTAACTGCTCTGCTCATAAAATCCTCATTGTTATAACAGAGAAGTGTGAGACATACAGAATTTAGATCCAGTTTTCCTATAGCTGAACTAACTTGAACCTGTAATTAACTGTAAACCTGTACAGGAAGGGTACAGAGCAATAATGACAAATAATCACTATTTCCAGAATGGATTTTTTAAAATAATTTCTTATGTACTAGTAGCACATGTGCTACCATTGCCTATGTACATACCTTGTGTGAAAGATCTTTTCATCCTTGCTTCTCTAATTATGGATATTGTGAAGTGTCTGTATAGTCTAAAATTCTTCTTGACCTTCTTCTATTTCTATTCACAATCAAATCCTGTAATCAATACCTTGTCATGGGTATTTAACACAATTCCATAGTTGCTCTCTGCATAACAGAATCATAGTTCTGACATTCATTTAACAGAAGAAACATGAAAGTGTCACCAGTATAGGTTGTGCAAGGCTCTTTTCCATGCTAGGGTCAGAAAAAATAATTTGTCCACAGCAGATAGCATAGAAAACACTGTTTTCAGGTCCTATAATCAAGACAAATACAACTGCCTGTTGCCATGCACCATATATTTTCTGCATTATAGTAATGGATGCAATGCTGCCACCTGCTATGTCAGGACTTCCAGCTAATTGGAATAAGTTATGTGTGTTTCAGTTACTCTTACAGTCTATAAAAGGCTGCTTTGTCCTAAACTAGATAATAATTTTTGATGGATTTCCTTATGGTAGCAGATACTGCGGTATTTTGATGAGAACCATTGCTTTTCACAAACACAGGTGTTTTCTGCACATATTAAGGCTTTGGAGATGATTTTTGCTACTGAGTTTACGCTAAGGCTGCCATTTAGTGTAGGTGATATGACCCATATCCAGGTGTAGTAAATCCTGAAAGGTATCTGAAGAGACATGGTTAAGGCTGTATCATCTGTTCATAGCTGATGGATGAAAAATTGCTATGTGCCTGCCCTAGTGCTTTAGCATAGGATCTGTAGAAATTTCATCACAAGTAGTTACATCCTCCTGTCGTTTTTAGAGTGGTTCAGGTCATATGAATCAGAAGAGAGATAGCCAAAAACATAAATAAGTACTCCTGAGAGTATGAGAACTGCTTTGTGTGGCATGGTCTGCTGCATCAGTTGGGATCAGGAGATCCACTGCACTCGCAGCTTCATGCAGCCAGGTGGAAATTGTCCCCAGGGTCTTACAAAATGCATGGCCTTGTTCCATTGTTGCTTCTCAATTTCTCTGATTTTTATTTTTTCCCCTCTGGGGTTGCCATCTTGTCTTACAATATAACCATGACTTCAGAAATCAAAAATGTTGTACTTTGTAGGTGAAGTTACTTTTTAAAAAATAAAATAAAATAAATAATAAAATAAATAGAAATCTAACTGGAATTGTTAGCCTGATGGTTGCAATCTGTGTCCACCTTCATTTAATAAGAATAGGATCTTTATGACTACCAGAGTGATGCGTACAACTTTTAAAGTAAATTTCCCAATTTCCACATACTATGTGACTAACTACTTTTAGAAGATAACAGAAGATAACTCTTGGATTTTAATCATTCTCTGATACTCAATGTTGCAGATTTGGCATGACAGAATAACAAATGGGGTTAACTTTTATAATTACTATTATCATAATTTCTTAAAGCTATAATATATTTAATTTTTTTTAGCCTTGAGGTGGTCAGGCAATTGGATTAGATGATCTTTGAAGGTCCATTCCATTCCATTCCATTCCATTCCATTCCATTCCATTCCATTCCATTCTATTCTATTCTATTCTATTCTATTCTATTCTATTCTGTTCTCAGTCTGGAGATAATGTATTTCAGCTCTGTCAGGAGGCTTGGCCTCTTCTATTTTTTCCTCTTAGGTCTCTCATTTAGTCCCAAATATCAGCCAATGAGTAGCCCTACTGAAACAGGTTTCATCCTTCCATCAAAACTAATTGGAACACTCTCTTTTATTTCTCTTTTCCTCCTCCACTCCTCCAAGCTACTCTTCTTAGGTGAGATGGCAAGTGACAGAAGTAATTTCTTCAAGCTTAATGCCAATTATCATTGTTAAAAACAGGATAGCTATTTAAATATATATATATATATATATGCACTATATGACTGTGTGCTATAAAAATATGGGAAAATGTGTTTTTAGATTTTATAATCAAAATGTTTTGTACCATTTAGCACTTGTCAGAATAGGAATAGGAAAAATAACTAGCATTACACTGGATATAATATGGTAGAATTTTTTGTGCTATGAATCTATTTCATACCCCTCTCTGACTCATCTCAACCTCATGACAATGCCATATAGTGTTACTTATGGCTAAATATTGAGGAGAAGCTTCAGAAAGCAACCTTCAGTCTTGTCATGAATTAAAAAAAAAAAAAAGAAAAAGAAAAAAAAAAGAAAAAAAAAACACATTTGTGGTAATTGTAAAAGTATTTGCTATTTGTTTGTGTATCTTCATAAGTTCCATGGAGAAGTTATACACAGATTTATTTATTTATGTATTTATTTATTGCAGAATATGTTGTTTCTTTTGAGATCTCTATGTTATTAAGAGCATTTTGTTCATTTAGTGATACCTATTTTATGTGTAAGTCTATATGAAATATACCGCATATCTGAAAAGAATAAGTTTATATATTATACAAACTTGTATTACTTTACAAAACAAGGGGAAATAATCGTGCTTTTTTCCTAAATGTATCTTAATCCTAGTTCTTTAAACCTGTGAATTGAGTGAATGCATGGAAAGACAGGTACAGGTCTGTGGAGTAGTCAGTCTTCTTGGTTCAAAATACACTGACTAAATAAATATATATTCTACAAGTTCTTTTTTCTTTTCCTGCATAAATGCTGTCTGGTGACTTATGTAGAACTACAATTTTGATTGAATATTGATCTATTTGATAGATACTTCCTGTTTCCAAACCTGATAAGACACTTTTTTTAAGGAATTAGAAAGCTAAGTGTGTGAGCTGTCGTAGCAAAGTTGGTGTAGATAATTAATTGCTAGACTGGCCAGTCCTAGCTTTTGTGATACAGCAAGTTTTGTCACATTTAATGTCCATAAAAATGGGAATTAGCTTGTGATTGACTGTGTCTTGATGATATAATTAATCATTTTCCTTAAACGTGTATTAATCAAAGACTTGGTTATTTTTAAGAAGACTGAAGGATCTGAGAAATGCCCTTTGTCTTTGATCATTTCTTAAACTTGTAATTAAAAGTATCTAAAGCTAATATTTTTTTCCTCCAAAAGGGGTTTGCCAAAATGGAGGAGTTTAGTAAGATTAATTAATCTTTGCAGTTGCTGAGAGCAGAGTGTATAGAATTGAATACCTGAGCACTGCAAAGCCTCATTTTATGTTGGAACCCCTATATAGCATTTGAGGAGAAGACTGACTCTGGAAGGGCCCACCTCTAGCCTTTTCACTCCAATGATTTTTTGAAAGCTTTTTCTCTATGAAGGAGTTGGGGAATAAAAATTAAGAAAGGAATATAAAAACACTTAGTTTCTCTTTTCTCTTTCTCCACCTTTCCATCTGTAACTCTAGGGAAAAAAAAAAAGTGGAGAGAGAAGTCACTAAAAATCACTAAAGTCACTAAAGATTCCTCACCTTGTTACTTGATTTGGGAAATTTTGAGGCAAAAATAACTTGTCATAATTAGATGGAGGAATAAATGTCTCATCAACTGTATTATTTTTGAGTTCCATTCCAGTTTATTATGTTTTATTCCTTTTCTCCTTTCTTCAACCCTTTGCAGCCTGTGCTTGCCAGTGATTGTCTTTTTCTAGCACCAAGTTGCCCTAGAAAAAGCTGTGGCCTAAAAAAAGTATTATAGTTTGAGGAAAGGTGATATTTTATACAAGACCTTGAGGTGTATTACTATCAAAAGATTCATTCACTTCATTCACATTCCATGATTCATAGCTCTAATGAGATCTTGGTTATTCATGACATAGTTATTCATAGGTTATTCTCTACTTATTAATATATGGAAACTCTGGACTGTGATACTTGCTTTTGAAGAACACTTGCACAAATGAGTTCTGAAAACATTTATTTCACACGCAGCAGTTTACTTCTTGTTTACTGATGCATGCAGTTAAGAAGAGTAATATGTCATGTGAAAATCCAGCTATGGTAATATATATTGAAGGGGAACTCAGTAACCCTGTAACATTTTGTCTTGCTCGTTTTTGTCACCCCTAATTTTACAAAGTGAAATGCACCAGTATCGCTCAGTATATATTGAGAGAACATCAAAGTTATGTTGATTCATATATTGCAAGTCTGACATAGTAGAGAAAGAACCAGACATAGAATGAAGTAACATGATATGAAATAAAGTGATGCAAGACAACAACTGACAGTTGCATTACATTATTCACTGGAACATAATCTAAAACTGCTGAATGGGAATGAATACATGATACATAATATGGACCAATATATCATATAGACCACTAAATATATTGGAAAACTGATGTATTATGCACTATTGAAATGAGGCATGTAATGTATTTTGTTGAGAGAATTTCTTTTAATTGTCCCATTTAAGGCATGGGCATAATGGAATATATTGTTGTGCTAAAGAGTAGCCGACCTTGCCTCTGTTTACAAAAGGAGAAGAATCTCAAAATGAGCTGTTGCATAAAGAGGTCTACACGATTAAGAAAATTGGTTTCCAAAAGTAGTAGTGTCAGGGTCAAATCAATCATGTAAACAAGCAAAGCCTATACATTTTTTTCTCTCAATTATGTAATAATCTTTTGACAAATACAGAAAAAAAATAAATATTCATAGAGAGAACTTTTATTATGTGGAATTAATGTTTAGTCAAAAAAAAAATATTATTTTTCAGTTTTTACTCTATCTCTATTTTCCTCTAGTGATTTGTTGTATGTACAACTGCCTCAGAGGTGTCCCACATGCAGGATCCTGTTCATTTATTGAATTGCAAAGTAGTATTATTTAATGCCTCTCCATTGGTTTATAATAACTGGAAGTAAATTTAATTGAGAACATTAAGAACCATTCTTTGCAGGAGAATCAAGAAAATCTGATGGAGTTGCTTACTATACAACTTACAGCAAATATAATGCCTTCCTTGTTGAAAGTGGAAAAATTCTCCCTAAGGATTATTAAATGCCTTTCAGAAGTGTGAAAAAGATCTCATGTTGTTAACAAATACATCCGTAAAGAATTTTCACACATTTATAAAAGCTGTTGCTAAACTGGGAAGTCTTGTTTCTTAATGTAGGTGAATAAATGCTTCAGGAGATGCCTCCCCTTTGGGCATTCAGTATAAATGCTAGCCTATTTAATGTATTCCATAAGAATAGGGGCACAGCTTATAAAAAGAACATTAAAGCATATTTATACCCTGCAAATTGGAAAGGGATCATACTATCAGTAAGTATCATTTTTCAGCTATTATATTTCACTCATTAGTTTTGTTGGTTATAGAACAGGTTAATCTGTGGCATGCATTTTATGTGTCTTATGGAAACACTACACTGTTTCACCAGATGGATATAAGTTATGATCAGTGTTCTTTAAAGTGATTGAGTTTATGATAATGCAAACTAAGAGAGAGAGTCTTTCTGATCCAATGCTACATGCTTTATTGTTTGAGGATGAGTAAAATGGGGCAAGAATTTGACAAATGGCATTTTGATAGATTGCTGTGCAAGTTCAAAAACAGGAAGTCTTTGAGCTGCGTACACAGAATATTGTGCAGTTTTTTGCCAGTGCTGAATTATACAAGATACTAGTTCTGGGTAAATAATCTTATACTCTAGTATAATCTTATACTCTAATATAATAGCCCATTAGAGTCAAAATAATACTCTTTAGATCAAGGCCCTAAAGGAAAACTCTGTGAAGTTATTGTATGGTCTGCAGAAATCCTAATACCATAGCTCTTAAAAGTAGACTTTTTTTTTTTTTTTTTTCACTTTTCATCTCCAACTTTTGTATTTTTCTTTCCAACACATGCTTTTTTATTTTTATTCTTGCCTATTTTATTTTTGGTCATTTCTAACAACTCCTTAGTGGTTTTTTTTGTTTTGTTTTGTTTTGTTTTCCCTCTCTCTGTGCTTCATTTTGTTTCTGTTTTACTCCACCTCTTGTTTCCATCTCTCCTCCTTAGGAAATCCCCTTTACCTTTCTCCTCTTTCTTGAACCTACGAATTCCTCTTGGCTCTGTGTCTTCAGCTGCGTAACAAGATCATTAGGGAGTGCTGTTGGAATTTCTTTGCAGCAGAGCTGAGTCTATAACCCACCTGAAAACCAAACAGATGCTGAGGCTCAGTGACAGTTTCAAAAGGATACTTCATATGCCCTATTTCATCCGCCTCTTTCTTGGTTGATTGCATTGACCTGTGCTGGCATAACATAAAGTTTGAAAAAGCACTGAAGTCATCAGAAGAGTCAGAGGATATGTCTACATGAGAAACCCAAGTGAACTGTGCGCACTTTCTGAACTGATCAAAAGCCGTATGGCTTATCAGCATGACTCAGTAGATTCACCTTATGCAAGACATGGTTTCTGGATGCCACAACGTGTGTGGATTTTTACCTGTTAGTAAAAGACTATGTAGAAACACCTAAATATAATGTACTACTATGTATAACTTTCTAAGTACATTAGTTACTTCTGGAAATTAATTTTTGATGCCCTTTAGAATTTTATCAAAACTTGTGAATAGACTTTTTTTTTTTTTTTTTTTTTTTTTTTTTTCCCAAAAAAAAACAAAATATTTAACTCTTAATGATTATTAGTGGTGGAGTTAGGCAATGTTAATAGGCATCCAGGTTCTAATGGAGATTCACATTTTAATGAGCTGTTGTGTGTCAGGTGGACAGGGGACAGGGTTTTGTGTAGTGATTACTCTGAAAGTTATCCAAGTCATCAGAAAAGGTTGTTCAAAGAGAGAGAGAGAATAGCTTTAATATATCAACACGTTTTAAATAGGGAACTTGGTGTTAATGTCTTCCTCCCTTCTGGAGGAAAGTGTATTGATTTTAAAGGACTTTGCTGTAATGGAGGCCTTTCATTTTTACCTGGAATTGACTGAAGGAGATTAATGATTTTTTAGCAGAGTTGGGACAAGACAGGCATGCCCAGGAAGCTAGAGCTCCTAGTCCTATGGAGTGAATGGCTTGTGAGTACCTATATTCTTTCCAAGGGCAAGGATTAGGGATCTCAATTAACAACAATCTGCTGGGCCTATTCTTCTACTGCAGTGTAAGCTTAGCTCTTATTGAAGAGTCTCATTCTTTCCAGGACATTCAATATGTTCTATAGAAATAAGGCTTGAGTAGGCTGTCTCAGTTCTTGGATACATTGTAAATCTGTGAAGTTCAGCGAAGTCTTCACCACAGCCTTGGAGCTAACCAACTTCCTTTTATGTTGCTTGAAAACCATACCAGAGCAATGTATTTGAGCAGATACTCAAAGTCATGGCAAGGGAAGATATGGCTGAGTCCTTTGTATAAGAATCTTATGCAATGGAATGTGGATAGAAACAGCCTGAAATCTTGCAGTGTTGGAAAGTATAACCTTTCTACTTTAAAATATTTTAACTATTTCAGCAAAATCCCAGCTCTTTCTATAGTGTTACTGACGATCTATTGTATTGTGTTCAGTTCTCTGAGCGTTCCTCACCCCCAAGAGGTTTTTCCAGGAAAAGGATGCAAATGGAAGTCTCTCATAAATAGAAAGCGAATAAGTTGTAATTTTGTATGAATTTTCTTTTATTGTGTAACAACAGAAGCCCATATCTATGTTAGTGTTGTTGTGTTGGCTTTTTCTAGAAAGCAGAACAGCTTATTCCTCTATGCTTCAGCAGAAAAAAAAAAAAAAAAAAAAAAAAAAAAAAAAGACTTTGTAGGTGGCTTGCCTGGTAGACCATTAAGTCATAAGTAAATCAGAATGTAAGAGTGGAGCTGCTGTATATCATTAAATCCGTTGCACAGAGGTTGGTAATGAAAAATATGATACAGTAATTCTGCATGAAGTAATTATTTGATAAAAATAGAGTACTAGTATGCCTTTGCTTTTCTAACAGGTGGTGTTTTAAAATGTGTAGGCCATCTCCATATAAATTAATTTTCCTGAATGTACAATCATTTGTTGGTAGTGTTTTTTTGTTTGTTTGTTTTTGTTTGCTTTTTTAATGACGTTTTATTATTTGTCACTTCCTTTTTTTTTGGGGGGGGGGGGGTGTTTATTTATTATTTTTCTTATGCTGTTTAACAAGGTTAATAATTAGAATTAACAATTTCATCAGTATAGTGGATTTGTAATTAAATATAATCAAACCATTATCTATCTTGACTAATCTAAAATTCATACAAAACATGAATGAAAGACAACTATTCATTCACTTTTCTGTAGCAATATCTATTAGCAGTGGTATAACAGTTAACATTATATATGAAGTATGTTACCTGATTAATATACAGTGCATGTTTGAACTGCATTTGAATATTTTAACATTAAATTTACTCTCTGAGATGTTAAATATGCATAAATGTAGATTTCAGGTTAAAAGAGTGGTTCTATATACAAAAGAGTGGAAAATACTTTTTTTGCACATGGAAGACATCCATGTTATGAAAATATTTAATGTGTTATTGTTTATTTATTTATTTATTTATTTTCCAGAACGTTATAGCCATTCTAGCAGATACTGTTTTACATAATGAACAGTAAGAAAACAACAAATAACATAACAAATACATAAACTTGTTTATGTATTCTTATTCTGTAAAATCAAGTGAAAATGAATTCAGTGCAACTCTTTCATAACCCTATTTTGAAATAATTGTATGTTTTCCAGGGATTTTTATAAAAGAAATATGTAGCTTATAATATACACGTATTTTTTAAATTCAGTGCAGCAAAATCGTTACATAAAAAAATTAGTTTTCGGTTCCAAGTGTTGCACTTAGAATGTGGCACCTCTAAGACACAAATAATGGAGATAGCTATCTCTTTCTCAGATTTTCAGAGATCCTGCGCAGAGAACCCTTATGGCCTTGGTTCTTACCAATAAATAATAATAATAATAATAATAATAATAATAATAATAATAATAATAAATACATGCAAGCTTTCTGTGAGATTTATGAATTATCTGACTTGAATGTAGAGGGACATTCTTTCTGACCTGAGACAAAGATAACATAATATGTGAGGGTTGGGGTCAGCTCAGAGTACTACCACCTATTTATAGACAAAAATTAAATTTCCAACAAAGCTTAAAAGGTCCCAAGTGTGCAACAAAGTGTTAGACAACCAAAACAAGTAAAAAATCTGTCTACTGTGCATCTAGCTTATATTCATCAGTTTGAAATGAGCAGACGTCCATGAAACGTATATATGGGAAAAATAAATAAATAAATAACAGACAGGAATCTGATCTTTCATCTTCTAATAAACTCTAATATAGAGAAAATATTCGCCCCAATAGCCAGTGGATGATGCACAGATTTTATGATTCTGTGTAGCTGTTTGATCATGTTCAGCAGTGCTGTAAAATTAAAACTGTTTTCTACAGTATTCTGTTCACTTATGTAATAAAGTGAAGGCTTTTTTTTCCTCCCCCTTTCTTTTCTTTTTGATTAATGACCAGGAGACAATGTGTGGGAAAGTTGAATGTCATTAGCCATATCATTTGTTCATTTGTTCCCAAGAAAAATTCCACATAAGTCCTTGTTTTCTTTAAAAGAAACTAGTGAAACATTTTAAGTTCTCTTGGCACATTTCAAATGCTTTCTGTGCCAGTGAGGTCTTGTTGTTATTATGTACATGTGATATGCTTGCATTGTACTTTCCATATTTGTTTTTTATGCTTTTTCTTGAGTTACAAGAAGGATGATCTATGGTAATGGGATAATTTACACATAAAAACACATAAAAATGTGTTTTTATGTGTAAATTATCCCATTACCATAGATCATCCTTAAAAATGTGTTTTTAGTTTTTAGTTTTGCACTCCAACTAAGGTGTTAGTGTGCTTCTTTGCTGCTGCTAGGTTAAGCAGCAGGACAGGTAGGTTTCATTTCCTAATGTGGCCAGTGTTACTTCATATATGGATTTAATTACCTGCACTCAGAGGTTGTTATAATGGATTTCTTAAAATAAAGTTATAGAAGTACGTATGTAGAAAACTATAGAAGCCTTTAGAAAACAAAGCAAGAGCTAAAAAGAGATTTTATTTGGAAATCAATCTTTCATCACACCTATTCAGTCAGTGAAGTTATATTTGTTTAAAATCAATGCAGGTGATCTCATAAGCAGACTTGTTGGGTTTGGGGATGATGTTTTTTTTTTATTATTATTATTTTTTTCTGACACCTGCTAAATGCTGTGTTCTTCAGGAATAGGTTTCAGAATTAACACAATTCCTCTGGGTAAGAATTCAGAGACGGGAAGTAGAGTGATAGTTCATTGAAACAAAGGGACTTTCCAGTGCTTATCTTTTCTCTCTCTACCACATTCTGCAGAGAAAGCTTGAAAGAGGAAGTAGAGGGAAGATAAAGCCTATGAACTGAACTTCTGCTTGTGTTTGTATGTTCAGTATATTGAAGAATTGTCCTTGGGTTCAATTTTCAGTCACTGTAGGTTCTTTAAGACTTCCAGATTTGTCGTAGATGGAGATCCATACCCATTAGCCCACAGATTTGATTTTTTTTATTATTATTATTTTTTTATTTTTTCTCTCATGAGAAGAATAATTATTCCCAAATCCAGTTACCAAGAAATTCCACACTGGCAGCTTGCTGAATTAAAGGTCTTTTCTTCAGTGTGAAGGTGACAGTCTGAAGATGTACAAAAAGTTGGTACTGATTCCCTGTGTGATTCGAGGAGACAAATTCTGTCCTCATTTACCTTGTCCTTATTAGCAGCTGAATTGCAAACCATGGAGATATCCCTCAAGTAGCTTCATAAAAGACTGAAGATAATCTGAGGAAGCTGATTTACTATTCCCTATTATCAGGCCAGAGAAGAGTTACTGTAAAGAGAGACCTCATATATGCTCAGATCTGGGGGAAAACTGGGGTTACATGTTTTTGTGGATTTTAATGCACTAACATTAAAAAGCTGACTGTGAAATATTAAAAACTTTACACCACAGAAGCAAAATTGCCTATCATGGGACTGTAGTTCTTGCAACAGCCTTTTAAGTGAGAGAAGCATTGCTACTGAATTTAATTGCTCTGGTTTGTAGCTCATGGTCCTTCCAGCCATGCTGTCCTTTCAAGTAAACATGAGTTTTTATTTTTCTGTATTTTTAACACTCTATGAGTCTGATACCATGAGATGCTGGGTGTCTTTTGGGAAGAATCAAGTGCTTTTAACTCCAACAGACTTCCCAGCATGCTGGATACTCTCAGCACATCACTGGAGAAGGTCCCTCAACATTCCCTTTGATTGTACAGAGTGGATAAGGGACAGTAATGATGGTGAATATGTTAAGCCAATCTAAAATCTGTAAGTGCATGGTTTTATAAAACAAGAGATTAATCATCACACTAGTAACAACTTCTTATGAGAAAACCCATAATTTATATTATAATCCTTGTGAGCATTTCTAACATTTTTCCAACAACATTCTCCCTGAACAGCTGATAACACTGTTTCTTCCTAAAACACTGTTGCAATACACAGATGAAAAATGTCACACAAAGTAAATGGCTCTACTCTGTAAGATCTTAGTGCATTATTTTCAGTTTTCCCAGGGGAAATACTTATACTTCAAAGCATACAATAGATTAATGTTGTTTTGGCTTTTCAGAGAATCTTATTTTCATTAGGATTTTTTTTTTTTTTTTTTTTTTTTTTTAAACTCTCAGCTAAAGAATCCCGGACTCTCATTAATTGGGCCAGTAATTTCTTGTCATGTCATCCTAAGCTATGTATTTGTTACCTAGTACTCAATGGCTTCTTCAGTTGCTTATTACACTTTGTGCAAACTTAGCAACTAAGTGCAACATGAATATTTAATTAAGAAAAAGAAAAGTGGAAGAAGGAATATTCATTTTCAAGTAGTTTATTGGATAACTTTTAATTTCCCATTACCTCATCAGAATGCTAGTACTTTATGTTATATGCAGAAAACTTCACCCTGCTCTCTGGAAATTTGAAACAGCCAAAAGCATAGCTGTTATTTTATTGAAACAAATATGGGGAACATTCTGTCTTTGTTAGAAATTATCTTTTTCAATCATCTTGCAAAGCAGCCTTCTATTTTTTCATTTAAAAATTAATTTCTAATGGCCTCTCTGTGTGGTAAGTGCTAACAATAACTGGTTTGTTCAGGAAACACCACTGCCATTTGAGGTTCATAATTCTAGATGTAATTCTTTTCCTTTTTAAAAAATTAATGAATTCACTACAGATTAACTGATGATTTCTTTCCTGTCTGCTTATTTCAAGTGACTTGATTCTATTGGAAATCAACAGTAGTGCTTTACTTGCTTATCTCTACCTGTAGTTCATCTCTGTCTCTTACATGTATGTATAAATATGGAAAGAAATTGTATTTTACTGACATGGTTGCCTTCATTGTCACTCAGCTTTTTATAAGGCAGTAAAGTCTTTATTATGTTTGTATCCTGCAGAATCCATTGTATTGATTTTTCTTATAGCTTTATGATTTTTTTTTTTCCAAAAGTACTTATGTACTCGCTAGCATGATTGAACTAAACAAGTAGGAAGGACAAGAGGAAAAGAAGGACTCTATTACATTAAATGGAACAGAAATTGTTGGAATGACAAATTAGATATTCAGTTTGACTTTTTGCCTAACCTTTCCCAACTCTTGCAACTCTTTTACAAAGAAAACCATCAATCTTTCTTTTCTGACTGATGCTACTCATTGAATTGACAGAACTGTATATGAACTGTACAGCCCTAACTCTGCAAATTATTTTGCATTTAATGTGAATTTATTATCTGTTCAAATATATTTTTCAGCACACCTCACTGTTGAGTCATGATGACATATTTTTGCTTGGAATTTGGACTTTTGCATTGCATTCCTTGTAGATATAAAAACACTGGAATACAAAGAAACTTAAGGATGGATTGAAAACAAAAAGGGAAATTAAAACAGAGGGAAATTAAAACAGTCTTTTTCAAGTGCCCATAATCATTAAAAATACATATATTTATATCTTAATTTCCTTGTACAATGCTTAAGCAGTGAATAAGTGCTTTTGAGCAAACATAAGTAGCGCAGTTGGCTTTGTGTTATGCTCCACATATGGAACAGAAACAGTAGATGTTACTTGTTTGAGCTTGAACAAATAGTTAATCTGGGTTTGAGAAGTGGCTATAGTATATTTAGGTAGGAGTGCTCCGCTTTGTTGGAGATTACAGTAATCTAACTCCTCTGTATTTACATAAAATACACTTAGAGTTAACCTTAAATCCATTGAGAGACAATGACAAAGAATGTCAATGAGCAAGGACTTCATATTTTCTTGTTGCGTTTGTAAGGAGAGTGTGATTTTGTTGCAAGCATAAATCTTGGTGACCTATGGTAACAATGAAGAAAGTGTCTGGATATCACTGTAGGGAGAGCTGGGGGTAGTGAGTAGGCAGCTGGCACATAATTCCCTGGCTAAATAAGCAGTGAACTGTGCCGGAGGATCCTGAATGCCATAGGGTCCAGTATTGCCTGAGGCAGATCCTGTTAACTAAGGAGTCTCCTAGTAAAAGTGAAGAGTATCACTGAGGTGAAGAAAGACTAAGAAAACAAAATGCTGGAGTGAATGTTCTGTAAGTCTTCTACTCACTTGACTGGCAGGATTTTTTCCCAAGATGATAATTTCTAATCTCCCTTCACTTCTCTACTGGATCACTCCTGAATGCCACAGAAGAAGAGTAATTCACAAATTATGCTTCTTTTTTCCGACAAGGAAATCAAGTATAGACTTCAATTGCATTTAATAACTACAAAGGCTAGAAAACATTTGACTATCTCTCTCTTTTGTTGTTTTTATTCAAGTATTGCTCTTTTCTCTGTTCTCATACTTTGGTAGATACTGCAATAATCCAGGAGTGCCATCTGCATCCGTGCTCTTCACTGAGAAGCCTTGTTAAAGTTGTTCAAACAGTTCTCCAGTTATCTTGGAATCCTCCTTTTTATGAAAACCAAGTGGCAGAAGCTCTGAAAGCATAAACAAATAAATGTTATCTAATAAACACAATATTCTAAAATCTCGTGTTAGGACATATATGTTAAGTGAAAGGACTGCAACTTCCACTCTTGTCCTCCATGCTGAATTTACCCTTACAGGAAAAGATGAGGCTAAATAGTATCCAGGCAATGAGTACAATTTCATATTCCACAGTCTCTTGATGAAAAAGAAAACCTTTACTCATTTAGACTTAGTTTAAAAATGTTGCATTAACCTCATCTCAGGGAATCTTTATGCTGATGTCAAAAAAAGCGAACAATGCTTTCAGAGAAGATTGTGTAAATACATTAAGAGAATTAGAATTTCTAATCTTGTTTCTCTTTACTGATAAAAATAACTATTGAGGCCTCTTTGTAGATGTTTTTTTTTTAGTATTTATAGTATCTTTGCTGGTAGAAGCATGGGGGAAGAATATAAATATAGTAACTGGTGTCATTTCAACAATGTGTAGAGTTTTAGACTACACATTGTATGAAAAGATAAAATATTTTTTGGTTGTTCTTGTTACTATACCAACTGGGAGATTCGACTACATCGTGTTAAAATTGTTTGTAAGCAGTGAGTTTACTCTTTATCTCAATGAAAAATACCCATAACAAACTTAAATAAGCAAATAATTTCCAAGGTCAACATTAACA
Source organism: Nettapus auritus (assembly GCA_011076525.1). Lineage (NCBI taxonomy): Eukaryota > Metazoa > Chordata > Aves > Anseriformes > Anatidae > Nettapus > Nettapus auritus. The sequence goes on from CM021767.1 coordinate 9,763,383, forward strand.
GCGAGTTATCTTTGCCTGTGTTGTACTTTTAGTAAGTCGTTATCGTGTACTATTCATCTTTCTCTCTCTGTTCTTCAAAACTTAAAAGCAGGGAAGAATAACACAGGCAACTTTTAATGATGTAAGAAGATATTCTAGCCCCTAGCCTTAGGGTAAAAACAGGTATTAAAATAGGATAAATTAATGGAATAGATCTTAAAATGGTGTGATAGAGTGAAGTTGCAGTGATACACACTTCAAGTGTGTATCTGACCACATTGCTAAAAATTTGAATTTGAATCTGAATTTGAATTAAAAGACTTTCTGCATAGCTGAAATTGTTGGGTTTCAAATCCTTAGTTAAATTTTATTTTCATTCATTTAACTTCAGCTTATAGTTTGCACAGGTCTCATACTGATCAGTGCAAAAGGCAAATGTGTGTTTCCTTCAGGCATATAAACTGAGGTAAGTGCTGTAATTTATTTTTATTTTTATTTTTTGTACAGCACCTAGCACAAAGGAAATTGTATTAGGTGTCCTCAGAATAGGATTGTTAATAACAAAAATTAAAAGTGCAGACTGAAATCAGTCAATTTTCCCAATTTTTCCAACTTCCTTCTTGGACTGTCTGGCTCATTTATATATGGCTCACTGTTGATTTTGCAGGTTGTAGGGAGCTGCAGACCACAAGCTTTTGCAAAATCTAGGACATCTTTGTACTGTACTAAATTTCTGATAATACATATCCAAAGAAGATCAAAACACTACAACTAATGGTGATGGTTTTGTTATTTCAAGACAAAAAACAGCTTCTGAGAAATTAGAGAACTATTACACGAAAATTTAGCAGATTCTTACAAAGGGGATAATGTTGCCCTCTTACTTTTCTAGAACTTGTTTTTCCTTTTTTATCATACAGTTCTGGAACGTTATTGTTAAAATACTGTTCTGTGTTATGTATATCGTTACAATACTGTTCTGTTTTACGTATATCCTTATGTTCTAAAGAGCTGTAGGCAGTTCTGTCTGCAGGCTTGATGTGGTATCTAGACTAGCACGGTTGGAAAGATGCAAAGCAAACTATACCTTGATTTCATTGAAATCTGAGAAGAACCATAGACTACAGTAAGTGATTACTGAATTATTTTAGAAGTAATATTGCAATCTATATAATTTGTAGAAGACAGCATCTCTGCAGTCCATAATTGCATCAGTTGTTGGTTGTTAGTATTATTCAATTAGCTAATGCTTTTTGGTAGTTTCTCTTCACAGCTACTATATTGGAAAATAAGCTGGGTGGATATTTAGTTTTTTCCTTCATCTCCCTGTATCTGAAAGTTTCTGGAACACCTGAGGTTGAAAGGGACCTCCGGATATCGTGTACTCCAACTCCCATGCTCAGAAATTAACCTTCTAGGTAACTGAGTAAGCAGCATTTTTTTTATATATTTGCACAGATATTTGTAGAAGGAAATTGAACAAAAGCCAAAATACTGTTATACAATACTGGTAATACAATTTTTCTAATTGTCATATTGTTTGTATTTGTTTAGGACTTATTTAGGAGTTATTTCCTATTTTATTTAAGTCATTAACGTAGCCAGACCTACCTGTACGTGTAACATAACATGTATTTTATGCAAGAAAAGAAGAAAACCTTGAGAAAGAAAACACCTTATTAAAAAGAACAGAACAAACTCTTCTAGGAGGTTTAGAAGGTATTTTCAAAATTCTGAAATTACATTTGATAGTCTAATAAAAGTGAGCATTTCTATGGAGAAGGTCAGGCTTTTTCATATCCATCACACTTTTGGTAGGTCCAACTCCTAAGTCTTTTAGGTGATGCCAGCTTTGTTTTCCCACATGCTTGTACAGTGTCTTATATAGCCATGATATAGCAATATCATGGTCCATGATCACGGTCTTTGCTATGGACATATTACTATGAATAGTGAATAAGGAAATACCAGCACAAGGGATAGAATCTCAGTGCTTTTTAAAACATTCTTTTCAACTTCACTTGCCTTATTTTGCCTTAGGCAAAGTGAACACCAGGAGCTGAGGTCCTGCTCTCTTATAAAGACAGTACTTGCAAACATAGTGACTTGTAATGTAAAATATGGCCATTGGAAGTTTAGGAGTATTTGGTTATACTTCCCGGAGTTCTCAGTCCATTTGGCTTGGATGAAGTCCAGCCTTAACTAGCCTCTAGTCCAGCCTAGAAATGACTGAACTACTGGAAGAAATCTAATTTTGTGGTCATCTGTCCATTCAGTGCTTGCTAATTTTGTGGTGCCCTAGCCAGTAATTTTTGCTTTCACTCTGGAATGGCCTTTAAAGAATTCAAACTATAGGTTCCACGAGACAGCAGCCAGCCAGAACATCCTTCGTAAATTTTGCTCCATGCATCTTTTTGTGCTAGGCAAAGCCTTGAGTATACTTATATTCTCATTTAGTATTTTGTTTCCCTAGTAAGCCCAGCCTGATAGGAGAAAGAAAATGCTGTGTTGCAAGTATTGCATTTTCCATTAGCCTTTAGGAAAATGATTCCCTTTCTCTTGGCCCCCTATCTTAATGCGTCCTTAAATGGTTATGCTTCTGATAATGCTGTCAAGAGAAATACTTCTGCAATTTGCTTTGACCTTTTTTATTCTTCCTCATATTTTCCCATTAGTCTCCACCAATATAAAACTAACTAAGCTTGACTCTTCAAATGAAAGCTGGCCAAAATCTCTTTAAGAATCATCAAGCATTTAAGGGACAAAATCTCAGTATGCATTATCTGGGAGTGAACTAATTAGACAAGAAGGTTTTTGGAGACTATTGTTATGACAAATACAATCTTTGGTATCTTCTTCTTTGTTGAACTAGAGACAGGTGTGAAACTTAATCAAAGGCGGGGTTAGTCCAGAAAAAAAGCCAAATTTTATAGATCATTTCACATGTGCTGAAGAAGCTGAAGGGTCTCTCTTTTTATCACTCTTTTTCCCCTCTACCTATCACAAAAGCTGCATTTCAAACTTTAATGGTCATTTGAGTGAAAATTACTCTTCATGAGCCATATTCCATTCTTTAGTCTATTTTACTCTGTGCAGGCATCTTACTCTACAGTATATAATTTCTTTATTATGGATACCAGTTCGTGTATTGGTAGGAAAATTAGCAGTGCACAATATGGAAAACCACATCTTTCTGCACTGGAATACTTAAGTATCAAAAAAAAGGAAGGTGGATATTAGTTCTTTTCATCTTTACTTATCAGCTTCATATAAATGCAGGTTACTTCAAATTAGCTTGATTAAACAGTAAAGCTATATTAAATAATGTAAAAGTACGCACTCTTCTGGCAGTAAATTCCCCTATAAGATCAAGAAAGTTTGTTAGTTTGAACAAACTAACTTCCCTTAGCTTGTCTTAGGGATGCATTATCCATGTTACATTTTGCACTAGGAATCTGAAATTGCCGAAGGTTTTTTTTTTTTTTTTTTTTTTTTTTTTTTTTAATAAAAAAAGATATACTGCAATGATCATTGTCAACACTGAGAAAAGGGAAAAGCACCATGTGGGCATGTTCAGGATAAATGGTCTTTGCAACAACTTGTCCAAAAACCATCAAGATGAACATTTTAGATGCTGAAGGTCTATTTTTAAGATGGTTGAAATAGAAAAATTACACCGATTGTCAGTTATCTGGAACTGTTGTCAGTCATTTGGGTGATTGTACTTGGCAGTATTAAATGTAGCGAAGCTTTTCTGTTTCCTGTTACTGTTGTGACATGAATGGCAATGTATTGTCTCAGTGAATAATAGGATGCTGGTCTGATTTAACTGGCTTCTAAACAGTCTTCTCCCTGCAAGCCACAATGAAGGAGCTGGGAGGGTGGCAGTACAAGTGGCTGCACTGCCATATAGCATCTGCTGCATTCTCCAGCAAGACAGAGTTGTATCTAGCATACCACTATCTAACGAAATTGAAGTTAATTCAAATTAAGAAAACAACACAAGTTAGTGTTTCTTAAAAAAAAAAAAAAAAAAAAAAAAAAAAATAAGTATTAGGGGAAAAATTGTTAAAATTAAATCGGGCCTGTGATTTTTTTTTTTTTTTTTTTTTTTCCTCCCCCACAGGAAACAAAATCTGGTGTCATTGAAGTTAATGTAAATGTTATTAAAGATAGCAGGATTGGGTTGGTATATCAACAGTGGACTCTCTTTTAAGGTCAGAAGTTTCTTGTAAGTGAAGAATTGTAGACTTGAAGTAGCCACATTGGGAAGCCATTTGGGAAGAAGTTATCCTTCCACCAAAGTGATCTGAATTTCCTCTTTGCAACAATTTTATAACAAAAGATGTCTTAAAATTCATATTTTTGCATGTGTGGCGATGAGTGCCTTGAAAAGTATTTCTATATTTCTTTTATTAAAAAAAAAAAATAAAATCCTGTAGATCTATAATTTCCTACTGAAAAAGCAATACAGCAATGTGGTGTGCTAGTTGTGGTGGTTTCACTCAGGTGGGAAGCTGAGCTCCACCACAGCCCCTCTCTCACTCCCCCTCCTCAAAGGGAAAGGGGGAGAAGTACAATGAAAAGGGCTCGAGGGTTGAGATAAGGACAGATAAGGGAGATCACTCAACAATTATCTTCATGGGCAAAACAGACTCAGTATAGGGAGATTAGATAAATTTGTTACCTATTACTAACAAGCTAGAGAAGTGAAAAACAAATAAAACTTAAAAACACCTTCCCCTTTCTACATAGGATTCAGAGAGTATTCAGGTAAACATAATATTTACCTTTATAGTTCACTGATCAATTATTATCTTGTTATGCACACTGATTTGATAATAGCAATTACACACTCCAATAATGGGAGGTACTCCACAGGAACCGTTTCTGTCTCTGAGGCTGTGATGCTCTGTAACTGTGATTTGGTAGACTGTAACAACCTTTTCAGAGTTATTAGACTAGCCATGTAAATCCTTCTTAGTTTAGGGATCATTGACTAGTTAGGCTGTAACAGCTCCATGGGAACCATTACAATCCCTGATCCAGCTAGCAGTTTTGGTGCTCTGCAATCAGACTGAATGATTCTTTTAATATTCTGGGTTTAATCTTACCCAATACAAAATCAGCAGGCAGATTGTGCTTGCAAATTTGAATAAGAACTGGATTTTTTGAGGTTGCAGATGCTTCCTGTCCCAAGCTGTGGTTTCTTTCTGCACGCCAGGCTGAATAATTCTGTGTTTAACAAAGGCTAACAAAGAACCTTAACTGCCGAAGTTAACACCCCTTGAAGGTGAGTTAGGCCAAAGCAGAACTGGTTTCCTGCTATGTGTACTGGAAATGAGTAGCAGTTCCTTTACGAGACTATTTACTGTTGTCTATCTCTTTCGCATAGCAAAGGTATTCAGTGGAAAACAAACAAACAAAAAAACAAAACAAACAAACAAACAAAAACAAGTCACCTTGTGAGATAACTCATTGGCAGAATAGTAATTTTAAAAGGGAGATTTTTTCAGTATATGTGATGAAATCTATTAGAATGAAACTTTTCAAACTTCATAAGTGGCATGAATGCGGAAGGAATCCCTTGTGTGAAAATAACCAAATAAATTGGTCATTTATATAGACACCTATGAAAATATTGGAAATTCTGATTTCAATATACTGCTTTGTGTTTATAGCTGCACTTCAGTTTTACCACAGTAGGGCCAGTTATATGAATCATGGTTCATCAGTGTGAGCATCAGAAAGTCACAGTATGGCCATTAGTACTATAATATGAACGTATGAGAAGAGATCTCTAAAATGCCACTAAACATTTGATAATTTTTTTCAGAACAGAAGCAGATGTTTAAGCCACTCTTCATATTGTGTATCATTGCAGCAGTTGTTGCATAAACTTCATATAGCACAGCAAATGTAAATAAGGGTACAATTTGAGAGAAAGCTTCTCTTACTTCAGTGATGTATATGCATCCTCCATTGTGAAATACCAATAATAATTGCTTTAATCCTTTCTGTAGTCATAGTCTGAAACAGCTGCTCTACATGATAATAGGAGAATGATGCACGATACTGTGAATGATCTTTTCAGGATTTGTGTTTCACAAGAGCAGGTGAATACATCAGTCATAGTCCAATCATAAACATGATGACTCAAATCTAAACATGCTACATGGCAAGTGCAGTGTAGGCTCCATAAAACAATACATTCCAGGGGTTTAGTGATGTTTTTTAAGCCAGACCTGAGTGTTTCTCCACTGAAGATAGCTCTGGAGATTTATTTATGGTGAAGGCTTGCTGGCTAGTCAGAAGCACTTCTGTTCAGCTTTCTCAATGTACATCAGCTGGCATATGTTGACCACAGCCAGGATGGCATATGGCAAGTCCTCCCAAGAAGGGATGTGTGATGCTCTGCTTTAACAGCACCTCCCAACGTATTCACAGTTGCTTTAAACACTATTCAGTCTTTATTTTGAAGATGCATGTAACACACAGGCAGGTATTAGCTACAAACAGATGTCATAGGACTATACTTTCCTGACACCATTGGCCAGTCATTTCTTAGTGACATCCTTCCTTCATCCTGTTATTTTGGAACTAAGCACAATAAGATATTCAAAAGCCATGTGGACATGGTACTGGGCAGCCAGCTGTAGGTCACCTTGCTTGAGCAGGTTGGACTGGATGATCCCCAGAGGTGCCTTCCACCTAAACCTTTCTGTGATTCTGTGAACTCTGTATGAGCCAATTTTTAGCATAAAAAGAAACTGTTTCCCTTGTCTGGAATATACATATCCAATGGGTATGTTCTTTATGCACAAAATTTCAACTGGATTATTAATTATATTTAAGAATCTAAATCCTGTGTTTCTGTACCTTCTATCAAACAGTAGTAAATTTTATTTTAACCATCCTTGTATTACCAATTTCATTTATTTATTTCTCTTCTCAAGGTTTTAAATCACACAATCCATGTCTCTGCTTGGTTTTAGTTTATGCTCACAAAGTGTTAGAGACTTCTCTGTAGTGGAATTTCCTAGTTATGGAGGATTTTTAAAGGGGTTCCTCAGCAAAAATAACAATGATAAATCTTCAATAATAAATCACTAGCATTTGGAATTACTGCCTCAGTGTTGATATGACAGTTTCTCAATGTGCAGTTTTAGCACATTTTCTGCATGTGAGCAGCATCTTGAGAATAATTTTTAGGAGTACTATGCAAAAAAAAAACTATGGAAAAAAGTACTATGGAAAAAAAAAAAACTGGAAATATTGCATGTTATGAGCCCTTGAATCAATAGCTCTATCACCCCACTTTGAGGCAATATGGTATTGAACGCAAGGCTGTTAGCTGAAGTAGGGGAGGGTGCTTTGAGCAAGATAGGATAGGATAGAATAGAATACAATAGTTCAGTTGGAAGCATTCTCATTCACCAAGATTTTGCAACTTTTCTGTTTCAGTTTTGCTGGATGTTTAATTGCTAGATTGAAAATCCCATTACATAGTTCTATTAAGACGTGCACTTGACAGTTGGCTTCCAAATATGTTCCTTTGGTTAAACAGTCCAACAAATAAGTCTTGTACATTACTGTCTAATTGGTAAAATAGAAGTGGTGAGGTTACGTATCCAGTATCTTTCTCCTTGCGTACTTGTTAGAAGCTGTATAACAGTGTGACACATCTGCCAGTATTTCACACCCACTTGCTCATGTATAAATGACCGAATAAGGGACAAAGCAATGAAAAATCAAGCCTTGCTTTTTAAATAGGGATGACAACAGAAATATTAACACATGCCATGCGACACATTATGGGAAAAAAAAAAATAAATAATAAAATAAAAAAAACTCTAGAAAAAAAATATTGTGATATTTTGTGATTACAAATTCAATTAGCAATTACATACATGTAGCTAACATTTTGAGAATATATACAAAGTCCAAATTTGACAACATGCAAATAAAAATGCTTCATTCTGATATTTATTTTGTGAGAAAATACAAACAAGGAAAATAGCTGTTAATATTCTTTTCTCTGTGTTAGTCAAATGTTTGTTGTTGTTGTTTCAAGTAAGATTGATATAAAACCTTGTCATACAAAACCTACGTTAATTCTTTTTAATCTTTTATTTACCACAGTTTAAGCAGCTGTGAATTGCTCTCTACAATTTCCTGAGTAGGGCAAATGGAGAAGGAGGTGCCAGCCTCCCTGGTAACAACTCACAGGATACATGGGAACAGCAGAAAATTGCACCAGGGGAGATTCAGAATGGATAGTAGGAAAAATTTCATTACTCTGAGGGCGGTCAAAAACTGGAACAGGCTTCCAAGAAAGATGGTTGACGCCCCTGGTGTAGCTGACAGTGGTCAAGAGGCATTTGGATAATGCTCTTAATAATATGCTTTAACTTTTGGTCAGCCCTGAAGTGGTCAGACAGTTGGACTTGATGATCTCTTAAGGACCCTTCCAACTTCCTCTCCTCTCCTCTCCTCTCCTCTCCTCTCCTCTCCTCTCCTCTCCTCTCCTCTCCTCTCCTCTCCTCTCCTCTCCTCTCCTCTCCTCTCCTCACCTCTCCTCACCTCTCCTCTCCTCTTTGAAAAAAAAAAAATCTATCTTTAGTTTAGAAAACTAGTACTAAATTTGAAGCATATAAGAAAACCAAAAAGTACGTTCTATTTCCCTTCTTCTGACCTGACTGATATTCTCTTTTCTGTTTCTTGACATGTTTTATATGAGACAGACCAAAGAAAAATAGTTGGCAACTTAGTTTGATTTCCCTTCAACCTCCAGACTTCAAAAACAGAAAGAATGTCTGCTAATTTCAATTTTAGTGTTGCCATAGATACAGTTTCTATGATGTTTTATTATTTTATCTATCATTTAGCTAGATAAATTCCATCTTTTTTTTTTTTTAATTATTATTTTTTCATTTACCTTCCATGCTTCCACTTCTTCCTCTGCACCTATTCTACTTGCTTAATTTAATCAGGTATTATTCTTTTATGATTGTTTATTTATTTATTTAATTATTTTAGTATTTTGGAGCACTCACTCCCAATCCATTGTTCGATATCTGTATCCTGTAATATCTCACAGGTAGTGCCCAATGTATCTTGTTAGGCTTTGAATTACTCTTTCTTTCTACCTCTGAAATTCAGGGTAATTAAATTTGCTTTGCATAGTGTTCCAAGTAATGCCTGCAGGTCTAAATGTCCCCTCTTCCTGTTCTCGGGTTGTACTGTTTTTCTCTTTGATTCTGTTTGTGGTAGACACACACTGATACAGCATAATACACATTCTGTCTCTGTCGACACTTTTCTCCTTCTTTGTTTCTCCCAGAGGCTCTTCTCTCGAATTTTCTTTTCTGTTTGTAGTAAATACATACAACAGCAACAACTCAGAAGGCACTGACTGTGTAGGATTAATGTACCTACTCATCTGCAGTCATTCATCATTGCTGTTGGACTGCAGTTCAGTGATGTACTGAAACTGGATGATAACTGCTGTTGGTGAAAATATTTCATCCCTATTATTAAAAACGACAAAAAACAAACAAAAAACAAACAAACAAAAAAAACTGACAAAGACGACTTTATTAGTCCTTCTTAACATGAAGGTGGGCATTTGATTCCTAATATACTGTCTACAGTTTTAACCTGATCAAGAAGGAATATGTAAGATCATGCAATTAGAGCACCTGTTTTCCCATGTCAGTTTTGTCTTTTACTGTAGGGAAGGTAGCACTAGGTCTATGCAAATACTCATAGTGACTTAACTTTGGGGCTTTAACTTATAGATCTAATTTAGGAATCCTTTGTATATTTACTGGATAGATGTAAAATCCAAATTCTGATGCTCTGAATAAGCATCTGTAGAGAGCAAAATTTCTTCTTTGTACTATTCAGGGAACTATGACCCTAAATGGGGCACATAACCTTGATGCAAAGAGTTAGGTTCTGTTTTCTGTTTACTCATGCTCTGCATTATGGGGCATGCTCACATTTAGGAAACATAGAGCTTGATTCTCCTTAAATAATATTTCTTGTTGATTTGGATAGGGTTGTTTTCAATGAAAAGGTATCTTAAGTGACATTCTGCCTTTTTTTGAAATTGGAGCAATATGACAATTCACTTTTGGTACCTCAAGGCATTTTTACTTTATTTTATTTTATTTTTGAGTTGGATTTTTTTTTTTTTTTTTTTTACCAGTAAGCTTTTTTTCTGTCTGGTATTCTGTCCTACTGGGCATTTATTCCAGATTTCCCCTAGGTCTTGGAGGAAGTCTAATTTATCACCTTATTCATCTTCACATATTCATCTTCTGTTTTTTGTTGTTGTTGAAGTAATTGTTCAGGTAATAATGGATGCATACAGTTCCAAGACAGGCATGGTCAGAGAATGATATTGATTAGCTGTCTATTGTATAGTGTGCTGTCTATTCCCTAAGTATGGACTAAAAGGAAGGGAAGAATAGTTACAAGCAAATTAGAGTTGCTGATTTTTACAAACTAATTTGAAAGAACTAATTCTTAATGAAAGATTCAAAGATACAAAAATAATGTTAAGCTTCACACTGTACAAACTGTGAGCTCTGGAAAGCAAGTTTTTTTTGTGTGTGTGTCTCCTTTTACAGCTTTTCTGTTCTTAGTGCCTGTCTGGATCTGATGATAAGTTAACAAAGTCAGGATATTCATTTATCACTTGCTATAATTGTTGCGTTCTTTTTGTCAGCAATGTGGGAATTCCTACTTTTCTTCCTATCTTCCTCTGTGCAGTTCCTCCTCCCACACTTGCTGGGGGGGAAATCAGCTCCTCCCCATACAGCTGAACTTGTTTAACTTGCAGTATTTTTTAACTAGCAATAGGTAGCATGGGGATTTATTTATTGAGGAAGTGGGACTTTTCACATCTAGAACAAGAACTTAAACTTCAAGCAACAAATCTAAGCAGTCCACAGGCAGTCAGGGAAGGGATTAATTCCATTCCCAGGTAGGTCTTTAGGAACCATCAGATGAACATACAGATAGACACAACTCTAGGAAATGTATTTCTGTACCTTTTCTCCAAGATAGAAGCTGTATATTGGTTTCACTCTTGTATCTGTGTCTACTCTGTGAAGAAAGCACGTGATAAACAAACCCTTCCAAGTGGTGCTTTCAGTTTTACAGCCACAGAGACAATCTCTTTTGATTTTAGTGTTATGTTGCTTTGTTTCAGTTGTCAAATGAGTCATTCTGAATTTACTTAGGTGTTGGTGAGAAAAGAAATATTCCCTGGGCTCAGTATTTTCACTTTGAATACCTTTATTGTAACAACTTAATAAAACACAAATAGAGACTAAAAGATTTCTGAAGTTATATGATAGTTCAGTGTGTGTACAGTGTGGCTTTTTGTATCTGTGTTTTGTAGATTTTGTTTGTTTGTTTTAATAATTGAGCAAAATTATTTAAGACAGCAACATCTGCCTTGAAATGTACAAACTAGAAAGCCTGAATTTTAAGCAAGTAGATGCTGTTTTTGTTCATTTTTTTTGTTGTTGTTTGTTTGTTTTTATTTTTCATAATCATCTGATATTAGCCACATGAAAGACTTATTAAGAAAGAGCTGGTATGGATCACTTTTAACAAAGTGAATATTTATGATTATTATCTCACACAACCCAAATAAATAGTATAATTGTGCACTTTAATGCTGCTTTTTTTCTTTTGTGCTTGAGAAATGACTAACTGCATTATTAGCAAGTATTTATATAGAAGCCCAGAGTTTAGTTACTGTTTCTGTGGGTGGCAATCTAGTAGTATCAAAACTGCTACAAGCATAGAATAAATACAGATTAAAGATCTAAATGAATACAGGAAAGATTGGATATGTTTAAATAGCAGAGGTACAATGATTAGGATTCTATGTATCTTCCAAGGTATGATCTTTTGCAACACGAGTGCTCCCAGTCAGTCCAGCTATTCTTTTAATGGGCTGTAATAGGGCCTGGATCTTCCAGCTGTGAAATCCCTGACTCCTCTCTCCCAGTGTGCTGTTCAGTGCAAGTATCCAAATGTTCACCTTTCTGTCTCTAGTGGATAGTTATATTTTCCTCCTGACAGTTTGGCCTCGATTGCTTCTCCCAAACCTTCCTCTCCAAAGTGATATTGTCATATTTTGATTCCTTGATATCAATGTCTGTTGCATGGTCTATTTGCTGTGTGCTATTATAAAATTATTATTATTTTTTTTCCTCCAGCTATATATCTGATTAGTATTCACCACTTTGAAAAATGCTTCAGTTTTACTTTCCCTGTGGGCTTTCCTTTAAGAGTGTTTACTTCAGGCAATGGACAGATTATGCTATCACATTATAAAATCCTAATAATAGGATATTAATGCCTAATAAAATGTCTCTAATGTACTGTATTCTGTCCCATATCTTTTATAGAAAACTATTGAATAGTTTTCCCATAGCAGTGGGTTTATTAGAAAGGAAAAGTCAAATGAAAAAGCAGAAATAAAGCTAGCTGTATACATCAGAAAATTAGAAGTACCAGAGTCTGTCAGTCTACAATCTGTTTTCAGTTTCCAATTGCTCTGGCAACAATAATAGGGTTACAGTAGTGTGAAAACTGAATCAATAAAATCAACAACATACTCTTTGAATGGTATAGCATATTGTATGGCAGACAATATTGCATTATATATTTGTCCAAATAAAACTAAGGCACTATAGGAAGGGGTCAGAAAATATACTGGTGGGTATTCATGTTCCTTTGAGAACAACTGATGTGCTGCTGGCATTTTGCTCAGAGTCTACAATAGGGAATTAACAGCAATCAAGATGGTTTTACTCTTCATTTTTTTCTAGTTCTGTTTTACTTTCCTGCATATAGAATCATAGAATATCCCGAGTTGGAAGGGACCCTTAAGGATCATCAAGTCCAACTCCTCGCACCGCACAGGTCTAACCAAAAGTTTAGACCATGTGACTAAGTGCACAGTCCAATCTCTTCTTAAATTCAGACAGGCTTGGGGCAGTGACTACTTCACTGGGGAGCCTATTCCAGTGCGTGACCACCCTCTCAGTGAAGAACCTCCTCCTGATGTCCAATGTACATTGACCTTGGACTGGTTGCTCTCTGTGAAACATTTGAAATCCACTGGAAAGAAAACTTTGCATGCTATGGCTGCCCACTTGCTGTAGCATCGTAAACAAATAATCCTTGTTTCCAGTGGTGTGTTGGGTAAAGCCCATAGAGTCTGAGGTCTCAGTCCATGGAACTACACCCTCAAAGTCCTTCCTGGTCTGCACCCAGCCATCTATGCAAACTGGATACAGATTATGGTGGAGAAAATAACACGGTGCTTACGGTGCACTTAGGAAGACAAATGATACATGATCTGGGACTAAATCTGAGAGAGGTAGCATTACAGAAATGGTTTCAAATAACTTCTGTCAAAAAAGAGTTGCTGCTGGCAGGGCATCATTGTGAATTGCTCTGAACTTCATCTGGTTACTCCCAGATCATTGGAAAAGCCTGTATCTTCGGATGTTTTGAGATCGGGCAGTGTTACCTGACCAAGTCTGGTTTTCTACACAGACCAGGTTGCTTTTTTCCCCTCTCTTATTGTGTGTGATTGTTAGCTGCTGTATATAGAGAAGAAGGTCACGGCGGTTGTTGTAGTTGGAGAGTTATGCTTTCTGACAGTTGTCCAAAGGTCAGGCTGCTTGTGCTTTTATTGTCTGTCTTGAGTGTACATAAATAAATCGAATACATTGAGGGAAAAAAATCCCAAACTGTAATAGTTCAGAGAATCTTTTTAGATGAAATGAGACTTTATTCTTGTACAAAGCGTTGCATAGAAGAAAGCAAGGAAAACATACCAATTTGGCTTCTTTTTAAAATGTTCTCTTAAGACTGCCAACGTGAAAAGAATGTGAAAGAAGCCACGGGAACGAGTGATCGTTACACTGATGTGATGGCTAAAGTGTCTTCTTTAAAGGAGAAGTTTCCTCTACAGCTCTCTTCTATCAGTAAAAATTGCTACAGACAGCAATTTACTATATGCTGCCCAGAACTAATAAACTGAGTTACTAAGGTTCCCTGTCTAAATTGGAACTAGTTAAAGGAAAGACTGAAGGGTACGGTGTTTTGCTCAAACAGTAATACAGTACTTTTATTTTATGCGAAAACTGTTTTCTCTGGGAGATACACAGCTCATACTGACTCAGCACTTGACATAATGAATCTTCTTCTCAAGCTGAGATTTCTGTGTTTTGGTGACAGCATAATACATTGAAGCTGAGACTGATAATGGTACTAAGCAATCATACCTTTTAAAACAGGAATTACTTTGATGAACATTAACATGAATATCAGTGTAAGTACAGGGTGTGCTTAGTACTATTTAACATGACCTTTATTTTGATAATAGCTCTAATTAGGTGGCATTTTGTAGAAGCTGACAATCAGTTGTGTTTGCATTATTACTGTACATCCTGGATTCTGTTATCTGCAGTTTTGTGACTTTCATTCTTTCTTTGCTGTTGTCATCATACACAATGAGTTTAATCCCTTGAGGAAATGAAACATCTGTGAAATACTTAAGTGTGCTCTGAGGTGGGTACATTTAAAAAGAGTGCTCCTCAGGGCTGTGGGTTGTCCCATGTCACTGTAAGTCCATAGCTTTCAGGGCTGTCCCATGTCACTGTAAATCCATAGCTTTCAGATTGTGTCATCCAAGTTATTCCAGTGGAGAAAGAGACATTAATTCAGCTGCATCAGCTTCCTGAATCAATGTACCACAAGCAGATTTTTCTAATAACCAGCATAAGAATTAGAGCAAGACCATTTCTTTAGGTCTAACATCTTTTTAAGACATGCTACATGTTTGCATAAGCATAAAAGACTTCAGAGAGTAACTTGAATTTCTTTGTCATGTTTTCTTGGTTCTTGGGAGCGAAAGTAAATTTCACACTTTCTTATGACTCTTTTGCAAGGGTTGGGTTCAGTTCTGTTGATGGTGCTGTTGGTGAGATGCAACGTGGTTCTAATTCAAAGGTTTTTTTCTGTATCCCTTCTCTTACTCATGGCACGTATATACCCTCTGCTTTACGTTAAACCCACACCAAATCTGTGAATGGAATTGCTTTTAGGTAGGCTTGGAGGGAGTGAGGTTACACACAAGTTAAGCTTAAAAAGCACCACCTCTCAATATCACCTTGTGTGGTGACAGAGAACCAGCTCTGTCCTTCCAATTAATTGTACAGTTACTTCTCTATAGGAAATTGCAAGGAGAATTGTTTGTGAGATGTTGAAAAGCAAACTGCTGTGTAACATAAAAATCCTCATTTACAGTGGTATAAAACATAATTAAGCATTCCTCTTTTATTTTTAAGGCTATTTCAGGGTTCCATATAGAAATTTTAATCTCAGCTATTAATTCTAAAAATCTCCTTTTTGTTAGTGAAAGTTCAGATTCTCCCAGTTTTTCTATATTGTAAGATAATGAGACTTTGGGAAAGATTCCTTTTGAATCAAGACATTTCCTTTTGAAACATGACATTTTTCATCACTGATAAGATTTTGTGTAATGCAGATAATGGAGAAGCCAAATTTGAACCTATAAAAGTCAGCGGAGTTTAACAGGAACTAATAGCAACTGCTGTTTTTTTGTTTGTTTGTTTGTTTTGTTTTGTTTCTTTTTTCTTTTTTTTTTTTTTTTCTTTTTCATTATAATTCAAGTCTAACAATCCTACCACAAAATTCCATGTACAGCCAAGGTTCTAGATGTAGATAAGTCTGGATTTCTCAAAAATATGTAGGCATTGCTCTTTTAGGATTTGTGAAAATAAAATTTTCCTTTGTATGCATTTATACATTATCTTCGAGGCTCCAATTCTTATCTTTTACTGTGCAAGGAATTAATAGCTTAAGGATATGGATATTGAACATCAGCTGTAAGGTCATGTTTTTTTTTTCCCCCCAAGCAGGAGAGGGAGAGCTGTTTGGAGACACAACCTGTGGTTCTGACAGCTGTTCACAGTTTCTGCCATGTCATTAGAAATCAAACAATTCATCAGAACTCTTGCAGATTAAGATTAGAAGAAAGCAAGGATGGAGGACTGATGAAAGTGGAAATATGGAAGGACTGAGGTCCTACACTGTGTTTATCACTTTATCTGAAGCACTCTCATTGTAAACAGTTGTTGAATGTTTTTTACTATTCAAGATCAATATGAAAAAAGAATGGATTTGTTAATCAGATAAGAACTTCAGTATGTTGTTTCAGGGACCAAGGCACACATTATTTTTAGTTCTGAAGGTCATACAGTCTAAACTCACAAGGCTAATTGGAAAGTTTGATGTTTTCAAAAAAGAATAATTTAGAAATTTGTTTCTAAAGGCAGTAATGGGAAAGGTGCAAAAGGTGCTTCAGCTTTGAGTAGGGTAAAATATGTTTAATAACTGACTAAATGTTATTTTTTTTGTTATTATTATTTTTTTTTAATGATGACTATTTTTACCAAAGATATTTCCACCCAATAATACATAATAGAAGAATGCATAATTGAGCATGGCAGACAGGGACCATTGTGCTCACAGAGTTAAGGGTGCATTAGTGTTTCTATTACAGTCTTGTGTATTTTATGAGGTAAGATGGTTACAGTAATTGGTTTGAGACTGAAACATAGCTTGAAAGATTGAGACCTGAGATCAGAAGTTATATTTTTAGAAATGTTTTCTGGGAATTACTTAAACTACCTTGGTTTGTTTATGGCATACTGGATTCCCAAGGTCCCCATTAAGGTTCGCAGCTGCATTAATGACAGTTTTGTACAAACAGGTAGGTAGTCACAATGCCCATGCAAACAGTTTACAATCTCATACCCTCAACTAGCAGACTGCAATTGAAATAGATTGTTAGTCCCATCAGATCAGGATCTTTGACTCTATTACTGACTGAAGCATGGGTCTCAAATTAGGTTTGGACATACTGAGATCTCTCTGCTTGCTGGGAGCTTAAGGATCAATGTGTCCATCCAGAATCAAGAGGGCCAACTTTGAGGCACTCAGTGGATAGGACTGTTGGGTACTCATTCTTCTTTGTTCCTCAGCTATGCAGGCTGGCCTAGGGGAAGCAGGAACCTATTCTAAATCCCTGTGTTGAATCCCTTTCTTGGACATGCTCTGGGAGGCCGATGCTACTGACTCAGCACTTGTGTGGACCAACACGAGGAATGGTGTCATGCAAGCCAGAAAGACATTCTGTGCTTCTCAGGGGTCCCAATTATCTTGAAACATGGGCCAAAATGTAAACTAAATAACGAGGAAAATTGTTGCCACTGTTTTAAACTCCCCACAAAGCAATTTGTTATCTTTGGCTCATGCTCTGTGTTCTGTACCTTTTCTGTGGCTAGTGGAACTGTTAGAAAGTTCTCTGTAACATTTACTAAGTACCTCAGAAAAGGAGGGCCGGTTGCTTTCTCATTTTATTTTGAGGTAACTTTGGTTATTTCATTACTGCCTGTTTGGACTGACAAGAGGTTGCTGTCATTGCCAAAACTGGGACAAGTTCTCCACACCTTGTTCTGTTCCTATGTGTATCTTGAAGACAAGGTTTTAACCTTGTTATCTCACAGAATTATATCAGGAACAAGTAATAGTTTTGAGAGCAAAAAACTTCTCTCACATATCACATTGATATATTATCTAAACTATTATTTTCAGAAATAAATATGAAAAGAGTTTCTCTTTCAGCATGAATGAGATGTTCCTGCCACATTTGGCATGAGGTATTTCTGGTTTACTCCACAGTGTTAAAACAACGTCTGTATGGAGTTTGTCACAGAGCCTCAGGTTGTAGAAGAAGAGATACCAGATAGGAAGAAATATACAGAATTCTTACATACAGATATCCCTGTATATAAGGGACTATATTATTAGAAATATTTGTCTTTTCATACTGTTAGAATATTGAAAAGCTTTTTATGCTGTGTATTAATTCCTGCAAATTGCTTGCCAATTTAATATCAACAGCATCTAAGCAGTAAGTAATTGCTTATGATAATGAGTACAAACTAATTTACTGGAATATGTTAATATTAACAAGAGAGTAGTATTTTTTGAATACCCTGCTGTTCTAAAGTGCATTGTGAACTGCAGCATTTAGGTTGCATTGTTATTACAAATGCTGGCAAAAACATCACAAAGCCAGCCTCTCATTGAATAGCCACCTTACTGAGACTCCAGCCTCTATGACCAAGGGATATGTAGTGTCCTTTGGGAACTAAACAGGATATGAACAAAATGTTCTAGATTTAAATAAAAAATCATAATTTCTGATTGATGTTCATTACATGTACATTCATAAGATAGAGAGAATTCCTTCCCTTATGAATTGTAAAATTTAGTTTAACAAATATCAAATCAATTGGCATGCAATCACTTTTTAATGTTTGGATATTGTCAGTGGATCTACTCTTTGTGTGGGATGCAGAAACATCTCTAAAAGAAATAAAGTAGTGCAGGGGTCCCCCAAAATCCCATATTGTCCCTTAGCTGATTCTGCAAGATTCTTTTTTATTGTGTTGGAGTAATTATTTTTTTCTATGTTGGCAAATGTTCTGTTTCATTTTGGGTCGTTTATTTATTTATTTTTCTCCACAAAATGATATGAATGTTTGTTGAAAAATCGGTTAACTCTGAGCACATTTCTGCAGAGAATAATTTTTCAAGTGCATAGGTGTTGCTTATAGTTTTGAGGGGCTATAAACACCTTTGAGTGTATTACAATAAAGTGTTTTATAAAGTAAGGCTTCCCAAACTATTGAAGACTGATCACCATTTCATGAAAAATAAGCATTCATAACTTCCTACAACGAGAACTTTGGAAGTGAAGAGCCTACACAAAATGACTGCTCTAATTAGGCCAGGTTAGTCTTCAGAGGGTGATAACTGCTTACCTTTCTTGCATCCATGAATGGTCATAGCTTATAGTACTGGCATATGAAGTATCCTAGTGGACGCTTCAGTTAGACCCCATTGAGATGAATGACTAGCTGACACCTCAAAACTGTTGTGTCAGGTTCTTTCTAAAGAGTACTGTGGGATTCAGTGATTAGACGGTGTTCTCTGATTATGCAACTGTGTAAAACAGTGAGAAGCCTAAGATGCTTATTTTTCACTGTGGCTCTTTATCCTCTGAAGTTGGCACTGAATAGTTGCTTACAAACAACAGCATAAGGATTTTCCAAAGAAGAATGATAGCAATTATCATAATGACAAGGCATACAGCATTTTCGTGCCAGACCACAACTGGAAATCTATTACCTAGCAGGACATAAAGAAATAGGAAGGAAGTGAATTGTCTCAACCTGGCTGGCACTTGCCAGCTTTTATTACAATGGTATAATCACCTTAAAGATTCAAATACAGCCATATCTGTGTGCTCCTATTAAGCAGTATTTATTTCATGTGGAAATTTGATAACATAAGTAAACACTGATGTCCCAAAATCAATCCTTCAGATAATGACTAGGAAATCTTTCCAGATAGAGTATTATTTGTAGAGGCTTGTTTTTATTTCTGGGTTTCTCTTGAGATAATCAGCCAGATATTTTTACACTATACTCCTCTTTTCCCTGATACTTTTCCAAGGTTTGAATGCACGTAATATTTGTGAAGATTAACTTTGCTTTTAAAATTAGAAGATTTTTAAAATCAGTTACTACACTATGTATGAAATGAGATGAAATGTCATGAAATTTTGTTATTGATCAGCTGCTTCCATGGTAGATCCACATGCTTCATTGATGGTTAAGCTCCATTTGTCCAAAGATTTGTTACTTTTTGCTTTTGTTAGAAGAATGCTTGCAATTTTTACAATTAAGGATGTATCAGATCTAAGAATTTATGTTCTTTCTGGTTTTCTTCAGCTATTGCCTATGTATGTATACTTAAAGATGTTCAGAAGTGTTATTTGTACCACAACAATATTTTTTTCTAATAGCTACTAGTAATTAAGTTATCCGTAG
The DNA here is from genome assembly GCA_011076525.1 of Nettapus auritus. Taxonomy (NCBI): domain Eukaryota; kingdom Metazoa; phylum Chordata; class Aves; order Anseriformes; family Anatidae; genus Nettapus; species Nettapus auritus. The sequence continues at coordinate 9,783,389 of CM021767.1, forward strand.
GAGAGCATGTACACCACATAATGTCTTGCTCTTCACTACATTTTCAAACAATGTCAAACTTCATTGCATACTACCCATAGCACAACTTGCTATTTTTAGAAGAGGTTCCATCTTAGCAACATGTGCAATGTTGCCAATACTGGTTTTTTTTGTTTTGTTTTGTTTTGTTTTGTTTTGTTTTGTTTTGTTTTGTTTTTTTCCTGCAGGTACTAGAAGCACCTTATCTTCTTCTGGTAGTCTAGCATCTGTCATCCTTGTTGTGCTTGTATCATTTTTCAAAGCATTTAACAGGCTTGCAGTTAGCTTCACTTTTATTTTCAGCCTGCTATGCATGCTTCTAAGTTTTTACTAATATGAGAGCTCCCTAAGCTTTTTATGGTTTCTCAAGACTAAATGATGAGATGTACTAGGAAGTGGATTTAGTGAGGGAGATAATATAAATGTTATTTTAAAATAAATAAATTAATAAAAGAAAGGATAACTGGAATATTATATTCATAAGAAAGCCAATAAGAATGGTTTGCAAACAAAAGGAAATAATAACTTTAGCTAAAAACACACTAGACATTTGAAGCTGACCTCCTGACCATTGTAACATAATTAAATAACTTAAGACCAGCTTTTTCAAATATTTGTTCAATTTCTTCATTTAAAGAACTGAGGTTTGATTTTTAAAGGTCACCAGAAATGCTGCAACACTTCTGAAAACTGGGACACTGCAGTAGATGCTTGAATAAAAACAACTTCAGACACTTTGCTTTTCCTGAAATCATGACATTTTTATTAAATTATTTGAAAATATGAAAGATTACTTTGAAATTTTGGTGGACCTATACAGAGAAAAAAACAACCTCAAACTGAATTTCACGTTTTATTCTACTGACTTTTGATTTGTATATACATTTGTGCAGAGCTACTTTTGTGTGAGATCTGTTCAGATCTTGGTGCATAAGCAGTTTTGTCTTCAACTTGCAGGCCTCCCAATTGACTCAGCAAGCTTGGAAACTCTAACAACTCCAGTTACTTGTCTTGCAGAAGTTTTAGTATTTGCAAGTTATCTATTGAGATTGTGAGGTCCCTGGACCAGAACCACTGAATGATTTCATATAGGCCACCAGAGGATGGTATCAACATTTGATCATTTGATCTCTATCAACCTGTGTAGTATTTGAGCTAATGTCCTAGTTCCTGCATCCTGTCACAAATCTCTTCAGCTAACAAGCCCCCTAACTATATTCTTTTTATATGTGTGCACCCCTAATAAGCCTTAAGAACCAAATGACATAAGAAGCATGCACAGTCCATGTATCTGAATGGGCTTTAATAACAGTGGTTAAATTGAAGTATAGGAACTTGACATTTCCTGTAGTAAGGAGTTTGGGACCAAAGCAGTCCTATTGTCTTCAAACCTACTTGAGTTTACTGATTAATTCTTCACTCTCATACTGTCTTTACATACTGTCCAAAAAAAATTCATCTCATTCATTGCCTTCTCATGTGTGTTTCCTGACAACACCATTTCTACTTTTTTGGACACTGTTCAAGAAATTTATATTTACCTATATGTAGACAAGGTTGTAGGGGAGGAATAAAGCCTTCCCTTATTTATAAGATATTTGACTTCTAATTTCCCTCTGACTTTTTGGCAAGCTTTCAAAGGCAGACATGTATCCTTTTTTACCTTTAGTAGAGGTAAAAAAGTTTCCTGTTGACTACAGCATGACATTTAAAGCAAGCTTTCATTTCCAAAAATATGTATTTTTCTAACCATCCGTATTACATAAATGTGTGAGCCATTAACGGGGAATTACTTGGTTTACATTTCATACAGATATTAATTTTGAACTACCATCCATACTGGGAATGTAATAGGAAATACACAGCCAGTAAAAAAAAAAATTAATCTGAGAGGTTCTGGAGAAGAGCAATAATTATCTTTTGCCAGTCTGTGTCAAATTTGCTTTAGAAAGGCTGTACTGTTTCATAAAAGAAATAATAGCTTTTATATAAATGAACACGGTAATGAGATGAATGATGAGCAAAACCCAGAACTTTTTTATTGTGCACATTTTAAAGCTAATCAAAATAATTGTATAGAATTGGTGCCTAAACACTACCAAGTCCATTGTCATTCTCTAAATTGACTCATGTTTTGTTGGTAAATCAGATAAACAGATACTCTAATTTCTATGTACTGTTAGGAGTCCTTTCAGCTAGCTCTTGCTTAGCTAAGGTACTTCTGAAAATTATATTAATTTTAAACACAACTGAAAGCTTGTTTAAATTGAAAGTTTAATATGCTTACTTAAACTGTGTAGTACTTTACTCCAGTTAAGTGATCTAATCTAAATCAATGGGGTCACTCAAGGTTGAAGATGCTATTTGAGTAAAGCTATTAGAATCTAACTGAAGTTGGAAAATCCTATAAATTATTTGACGTTTTGATTTTAACCTTTTATGTTATTTATAATGGTAAGAATGATAGTAACCTATAATACTGATAAAGGCTGCGTAAGAGATGTTCTTTATGGGTATACACAACTGTCGAACTGTCAATACACACAAATTTTAGTTGTCTATCCCTTAGTGACCCTGCTGAATTCAATAGAACTAGATATCCTCATTGTAGATAAATATTTTGCCTTAAAATATGTTGTTCCAAAACCAGCAAAAATAATGAATCCTGGTTTCTTATGGAATGCTGCCTTGTTTACCAAATGTCTGGCTAACACAGCACACTAAGTGTATTGATTGGCCCACCAATATACAACTGTAAAGGCTGCCTACAGGCTATTGCCAAGCAAAAATTATAGTGGTTGAGCTCTGTAGAATTCTCTTTCACCTTGTTATTGATTTTTATAAAGTGATAAGAGAAAATGTTTGAAATTTCTGCCTACCACTGTCTCAAATTTGGCTGATCTTGACTATTAGATTGAAAAGTTGATGGAGGATGAGCAAAGAGATCAGATAGGTTGTACAACTCCATAAGCTTACCTTCCACAGAGAAACTGTCTAAAAATAGGAATTTTAAAACTAGGGAATTAAAATTACAAGAGCCATTGGAAGTGGAATGTAGTATTTTTCCCCTCTTCAGTATGTCATGCGGTATACAATATAAATTATTAGTTACACAGCACAAAGTCAGAAACATGCAGGTTTGTATTTGTATAGCATTTTCAACATTTATAATGTTTGAAATATATTTGACAATTTCCCTGCGTGGAAAAAACATTTCTGTCTTGCATTAGTGGGTAAGATATAATACAACTCTGTTAATGGAAGCATTCCACTGAGTTCTCAGCAAATGCAGAGATTTAACCAGTATTAGACCAGGCTTTAGTTTAAGTAGCTAAAGCCAAAGGTGGAGTTGCACATAGATCAATCAAACCAGTGGCCAGTGTCAGGTTGATCTCTCCTTTCAGTCAAGAGTCTGGTGCCAGAAAGTCAAATTGTGGGAAGACCCTAGACATTTTAGACAAGTCAGAGTGGTATTGTGCCACCTACAGGTGTACTAGGTCACAATACTGTCCAAATACCATTGTCATAGATTGGAGGAAAGGAGGAGTAAAATAGGAGTGTTTTTCTTGTTTTGTTTGTGGTTTTGTTGTAGTTTCTTTGTGTGTGGAGGTGGGGAACATAGGGCTGAGCTGATTAAGATACCTATAGCAACTATTGTGGTCTGAGGAAAAGACTTTGCTTCTGTGTTACTGCCTTGAATCTGCAATAAATGTCACTGCAAAGGCCAGGATGCTCAGTTTGACTTGAGACTGTTGTTCTATTATAACAGAGACCTTTACCTGAAGACATCCCTTGGGGATAGCTGAATATAATAAGCCATGCACAGTACTGTTTTATAGATCCCTGACAAGCCTTGGATGTAGTGTGATGAAAAGCCTTGTAGGATATGATAAAGCAAATCAGAGTCTCTCCAGTGGTTTGGGAAGAAAGTTTTATGATATAACATAAAGATGTGTTTGAATTAATAGCTACATAGCATTGTTTCTGTCTACCAAGATGTGTAGAAGGCTGTCTTCTCTACTTGTTTAGTAGTGGCATTGACTGGTTGATAGGTAATCTGGAAGAGGCAGCTGACAGCAGCAATGAGGTGATGACTCTTCTGTTTCAGCATCTTGTACGTACCAGATGTACTGCTTTGTTTATTCATTTTAATGAATGAATTCAGCTGATCATTGAGCTGGTTGAGGTCATCCTCATATAATTATTGTTTAGGCGAAACCTCTTGAGTATAACTTTTAAGACATATCCCATGCTCCAGTTCTAGACTACAATTAATGCAGTACTAAGTAAGCAGGGAGTGCAGTAGTATCATAAGCAGTGTTGAAAGTTTGCAGGTTGAGCTAGCAGCAACTGCTGTACACATGGTGTGGCTTCAGTCTCTCTTGCAGAAAAGCCGAGTTTTTGAGATTTACTGCAGATTAGTGAAATGTGGATGCTGCAGAAGGCTGATGATATGCAGACAAACATCTCCCATTCTCTTTATTTTCTTCAGTGTCTTTACCTGAAGTGGCAAGATGAGATCATAAATGAAGATATTCATAAGCAAAACCACCAACAGCTTATGTCAATACTGCTTTAGTCAGTGAGTCTTCTTACACTTACTCTGATAGAATGAATGATCAATGAATCAGTTAATGTAACTACTGAGAAATTATGCTATTCAGTTTGTGAGCTTACAGTTGTATTGGGTTTACATGGCAAGGTTTTGGTAGCAGGGGACTGTAGGGATGGCCTGCATCGAAAGAATCCAGAAGCTGCCCCATGTCAGATAAGGGCCAGTTTCAGCCAGTTCCAAAGGGACCTGCTGCTGCCTAGAGCCAAGACAATAAATTATGTTCCTTGCACCTCTGTGAGAGCAGACTGAAGAAAGGGAAAGAAAACTACTGGGCAACAGCAGCTGGGAGAAAGAGAAGTGAGAAACACCCCTGCAGGCCTCAAGGTCAGTGCAGAAGAAGGGCAGGAGGTGCTCTAGCCACACAGCAGCAGTTCCCCTGTGGCCTGTGGAGCAGGCTGTCCCCCTGCAGCCCATGGGTCTCACATGGAGCAGATCTCCATGCTGCAGCCCATGGAGGAGCCCCCGGTGGAGCAGGTGGATGTGGCCTAGAGGAGGCTGCGGCCTATGGAGAGCCCCCACAGGAGCAGGCCATGGGCCAGAGCTGCAGCCCATGGAGAGGAGCGCACGCAGGGGGTCTGGGGGGGAGCTGCCACCTGTGGGGGACCCGTGCTGGAGCAGTTTGCTCCTGTGGTACAGAGCCATGTGGGAGCAGTTCTTGAAGAGCTGCTGCCTGTGGGAAGCCCACACAGGATGAGTTTGGGAAGGACGGCATCCCATGGGAGGGACCCCATATTGGAGCAGGGGCAGAGTGTGACCGTGAAGGAGCAACGGAGATGAAGCACTCAGTTTTCAGGAAAATCTTAACTTTCTAGGGTTTTTTAAAGATGAGTGTGGTCAAAGGAACGTTTTAGATATACTCTTGTACCGTATTGTCCAGAAGTCTTAAGAGACTCCTGGCCAGAAAAGGAGACATTTCTCCATTCTTACAACTTTGGCTTGAGCTTTTTGAAAAACTCCATCCAGTACACCTTTTCTGCTTTTGAACAGATGGTACCTAAAGTAGCCTCACGTAGTTTTTACAGCAAAGCAGTTGCATTCCACATTCAGGCTCCTTACTGGGTTAGGGGGAGAAGTCAAGAGGCTTTCAGGAAGTGTTCAGTTTAATGTAATCTTTAGTTTGAAAAACATCTTCCAGCAGCCCTTCCAAACTGCTTCCTATGGTTAGCCCTAATGACTGTTCCCTCCTGACCTCAACCCTGTGGCATATATTCTGTTTTCTGTAAATTATTAATAACATATCGGAGTCTATAGAAGAAACACACAGAAGAGTTGGTTTGTAACCCACCATAAAAATGTTCCACTGATAACTTTTAATCATTCCCTCTCGCTTCTCCTGGCAAGGTCATGTTTCAGACTTAAAGCTTTCATTTCTTTATTTATATTAGAAGTCTGTAAAGTTATACATATGGGAATTTTTGCACTTTTCTGAAACTTCAGCTGTGAACAAGATGAAAATATGTAATAGAAAGTATAAAGAGAAGTATTAAATGGAGACTTCTATGCTCCACTGAACACTACAAGTGTGATTAATGTCTCTATATAGATGTTTGTGCAAATGTGTATACATAAATTCATACTGTAAATTCTTCACTCCTGGTAATTAACAGTAGCCTGCACACAGAGTCTCACTGGATTCAGCATGTTTATCAGTGCAAGTAATTACTTACCAATGGGAATAAAAGGGTTCATATTCTAGCCTAGAATAAAGAAAATACTGATAACATGCAAAAGGAAGAAAATTACATTATTGACTAATTTCATATTATAAACAGTAATGTTTATCCTTCATGTTTTTTTTTTTTTTTTTTTTTTAATAAATAAAAAATACTGTTAATGACGGTGCAGCTAACAGCTTTCATTATTGACATGTACAGGCTTCAGTCTTTTGTCTTCAAGCTGTACTGTGGTAGAATCATAGTCTGTTGGGGTCCAAAGCTCAATAAAACCATCACTTTCACTTCATAAGCATCTTAAGTCTGCCATTTTCCTGTTGAAAGTAACCATTAAGTTACGGACATTATAGGGGAAAAAATGAACCATCTAAATTACCCTTTGGTGTAATATACCTTAAACACAAAATTGAGATGAACGCAAGGAATGTAGAAAGCTGTTGATATGTTGATGATTTGAGGAAAACTATTAAACTATATCAGATGTGACTTCAGAGGGATAAATATTGAAAAGCTTTGCAGTCTTACACAGTAACAGATACAGTAAATGTGTACTAAACAAAATATTTATCTGCTTAATACTGTATAGGTAAGCCGATGTCCTTGAGTTGCTGCTAGGCTGTGCTGAAATAAACACACTATTTCATAAAGATGAATTTTGCAAACAAATAGGATTTGAGAGACTGAGGCCATTAAAAACCGTTACTGTATCTTGACCACTGGCAGTTTGTTACAATAGGATCTGTGCATTCACTATTCAGAATTTCAAAGAGCTGTATGGACATTGTGTAGATGCATGGACACATAAAGAATTACTCAGTAAATTCCATGGCTGAGAGATATATCCTGGCATATTACAAACTTGCCTACTTGTAAGTACTGTGCTGATGGCATTGCTATTCTTGACTAATTCTGCTGCTTTCACTTCTCTGGCGATGATAAATCCCAAACAACACAGTGCCATAAGCTATAAAAGAGAAGGGAGATGGCTGGTTTTCAGTGACAATGTTCTGAAAGAATGGCAGAGACATTACAAGGTTTCTCAGAGACCATAAAATCACTTTATGGAGCAAGTGAATTAGGTTTCCTCTGTTGTTTCTTCACATCCAAAATTGATAGTAAACAAGGTAGTTTTGAACAACTGCTCAGTTTCTGGCTTTTAATAGTTAATGGGGGGTTGGAACATAAGCTGAGATCAATCCTAGTATAATATATTTTACTTTATTATATTTGTCTTTCTTGAAATATAAATATTAGAGGACCTATTCTCAAATAGCTTATGAACTTTTTTCTTTTTCCCCTTTTTTTTCTTCTTAATTAATACAGGAAATTAAAAGAATGAGACTCTCTGTATAGCTTAGACAAAGGAAAATCTGTATTCATCAACATGGATTAATCAGCCTGTTACCAGACACACAGATAGTGTGAAGAGCTACAAAATGTACAGTTATTAAAAAAAAAAAAAAAAAAAAAAGGGGGGGGGGGGGGGAGTTGTGATATAAATAACATCAGCCACATGTTGTTACAGATAAAAGATAACTTTTAAAATGTTGATGTTGTTTCTACATAGTTTAAGATTTACAGTTAGATTTAATCAGCCCTACTGACATTGACCTTGGCATCAATGCTGCAGCAGCATGGAATGAATTGCTCTTCATTTGTTTATTCGAAGGGCAGCATTTAACAAAAAAAACTGCAACAAAGATTCACTGTGAACAAGAACAACAGAGTCTATTATTGTTCAGATCTGGAGACTTACTTCTGGGTCATGTTATTCAGTATGACTCTGCTATCGCTTGGCAGGCTTTTTCTTTGTATTTTATATTGGGTAAACACATCTGTTACAACCAAGAAAAAGATAATTATGCCCTCCCACTTAAATCTTATGTACTACTCTAACATTATGGTTGGTGACACTGAGGTGAAAGGAGTTGATTTTTCTTAGCCTTCTCATTTTTGTTACTTACGAGAACCTCATTCCCTGTCTGATGTGGTATTTTATGAAGTCAAGAGAAAGGCTGTCACTGTTTTTAATGAGCCTTGGATCAAGCCCTTAGTTTTTCAGCAATACAGAATAAGTCATTTCACTAGAGATATCAAAGTGACCTACACATACGAAGATCCAAACTCTGTCACTCCTTAGCTGGCTCAAGGTTTGAAGTCAACACTAGCTGCAAAGATGAGAACTTTGGGGCCATTAAGGAGGGTATCTCCAGTCCCATGTATCTTTGTTTTGGGATGTACTAGAACTGGAGATTCAGCCATCATTACCGAATAGCCTGCAATGGATTATTTTGTATTTCAGAGCACTGCATGTGAGGAAGGAAGGGGTGGGAGAGTAGGTTAGGTTTTTGTCACACAGATTCCCAAACCAGACACCTTTTGCACGTCTGTTACCAAACCTTTTTATGGCACAGCCCGTACCTTCACTGCTCTTGCACAACTCTTCATACTGATGATAAACCACAGTTTCTCTTGGAGTGTAAGTTGAAACTTAAATGCCAGATGTGTTACTGTGTTTGTCTTTGCTAAAGAGATTTGACAAGTTTTCCTACAACACATTCAAGTTTGTGTTTCACTATCAAGGGAAAAGCCAAGAGATTTATTTGAAGCACAGCACTGTCCTGCAAGAGTGTTGATGTAAATTGAGCTTTACTGTATTTTTTAAATGCTATCCACAGTACATAAAATATGATGGCATTGTACTAGGAAAAAAAAAAAAAAAAAAAAAAAAGAGTAGGTAGGTAATTCCACAAATAAAATTGATGTTAAAAATAAATATAGGATATAATTTCAAAAGGGCCAAGTGACCTTTTTGATTCGAGACTGACTCAAAGCAATCCCACTCAGCAATAGGGTAAGATTTTGAGACATCTAGAAATTGAAAGAGTGGTGTAGCCCTACAGCACTTCTGGTTTTCAGCTTTAAATTTTATATCTCCAAAGGTTTTTAAATACTCTTTTAGGCTCACAGCACTTTTGGTCAATCTAAGAAAGTAAGAAAATGACAATTACACTGTTATGCACTTACTGCTTATGTGGATATGGAAAGTATGTAGAGTATTTGGTGGAGCATAAACTGGATTACACTTAATAAAATTAACAGTATCCACACAGAGAGCCAGCTTAGAACAGCTAGTAAAACAGACATCTGTATTTACTATTCTCTGTATTTCCCTAAGCATTTACCTGTCTTTGTAGAAAAGAAGTGGACAGCCTATAGTGACTTCATAAATGAAAGACTGAGCACATGCACAATTCATATGGTATATGCTGTTGTTAGGATAGAAGTTTTAAATGGAAAGTGTCCAGATATGCTGCTCTGTTAATCAGAAAATATGCTGGTGATGAAGTAAAGCGCCTGAGAGCTAAGTGGTGTAAGATTACAGCACTTGTTTTAAAAAAAATAAATTACAGATTTTGTAAGTGCACTTTGGAGATAATGTGCAAACTCTTAAAAGTTATACAATAAGCATTATGCAAATATGCAATTGTTTACTTAGATGGTAGAATGATGCATTTTTGTTCTGACATGTAAGGTATGTTTTTATCCTTCCATTTATCTCCATATGTCACAAGCTGATAAACCTCAGATTTGTAGAAGTCTTATCTGACTGTATTAGTTGATGTCTCTCTTTGCTGTGCACAATGACATATCATATAGTGCGTATCATTTTCATTGTGTAAATAAGGTTGATATATGGAGCTGCATTTTTTCAACCATGATATAACTGGAATTACTTGATTTCTTCTCCATGTAGGCCCAGTTTGGAAAAATATTTTGTTCAACTCATCCCTGTTCTGCACATCACAGAAACATGTTCTTAATTTCAAGCATATGCTTAAGAACTCTTTTGGATTGAATTGCATTTCTGAATCAGAGTCATGGTATTTTAAATCACCATATATGCAGTTATGCTATATTCTATATAAAAACACTAATATTAAGCTTACTGCAAAATTTTCAGAGATAAAGAACGCTCCATGCTGAAATATACCATTGTTTTTTTTTTTTTTTTTTTTTACAACTATATTTGCTATATGAGAACATCTTGATTTTTGTACAGCACATCATTTCCATGTGGGTTTGCATTGGTACAAGTGAACTAATTCTCTTTTATTTCTCCTTTACAGCGGGAACAACATATATCTTTAGCAAAGGTGGCGGACAGATCACTTACACGTGGCCTCCTAATGATCGTCCAAGCACTCGTGCAGACAGACTGGCAATAGGGTTTAGTACTGTTCAAAAAGAAGCCGTGTTGGTACGAGTGGACAGTTCTACTGGGCTTGGAGATTATTTAGAGCTGCATATTGTAAGTATTATTTTAAAATGCATGTTTTTATTCTTGTCTCAATTGTTCTTATATTTTCTGTGGGCCTTTTTGTTTGTTTTAATGAGTGTATAGCATTTCTAATGAACTCTTTAGCGTTAATAGTGAATTAGATGATGACGGTTTATAGCATACAGTAGTGTACAGGATTTCAGGTATTCTCAAAATACCATATACTTTACATAGTTCTCCTTTATATGGCTTTTCAATTAAAAATCATACTGTGACATATGTACAGATATAGCAGTTTACTGCAATCTAATTACATAAAATGGGATTTAGCAATGTCAGAAGAAGGTGCATTAATCCTGGAGGATTTAAGCTGCTAGAGGAAATACAGTATATCACAATAGACTGTGCTTATTGTTAATACTAGAATTTATCCTCTGATTTCACCATTCCATTGTGATGATAAATTGTAAGCAGAAAGCAAGATTGTCAAGCTAGGAAGTCTGAAAAAGTAATTTCAGCTGCCCTAAAGCAAATAACTAGCAATCAAAATTGAAAGCATCTGGATTTTTATGGCAACATAAATAAATGATCAGTTGAGATAAACATAACTAGGGCAGTATAAAATGTTGTTGCTTAGATTAGTCTCAAATTTGTTAATATATTAGCTTGACTTTGATTTAAGAATCTTGCTACTTTCAGAAACAGAATAGTTCCTTTTGAATGAAATTACTTATTGATCTATAACCAATTACACTTTTACCCTCAGAAAACATTCTGCAGTGATCATTTTCAAAACTAGAGGAAATTATGGTATTCAGTCTCCCCAGGCTCCTTATTTCTGTAAAGGCACTCTTGCATTGTGGTCCAAGGTGATTTTATTTTTTTATTTATTTACTGTCTTGAGTAAATAGACAAAGAAAGAAGGCCTTAAAAAATAAATCAGAAGATGTGTTTATCATTCTCTTACATTGAAAAACACAGACAAAACTGTGTTTTGTCAAAACCAATACCAGCCCAAACTGGCTGGTATTGTAAAATCTTAATGTAAAAATGTGAACAAAGCAGGTTCTCCCAGGTGCCAGAAAAAGTGAGAGCCCATATCTTTCAAGGCAAGTATTGGATTGCTAAAGAGCAATCAAATAAAAGTTTGCTTTCCAAAGCCATCTCTGATATCAAGTGCCTAGTTATCATTTGCCCATTTCTTTGCAGCCTGAGACCAGACCCACTGGCTGTGAAAAACTGTGGTGCTTTTATCTCATAGTGTTATCTTTGTCATTAGCGTATGAAGGGATGCTTTTATTATAGATTTGCTATACCTAAAGTCTACCAAGTCATATTTGTGCAATCTCTCTCTAACCTTGATTTTTCCACTTTAAAGCAAAACATTGGGTTGATTATAAGTTGGATGTAAAAGTGCAAAAATTATTGCCCAATCATAAGCGTTGCGTTTACTCAAATAACTTCCTTACACCCTATGCTGTAGCATATAAATAAAAATAATAATTGAGAGTTCTCTATTGTCAGAAGAACTATGAGCTTAGTAGAGATGGGGAAAAGTGTAGATTATCTTTACCAGTCTTTCAAAACTCCTGCAAGTGTTTACTCTGTGAGGTGACTATGGCTTTCTATTGTCTTTGCAACAGACTTTGGGAACCTCTCTGAAGTCCACTATGCTTCAGAGAAAAATATACAATAACTACAGAAAGTTCACTAGAATGAGGCTTGACCTTCCAAGAGTTCCTCCTCTTTGTTCTCACTCTAAAGTGGAGACACTAAGGGATTGACCTTGGCAAGGTGTCAGATCTGCAGGATTTTTTTATTACTGTTAGATAAATCTTGGAAAACTGCTGGGATATAATTGCTGAGAGTCTATTTCAAATAAGGATAGTATTCAAAAGAAAGTTGAAAATCAGCATTTTCAAAAATACTCATGGTACCTAAGAATATATATCAGTAAAGTCATTGGAACTGTAGGGTTTTCTGATAATTTTACCTGAGTATGATATTGTGAAGCATCATAGTTTTAAAAATAAAGAACATAGAAATGGAGAGGCCCATGTATATGTTATATTTGAAAAATAATTTATTGGAATGAAGCTTTTCAATCGCTGGCAACAAGTGTATTAAACTAGCTGTAATAAAAGCAGTAGAAGGATTGTGTCATTTGAAACTTCCATCTTGCACCAAAGCTGAGATGCTAAGTCATTAAGAATGACTTAGTTTTATATGAATAACCAGAAACAAGCATAAGTTGTGAATAGTGGAAGGAGGAAAAACTAGGAGAGAAGAATCTAACTCTCCTTGTTCTTTTCCATGCATTCACTCACAAATCTTTGTGATAAATATGCATGAGCACTTGATGTCTGTGTATATTTATATACACCGTGCATAGATAACCTACCTGTGTTATACCAACTATAACAATGCAACACAGGTATAGTTATGGTTTAATTGTACTGGGATTCAGTTTTCCAATTTTTTTTTTTTTTTTTTTTTTTTTTTTTTTTTTTTTCCGTTGATCTTTTTTAGCCAGGAAGCTATTAATTACTTGGATCTCCTCCAGTGACAAAATCTGGGACAGGTGTCTAAAGATAGGTTTGAAGGGTATTTTCAGCAGGGTTGTTGCAAAGAAAGAAATTTTGAAACTATTGCTTTGAGCTAAAAAATTTAAATAATAGTCCTCACTAGCATGTCGAGGGTGTTTGTTCAGGATGTTTCAGAACAGAGCTGTGAGGGAGTTTACTCTTAACCTTCATTCTAGCAATGGAAGAGTAAATTACAAGTTTGATTGTAGTATTCTAATTTGTGCTTGCCCTCTTTATTATTCAGTTTACTCGAAGATTGTGTAAACCTAATAATGAAATCAAGCTCGTAACATATTCTAATTTGAAAAATTGTTACTTGATCATCTGAATTATAGCTTTAGTGTTAGTTTAGAAACATTTATTTGAAGTGATCGTTTATCTCCCCAAATAACAATCATTAATATAAGAAACGGTTTCAAAAAACACGTAATCTTCCTTGCTACCAGATGTTTAACAGTTCCAGTACAAGTATTTTAAATTCCAAGATGTATAGGTGTGGTTGTGTGTGTGATAGGTATGCACCCCTATGCTTCAAGAAAGGGGTGTTAATATGGTTTAGTCATCCAGAGATGCAGCTATTAATTTTCATGGCTATCACTTGCCTTCTGTTATAGAGGTGAAGTAGTCTCCTGTGCAGTTTATGTTGGGAGATTTAGTTCAAGAGGAAATAGATACCACATCTAAAAGTTGAGTTTTTCTACTGCCACTTTCTCCTCCTGTTGACAGAAAAAGGACAGAGAGCTCTGAGAATTACTATAATCCTCCTTTTTTCCCCCTTCTTCTGGCATGGTCTGCATCTATCTCCATGGCAAATGGAAAAAGGCAGCAGCTAATTCATGCAGTGTTCCATTGATCACCATGATCTGTGCTTGCCTTTTTCACCAGCTTCTAAAGCTCTTAGGTAATTCTGTCAGTGATTCCCATTCCTATCTATGCTTTTTTTCTCTCCTCTTCTGCCATTAGACAGAAAGTCATTAGACAGAAAAGTAGATATATGTGTGTATGTCATGGTCTTTCACAAGCGCTGTACTGTTGCAGCCTCAAACTTTCACCTTTTCTGTGGTGAGGAACAAAGTAGAGTTCAATGAAGATATTGCTTCAAAGACCTTAGAAATCTTGTAAAATTGCTCTATCTGGCAATGCTGGTAATACTGCAAACTGGCATTCTCCAACGCAGCAGAAGTAATAACTGCTCTACTAGTGAAGATGAGAAGAATAGATTTCTATCAATAGACTTAAAACACTTTTAAAATTTATTTTAATTATACATTATGCCATGTTTCCATCTTTCATAGTTAAAATGAAAGATTTTATATACCAAAATATAATATTTTGTCTGCCTGATTTACGGAGTCAGCAGTTCTTGTGCCTTCCCTGTTTCGGTCATTTATCTTAAAATGTAAGTATTTTGGAAGCATAAAAACAATGTTTTTTTGTTTGTTTGTTTGTTTTGTTTATTTGTTTTGCTTTTTATGGTTACAGCTGCTTTTGAAATTGAGTATGGGAAGTGTTTGTGGAGGAGAAGGGCAGTAGGGCATTTCAGATCTTACAGCTTCGTCATTCCAGAGAAGACTACTAAGCTACACGACACTATCTATTGAAGCTAAACTGGGATCACTCAAGTGGGGTGAATTACTAATTACACTAAGCTATAGATATCATTGGTTTACTGAAGTAGGTGAAGTGGTGAGGATTGTTCTGTTAGTAAACATCCTAAGGTTTGAAAGAAGGAATCAGGCTGATGTGGAAGCATTTTGAAGCACTGTCCAAATCCTCCTCTAAGGGAAGCTGGGGAAATCATCCCTCCCCATAATTCCAGTGAGAGAAGAGTGACAGTCTTACTTAGTATATTGTAAATATACAAAAATAAAATCATTAAACTCAGGGTAGGCTGTGGTTGGTTTTAATTTTTTTCCATTTAATATTATTAGAAAAAAAATACTATAGAGAAAATGTAAATTGGTAAGATTAATACTGTGATAGAAAAGCATGAGAAGCTATTTTTAAAGATGTAGTAATGTTACCTGAAAAAGTATGGTATGATTAAAGATAGTATGAATATTTGCCATGTATGTTACACTTAATTAGTCAGAAATACTCTGAAGATGTAGCAGTACTGGCATGATAGATTAATCAGTATTGTATTTAGATTTTCAATATGTGTTTGTAGATCCTTCAGAGCTATGATTAATGACTGAGGTGAACAGTCATATGAGAGGAAACACATTATGTCTCATAGAAAATTGGGTTTTGGATCACGAATAAATTTAGCTTGTGCTCTTTGTTCCAACTATTTATATATTACATCTATTATAACATACATTGCAGGAAAGGCATTTTTTTATTAGAAACTTTTTCCACGAGAATGATATGAACAAAGACCAAGTGAAAGCTTTTTTGAGTTTTTATCAGCTTTGGTTCAAAGATTGTTTTGGTTGAAAAGAACATCAATGCTTTCCCATTTTCTTGTCTATATGTTCAGTTTTGTATACAATATGATATACTTTCACAAACTAGGGAAATACTGAATATCTCCAAATGAAGTGTTGATTTTTGTGTTCAAAAAATATTCTGAACAATATCTGAAAAATATTCTGAAATCAAGTGCTGTGCATTTCAAGCCTGAAGCTCACGGAAAATTTTGCAAAAGTCCTGTCAGATTACTCCCTATCCATTATCCATTTTTGGAGCTTTTTTTGCAAACTGTAAAGGACTATTATTCCTGCTCCCCTCCCTCTGTCTCTTAGTTATACAAATGCAGTATTCTTCTGCACCGGGTTTTAATAGCTGACTCTTAGGTTCTATTATACATGTGCATGATATATAGAAATTTTAATTTATGAAAGGATAATGACCTTCCTCCAAGTGAACAGAAATAATTCAGAGTAAAGCCAGGAAGAGGATCAGACTTCTGTGTGTGGGCATAACAGAGGAAAAGTGCAATCTTAAGATAAATGAATTCATTATTCTTTTTTGAATACTTCACATGTCTTGGCATTAATGGAAATGGAAAGTCAATTGAAAGATTCCTATTGATTAGTTGTATTTGGATCAATGCCTAGAGAGTTCAATGTACTTTCACTTAGACTGATGGTCCCTTTTATTTTAGTGGTTTGTATCAGGTTGTAATTAATTTTCCCAGGAACAGTTTAATAATCTTAAAACATATATCCCAGGATAATGTTTCTTCTAATAGTCTTCTTTTAAATATAGAATTCCTTGTTATTATATGTGTATCTGTGCAATGTGAAGATTTGGTAACGCTAGTGGTGACTTGTGTATAAGTGAAATGGTAACGACTTTAAAATCTAATTACTTACTTACAGGAAGGGCTTAAAAATGAAAAAAAAAAAAAAAAAAAAGGAACAAAGGAAAAAGGAGAACTAGGTTTCAGGAATCTGATCTTTTAGAAATGTTAAGCATGTGCATCAGAGTCGATGGAAGCAAACATAGAGAGCAACCTCTGATAATCAGGCTATCATCATATAAGCTCAGTGTATATCAGGAGTAAATCACTTAAGAGCCCTGGGAAGAAGATCATTATGTTTAACAGGGTTTTGATATTTAATATTCTGCCACTTTGAGCAACAAAAAAAATTACTTATTACTTGATGCTTATTTTGTTTAGATACATGATAGTTAATTCTGATTTTGTTGATGTTGCTCTGTTAACGTATGTGTATGGTAAACACTATAGGTAGTTAGACTGTTATGAACAGTGTTTTTTTTGTGTGGGGAATGAAAAAAAAAAAAGCATCAGATTATGTGCAAATCTTCAAACTGAAGAAAAATTCCTAGGAAAGAAGCATTTCCAGCCTTGCTTATGGGGTTTGAATAATGAAAAGCACTACAATCAAAGAATCATTTGTGGGACTAGACAGGCAGGTGAGAATGCAATTCAATGTACACAAACTTAAGTTAATTAGAATGGGAGCAATGAATTAATCTAGGGAATTTGTGCTAAATGGAGCAATTATTTACCTCACTGATCAGGTTAAAGATCTAAGTCTGTAGGAAAGAAAATAAATAAATCACTGAATGGTCAAGCCATGCCTGGAAATTATTCAATTAAGTTATTGTTTTTTATTAGCAAAGACGTAGATTTAAAAACAATTTTTTTAAATCTAATTTTTACAAACAAACAAAACTCTGAAAAGAGATTTTATGATATAAGCTTTTTGTTAATGCCTCATCTTGAGTATTCTCCACTGTCTGTCTGTTATCCAAAGGGTATTATTTTTTCAAAGAACGTTGACCTTTCATTTTTCCCAAGCAGGATTTAACACTGAGCAACAGTGGTCAGTTCTTGCCGTGAACAGGCAAAATTGCTGAGAGAAGGCTGTGGAAATGTGCTAATTCTGTCACAGAACAGACTTACATATTACTGTATCAAAAATATGAATGGAATTTGGACAGAGGATATAATTGAACAGCTTGCCTGTGACTGCCATCATGGAGAAATCCCAATGCTGGCATGAAAACTCCATTGTAGCAGCATGGCAGCTCTCATCTCTGAGAGCCCACAAACATGACTGAGGGAAGCAATTCCTTTCATTGTCTTACTCTGTCTTAGGATGAATAAAAGCTCTCACTTCTTTCTCTATGCAGCTAGTAACTCCTTTATTCACCCTGTTCCCTTTGTGCTTTTTAGAGGATAGACTTTTCCTTTCCAAAAAGCATACTGTTGAAGGGGTCATCAGCTGCCAGCCACTTGGTGAGAGATTACATAAGCGGTATGTCTGAAGTTCACAGATAAAACACCACGGGTCAGCAAAATGCTCTGGCCCTCAACACTGATGAATTTCCTGAGGTGTTCTGGCCCAGGTTTAGAGCCTGAGGTTGAGGAGATACTTAAAACATTTCTGGTGGGCTATACATGTATTTAATAGTAAAATTATCTGTTAGCAATATGGAAAGAATTGGATGTAGCCATGGAGTCATATGACAGACCAGATCATGGACTGTTCCTTTCTGATGCTGCATATCTTAGGATTATACTGTAAGTGGAATCCATCTGTTGTCTGAACTGTGTAAGGTCCAAATCTATGTCACTGAATTTGATGACAAGTCTTCCTTTGACTTTACTGCTGCAAATTGCACACACATAGGACTTGAAGTCCATCATTGGGAAATAATTTAAATATTGAACTTAATTATTCTGGGGATTTGTAGAACTTTTAAAAAAAGTACATGCTAAAAATACTAGGGGTAGAAGGTCTTGGGGCTGAGTCATGTTATACTAAAAACAAAAGTTGCACATTTTTGAGAAGTGAAGTAGACTAATTTGGAGAGGCAAGCAAAAGAGCAAGCATGTGTAATCAACATAAGGAAGCTCATGACCTCTTCATAAAGCATCTCTTATTTTTGATGTTGTTACTCTAAAAACTCTGAAGTACTGTCAGATTACTTCTGGTCTTCATTTCCAAATATTCTTTCTTTCTTTCCCCTTTTCCCTTGTTTCCTAAGTACTTTTTCTATCATGTCCTCAAACACAAATTCACAAATGCCTGTGCATATTCTTCAGTCCCAGAAAAACCCTGTGAAGCGGGTGGCATCCTCCAAGTGTCTCAGTGATTACATACCTTTTCCTTCCCACATAATGAGACGCGGTGTAACTAAAGGAGCAGAGGGTTCACTATAAATAGTAACTGTGTGGTGTATACACATGGAAGACCTTCTCAAGCAGGACCATTGGTTGGTTCAGTCTAATAAAGAACAAACCAAATAAGCATGTGGCCACAATTAGGAGACATATCCTTTCTTGTCTAGGTTGCTTATATATAAATAGCAAATTTCTGAAATCAGAAAGGAGGATGAAAGTATTTGTTCATAAATAAATAGCCCATTGTTACTCCATAGCAGCATCTTAACTAGCTGACATTATATTCTCCTACTGATATTTTGATTGTCTACATGTTGTTTAGTCTGCTACAGTCTTAAAGGAATAGACCTTAAGTTATTCTTATTCAAACTGGCCCTACCTATCTCAGTCTAACTAGGTTCTTCTAATCCAAAATGCCTTACACACTGGTGTCTAACCAACATCCTTGCACATGAAAGTTATAGATATTTTAATAACTTGGCACTAACTCTTCCAGAACATTGCCTTGCATAAAAAGAGATGATGAAAAATTTAGCAGACATTTTAGAAACCTTATTAAGTTTTAAAGAATACTTAGCTGTTTGCAACAGTTGAGCAGTTGAGAAGTTGACTGAAACCTGGCTGTTCAGCTAAAGAAGCACAGAATCATAGGAAATTATTGTGATTGTCAGGACAGTGAAAGATCCGGAAGACTGAAGGTCACTTCTGAGAGCTAGCCACTTGTGTCCACCTATCCTGCATGGATACTTTTCTGGTTATTTTAACTATTGTATATGTCATTAAGCATATACAGTTTGCTGTATCTAGTAATACAGTGGAGTCAGCCCTGATATTTCCTGGCTTGTTACTATCTAGTTCTCTTCTAATTTTAGAGAAGCACAAAAAGTTTTGCACTCCTTCCTCCTTCTTGCAAATCACGTGTGGGGGTGTTAGGGCTCAAACCCAAGTGGAATGAATACGTACCCACAGTGTTAGAAGCCATCACTGTGCAGGTTGTAGGCGCTTTGGGCTGACAATGTGTGGTTTTGAAAAAACAAGGACAGATGTGAGCAATGGCATCACTTTCAGAGTATCCTATACTATGCTTTTAGCTCTTGAGGGTAGTCTGAATAAAGGAGAGTGGCTATCAGATTGCTGTGACCCACTGAAAGAGGGCCAGGTTTGCACAGTACAGAATCAAGGTGTTTCTTATGACTATAAGCCAGAACCCAAGGTATGGCATATTAACTCCATGTCTTTCAAATTTATGAGCTCTAAATGAGAATAAGGACATATTTATGCAGCAGCACAAAGCAGTGGTGTAGCAGTTTTTCAATGAATATGCAGTACAAACAATGTAATTTTTAATACCAGTCAACAAGATTAGCCTGTTAATGCAGGACAAGGCAAGTGGAAAGCACAGCTGGTGGCCTGAACAGATTTTGATCCTAACTCCAATTAATTCTCATTCTGACGCTACCACTATTAATTTATCTGAAGAAACTACAGAAATATGAGTAAATATAAGCAGGATCCTCATCTGGCTAGAAAACTCCTGCTGGAAGGTGAAAGGTACAGAGATAATTTCATAGAACCTGCTACTTTGCTTCAGGCATTTGCTTAAGTAAACATAGGTATTATAGTTAATCAATTTGTGCTAATAAGGAAAGTTTGTCTTAATACTATTCAGGTTTTGTGATATACTACCTTAATTGTAATTCATAATTAGTTAACTAGACCATTTATATAATACAGGTTATGCTCTCTGATGCCTCAGTTTCATCACCAAACTGGAAACTCGTTTTACTTAGT
>CM021767.1:9804054-9858346 GCA_011076525.1 Nettapus auritus
TTTTTTTTTTTTTTTTTTTACAGTGGGGTGGTCCTTCGGGGACCCAGGAGTTGGACTCAATGATCTGTGTGGGTCCCTTCCAACACAGATATTCTATGATCTGCTTTTCAGTAATGTGCCTATGCTGTTTGATGATTTTTTTCTCTTAACCGAGCTTGACAGGCTTGACACTAAAGCATCTCTACTGCTGGTGTAACACTACATACTTTCCCAGAGCTGAATAGCCTTTTCCTTTCTCTCCCCAGCAACAATCATGAGTGTGCAATGCTTGCCTTCCTTATCAATCTTAGTGTGATTCTTCCTGTTTGACAATGTGCTGCTGCCACCATTGTCTCGTTTTTTTTCCTTGTTTGTGTGTTTTCATTTCTGTTTCACTTAGATCAGGCTAGTCCCAAGCATTTCTGCAGCAATAACAGTCATGCTAAGGGTTTAATGAACTGATATTGTCAATGTTCTGGTGGTTTATGCTTAGTATAACAATTGCACTAACAACTGGTGAGTTCTCCTGTTAAGTGTTTAAGGAAGCTTAAAAGTGTTTCTGTTCATGAAACCCATTTGTGCTGAAGAATGCTTATGCTCCAGAGGGTGAGATTAACTCAAGGAACGACTCATGAATTCCTTGTTTTCTGATAATTACCTAGCTTACACTGAATAAGGTATGCCAAGGAAAAAAAAAAAAAAAAAAAAAAAAAAGGAGGTCCTTCAGTTTAGCCAGTTCTCTCTGAAATTATCTAGAAGTCTTCAGAGCATCAGCGTGAAACTACTTACACATCTTTAACTCCTTGTGCTAGAATTTGTAGTTGACATTATGTATTTGATCAAGGACCAAATGTCAGCCCAGATATTCCCTTGGGGAGATGTAAATTGTGTTGATGCTGCAGCAGTGTATGTTCTCTGTGGTCTAAGCAATGCCACTTATACAGGACTGGTTTTCTGCATTTTCTGCTGAGAGAGAGAACTGTTGGGTCAGGTACTCCTCTTTATCCTAGGCACTCTGGATTCAAGGGAGGAGTTAAAGCATTACAGCCTCAAGGACCTCATTGTACTCCCCTTTGGGGCTGGAGTCTCTTGTAATTCTCTGTTCAGCCCTCAACCTTGGTGGACTCTCAACATAACTGCATATCCACTGAAAGCTACAGATTGTTTTTTATTTTTATTTATTTTTTTTCCTATCCTGAAGCCTTATAGTTCCCTGTACAGGATTTCTTTCCTGACACAGTGAATTTCAGGGAACAACAGAGTTCCTGGGGGAAAAGTTGCCAGCCTTTTCCTTGCATAGCAGATGGAGTTTTTAAGGCTCTGTGGATTATGTAGCAGTGCCTTCTCATTTAGGGACAAGCACAAAGAGCATTATCATACGTGAAGTTACTTTACAGTAACTTCTACCAATTAAAATAAAAAGTGAAAAGATTATGCTATAGAGACTTAATAACCACTCAGCATATTTGATAATGTCACTGCTGTTGGTATCATACTCACCACTATGTTTAATAGCTGAACAGATGCAGCTCACTAGAGCACCACATGTTATGTAGCAGCAGGGAGTCCCATTTGACAAGTTGGTTTTGTTTTATTTCCTTTCCAGAGAGCCTTCCCTGTTATCCCAATTTTCTGTAGTGTTTTGATTTATTATTCAGCAAGCAGAAAAGGGCAAAGGGACTGTGTATTGCTTGTTTTCAAAGAAAGAGGCTTTTTGGCTTTTTAGTGGAACCACAACAAAATTCCTAATAAAGATAGTGTAAGGAGTATTCTAATGTAAAATTGTCAGCCTTTGATTTGAAAATGGTTTGTTTTTAGCAGTTGATGTGTACCTGCATGCGGAGGTTGCTTGTAGGATAGAAGCTATGTTGTTTTTTGAAGGTTTTTGTTTTTAATTGCAAGATTTTGTGTACATGTCTGCAAGTCACTTTGCTCAGTGAGCAACAACTCTTGTCTGTAATAGCACCATGGGATGTTGCAGTCGTTTGTTGCTTTGTCGTTTGCTCTCTGTGGATCAATTCATAAGAATATTTTGTGAGACTTTCCAGTCTTCTAATTGCTTGTCTGGAAAAACACCTGAGTATATACTTAGAGGCTAAAATAGGATGGCTATACACTTAACTCAATTCTAAAAAAAAAATCACAGTACAATACAGAGTAGGTAATGAAACCCTGGAAATATGGTTTGGGTATTTTTTTCCAGGAAACATATATAGTAAGGATGGGAACAAGTCTGAAAGTATTGCAAGAATTATGTGATCCATCCCATATTACCTGGTCCATAAAACAAAACAACAAAAAAAACCCAAACACCTTAGTTATACTTTCTACTCGTTATTAATGTGGTTATACAGTTATAGCTAGGGCATTGTTGAGGGCTAAACTCATGGGCAGTGACTTTCCCAGAGCTAAAATGTGGTCATAGGTCTGTGTTTAATGATATTTAAGACCTCTGGGTTTCTATTCCTAATCTACTTTTTAAAAGTTTTGCTGGGTATTTAAATTACTTAATCCTTAAGACATTGATTTTCTTTTCTTCTTTCTTGCTTTTCACTGCACTTTCAAACTCAAGAAACATAGGCATGTCTCCTTGTCACAGCTGTAGTAGGGTACATGATGACAGCAAGCTGTGCTAGTGTGGGAGGAGGGGAGACAGAGGTTTCAAGCATCGTGGAGAACTGATTAAAATTCAAAATAATCTTGATAAAGGGAAGAAATAGTCTGAAATCAGGAAGATGAATTTCTACAAAGGAAAGTACGGAGCTCTGTACATAAGATGGAAAAATCAAATGCACAGCTATAAAATAGGGAATAATTGTGGCCAAGAAGCAGTTCTGCAGAAAAGACAGGGAAGTTATAGCTGATTGCAATTTGCTGCAAGAAAAGACAGGAATTGGTCTGGGATGTATTGACAACAGGTGGAATGGCAGAGAAGGCAAAGAAGTTAATTGTTTATTCAGTCTGCTGGGACCTTAGGTGGAGAAGCATGTCCAGTTTTGAGTGATCTGCTTTGAAAAGGAGGTAAGCAAATGAGGTAGATAGTGAAGGAAACTCTGGTTTAATTAACATCTTGTTCCAAATAATATAGTGAAAGAATGCACTGTTTTCTTCATAAATGAGAAGACAGAAGTGACTGGATGTGAAAACAGCCTTTTAATACATACAGGTTGTATATATTTAAAGTATATATAAAAAAAGTATATAAAAATGTATATAGTAACAGTTTGTCAAGATAACGTAAGAAATAGATGGTTTAATTTGCAACAACATTAACAGGACCTCCCCCTCTAATATAAATCTCCCCTCTTTTAGTTTAAAATTATTCTCCCTTGTCCTGTCATTATCTGATTGAGCAAAATTTACTCTTAATCTTTTTTATAAGCCCCCTTTAAAGTTGCAATAAGGTCACCCCTGAGCCTTCTCTTTGTCAGGCTGAACAGACACAGCTCTCTCAGCCTTTCTTCATAGGAGAGGTGCTCCAGCCCTCTAATCAACTTCGTAGCCCTCCTTTGGACCTGTTATAACAAATCAACATCCTTCTTGTGCTAGGAGTCACAGACTTGGACACAGTCTTGTAAGTAGGCCCTATCAATTTATGCTTTCAAGACCAAGCTACATTCCTATCAGTAAGGGAATGCCATGGTACTTGGTACTTGTAATGTACTTGGCATGTAATGCACGGTAGAAAAATATACATTGGTATATTTTTCCTAAAGCTATCCTACAGGTACTTACTGTTGCCGGTATATAATGGGTGTAGGGAGGTTCCTTTAAGTGACACAGTCCTGTTTATGTTTTTAGTTTTTAACTGGAAAGCTTAGGTCCAGGAGTGACTTAAGGTTAATGTTTAGATCTCAGCACAGTGAGGTTCCCTGTTTTCATTTCTAAAGATACTTTCCGGCAGCTTACTTTCTCCCTTTTCTGTGTTTTCTTTTAGTATTTGTTGGTTTTATTGTCATCAACAAGCTGTAAGACTACAGCAGGACAAGGCAAAACCTGCTCTCCCTTTGCTGTATCCCCGTTCCCTCATGTTTAATGCTGGCCAGTCAGTGGTTTAGAAATCAAGTTAAACTTGTACATCTGAGAACTGTTCACCCTGCAAGCAAAGGGACTGTTAGTGTGTTCTTCACTGGCTGCTGGCGTGGGCCTCCTGTTCAGCTTGTTTAAAAAAGGTGGTGGTGATGTAACTAACATTGCCTCCTCGCCCACCTCTCAAATGTTAGCGAGTGTTTGCTTTGGCGGCTGTGTGGGAGTAGTGAGGTAATTCAAACTGTCCTGGTGTAAATCCAAAGTAACCCAGATTCAAAACTCAATTATGTTGCAATGTAGTGTACAATGGAGGTGAATTTACTTTTCAGGTTTTTGAGCTATTTGGCCAATCTATTGGCAGCAGATATAGCTGTGCAGCTGTGAAATGTTGATTTAAGTTTTCTTTTCACAACAGCGCATGCAGATTATCTAAAAGATTAAAAACAAACAAACAAAAAATTCACAAATCACTGGCATTAACCTTTTCTGTTTCCTTTCTAAAAATGAGTCTCTGTTAACATTTGTAATTATTTATGTTAAAGGTTTTTAATGCTTTTAGCAGAATGTTGATTAAAAAAATATCCTTTAGCTATTAATGGCTATTACAATTTAGGGTTCATATTAGTTTAAGCTCAATACACTTTAAGCAAGTATGAGATTTTATCATTTTGCCATTGTTCTCTGGGACTAAATCTTGAATCTCTGCCTTTATTGGTAGGCTATATTATGGGGTTCCCTCTGGCGTGAAGGCAATGTATTGCCCTGAGCACAGGACACGTTGCATCTTTAAAAAGTTGCGAAGTGAAAATGAAGTGATTTGGGGTTTGGGTTAGCGTTTTGCAGCGACAGCTATTGTGGTCTATTTAGTTGTGAAGTGGAAGCATTGCTCCTTTCTTTGCCACATGCAGTGCAAGATGGCATGCTTTTGTGATGAGGAAGGTAAAACTCCCCTGGTTCTGTCACCCTGTCCTTTAACTATATTTTCAACACCCCTGTTCCCCAGCTTCAGTTGTGCAGATTCACCAGCTATTTTGCACTTCTGCAGTCACAAAGATAGGTCATGGATTTACTTTGTTACCTCAAAATGTAAGTTTATACAGGCTGATAATGTGTATCCTTTCATTGAGCTAGAATAAAAAATGCTGAATAAAATCATTGCTGTGACTATGTCAGGATGGTCGTTTTATATGTCTTGTAATGGAAGTGTTGTTCAGCATTTCTAATTAACATATTAATCTTCACTATCCCCTGAGACAGGTGTAATATTGGGAATACTAGTGCATGACGAATTTATTTGCATTTGACCCTCAGAGCCACTGGTTGCAAACAGTTCTGGTTTGCTGGAAAACCTAATTGGTTCCCAATCATTTCTTCTTTTCTCAAATATGAAAATATTTGAGAGATTTTTGCTGTGTTTTTCCTATAACGTAGAGAAATGTTAATCTAGACAGAGAAATGGTCTTGTGTGAATCATGTTCTCCCACACACATGCTACACATGAAGTGGTTATCAAAAACATTCCATGCATCGTTAGCATTTTTTTTTGAATTATAAGGGAGATTGATTTCTGCATCTGAATTTTGCATGTTTATACTTTGGAGTATTTTTTTCTTTAATTGCTTTTTCAGCGTTAGCTTGCAAGAGAATTCCTAACCACAAGCAAACAACTTAGCTGTGATGAGTGCAGAGAAAATGAGGAATATTCCTCGAAGCACTCATTCCTTCTTCAAGCGGTAGAGAAGGCAGTAAAGCCTTTCCTCCATCCCACACCACTAGGCTTCTCTGTGGGCTTCTGGTTCTAAGCTATGCTAAATTGCGCAATAAGTGCGGAAAAACTGGTACTTATCTCTTTGCCCTGCAGAGTCCCTTTGGCCCTACTGACAGCAGTGTTTTGACTCTTAAGGCATAAAACCAGCCCAACTGATTACTAAGGAAGGTAGCAGGCTTTTTGTCTACTGTTTGACTGGCTCAATTATTATAAATGTGCAGGGTAGGATGCTGGTATGTTGATGTTTGGTTTCCTTCTGTTTGAAGGATATGCATGCATCTCAAGAAAACCATTATGTAGGTTTTCAAACTTTTTTTACCCTTCTAGATGCAAGGCAAGGGTTACATGTTTAATAGTTGGATGTACTAACCTCTACTGTCCACATATTTCCATTCACTGCCACAAATCAGATTCAGGAGAAAGATCAAACATCTGATCCAGGTAGTAGTAAGTGTAAGTTAGTGTGTAAGTTAGTAAGTGTAAGTAGTTGTGTAAGTTAGAAAATGTTCTTCCAGTTTTATTTCTCAATGGAAACTGGAAGTTGGAAAATGTTAAGGATTAGTTAGAATTTACATGTGAAGGTGAAAGAACTCCTTTTTTGGCACCACTCATCAGTTGGTGCTGATTTCAGAGGGACTCAAGAAATCTGGATTCCAGTTCTTTCCCTACCTAGTTCAGACAGGGAGCTGATCCAGACTCCCACATGGTAGCTTGCAGACTTTCAATGTCATCTTTTGACTTGCCTTGAGAGATTTTTTTTTTTCCTGTATTTCTAAAACCGTAAAAGTTTTATTGTTGTTGTTATACATCAGGAAGGAAATAGTTTTCCAAAGTTTTTATTTATTTGTGAAAGATATATATATATATTTTTTTTCTAGCCAGTCTTGGTGAAAATTTACCTTTTATATATGGATGACAAAATGGTCATTGTTATTATATGGTATTTATAGTCCTAAATGATACCTCTTTGTTTCTTAACCGAAGTCATAGTGTTGCTAAACTCAGGCTCTGTGTGGCAAAGGTTTCACTTTTGACAATTGGCTGAAACATTTTTCAATCAAAATTCAGGATGGAGATTTACTTTATTTCTTGATAAAATAAATGTAAATTCCTAATTATTGTTTCTAAAATTCCTTACAATGCGGGAAGCAAGGAACTTGGAGAGCACTGCAGCAGTTGCACAACATCAGGTACATATAAAAAGAAGAACGTCACAGTGCACCAGCTCTTAACATGAAACATGGCATACTTGCACTTCCTAGAACCCACTATACATTTACAAATGCCAAAAACTTTTCTAAATCCCTTTATACCACAGAATTTAGTACACTTCCATAGCACAGTTGAATAAATCAGGGTAAGTGACAAGGGACATGATGATAAAGCACCATAGTGATGGAAAAGACAGAACAATTAGGTGAAACATTTTCTGACATATTGTAGTGGGCATTTTCCCTAGCTGTAAAACAGGATTATGTATTTTGTAGTACTAATTTCAGCCTCCAAAGGTATGTTAAATCTGTATTATGTATCATATTTCTTTGATTTATTAAAACCTTCTGCAACATTTAAGCAATGTAATGATCGTCTGTATCAGTCATTTGTTATAAAACTTCCAGGAGATTTAGCAATTCTAACCAAAAATGAATGCATTAGAAACAGTACATATGTAAAAGATTTTTTTAAAAGAAAAAATCAACTCATTTTGATTTAAGAATATCATTTAAGAATAAATAACTTAAAAGCCAGCTGCAACCCCCTATTTTATTCCCAGTTCATAACAAATTCCCTCTGTAAGTAGTTTAAGGTTCTAACATTCGACAGAGAACTAAGTTGTCATTTTTTTTTGTTTCTCCTGGCTATCTGCATTTAAGATGACATTTGTGATGGCGTAAGTGTAAATGGAGAAAACTTGCATCACTGTTCATGCAGAACATTTTTGTCAATTTTTCCTCACCTTATGTACTCAGCATAATATAAAATAAATAGCTGTTGGTTCCAAATGGAGAATCTTTTAATGGCTGATATTAAGTCTGATTTTTTCTTGACAAAGCAAAATATGTTTTGGTGGAGAATGTCAATGAACTTGCATCATCATAGTTTTTCCTAATTTCCAATATATTTCTGGTTCAACATATACTCAATGCAAAACAGGAATCTTTTATTAAGAACCTGTGTGTGTGAGCACTTACAGCTTTTAATAAATGTAAATTTAAAACAGAAACAAATTTGCACTACAACTCTGTCCACAATTAGAAAAGTAAATGATTCCAGCATTAGAGTTAGGTAATCCAGAGGGTCAGCTGGCCAACATGCAGCTTCTTAGTTTAAGATACTAATCTTAGTGTTAAATGGAAATAGGAAGCCGAAGAAGTTTCTAGTGTTGCATCACTGCCCTGATCACTTTATTTTTTTATTTTTTTTTTTAAATCTTAAAACCATTTACTTATATTCTCTTTTATTACAAAATTAGTCTTTGTAATGAATGCAAGAAATACAACTGTAAGAAATTGCATACAAATAATAGAACTAGACAGGAAACGTTGAAAGTTTTTTTTTTTCTTTTTTTTTTCCTTCATAAAACACAAGATTATGAATTTGTTCCACTTTCAGTGCTGTTCCAGAGCAGTAGAAGCTAATTCCAGTTTCTATCTTAGTTAGAATAAATTTAGAAAGCATAGCTCATGCCAAAAGCAGATCTCTGTGCCTTGTTATGTTGGCATAAAATTAGCATGAGATTATTAAAATGTGGATTCATTTTATTCTATATAATTGCCTCTCCATCATGTTTTAAACCTTTTCTGGAATGTCTTGAAGTCTAGGAGCTTATTATTTGTGTTGTTTTTTGTTTGTTTGAATATTACTTCAATTTTTCATTCTTTTTTAAGGAATTCATTGTAAGTTGCATCTCCTGATATTGAATACAAAACTGTTGTGGCAAGGCTGTCAGAAGAGGAATGAGCAGAAAAAAAAAAAGACGCCTAGCCACATCTCAGTAAACAACTTAGCAGAAAGTGCTTTCTGACTGCAGAAGTGCAGTTCTGAAACATTTCTAACACTGGTGTGAATTTGAGAAGCATTCATTAATAAAACAAAGTGCAGGGTAAAAATGTGTTGAGCTTCATGCTTAATTGCAACGTTTCTTTAAGTACACAAATCTAGAGCCTTAGCTGGGATCCTCTTTGTTCCGGGTACATGCATGAATCATTCACTTGTATCATAAGAACCAAATGGATATACTTCTTTTAAGATCTGTCCTATGATTCTCATTGAAAAACACAAATGAATCTTTAATTCACACCTTTGGCTTCTGCAAAAAAATATTCTGAGGAAAAGATGTCAGAGCTGATTGCTAGAAAATTTGTGGAAACTGCATTTTATATCAAAATTAATATGCTGGATGACATTTTCTATTATTTTCACAAGGTCTGTTCAGTTTAATTATAATGTACCACTCAATTATACCATTCTATTTATGCTAATTTTCAAATTATTCTTTCTTTTTCTTTAATAGCTATATATGAGTCATAGAAAGCACACCTAATTAATACCTCTGCTCATTGCTACAATTAAACATTAATCAGATTTGATTTTTGGAGTAATGTGCTACCAGCTTGTAATCTTCTGAGTTACAACCTGATAAAAATTTCATTACCCTAGTTATAAAGTTCTCAATGGAGAAGGAATTTCCATTTA
Organism: Nettapus auritus; assembly: GCA_011076525.1. Classification (NCBI taxonomy): domain Eukaryota; kingdom Metazoa; phylum Chordata; class Aves; order Anseriformes; family Anatidae; genus Nettapus; species Nettapus auritus. The sequence continues at coordinate 9,813,527 of CM021767.1, forward strand.
GTGCATTTAATACATAGTAGTGATTTAGATATAAATTTCACACTTCTGCATCTCTATAGATAAATTGGTTAGAAAATCACAAATAGTGACCAAAACAAACAAAAAACAACCAACCAAAAAATAATAATAATAATAAAAAAAAATGGCCTTCTAGGGTTGGGGTTGAGTTTTAGAAAATATTCACTCATGTGCCAGTCAGACTGATCTAACTTAAGCAATGGATGATGAACAGGTTCAGTGTTTAGTTGGTCCACAGCTTACTCACAAGAAGTAGTGGAGGGGCAGGCACTGATCTCTTCTCTCTGGTGACCACTGATAGGACCCAAAGGAAAGGCATGAAGCTGAGCTGGGAAGTTCAAGTTGGATATTAGGAAAAGCTTCTTCACCAAGAGTGTGATCAGGCACTGGAACAGGCTCCCCAGGGAAACGGTCATGCACCAAACCTGCTGCAGTTCAGAAAGTATATAGACAACACTCTCAGACCTTCAGTTTAATTTTAGGTAGTTCTTTCTTGAGCCAGGATTTGGACTCTGATCCTTGTGAATTCTTTCTGACTGGGGATATTCTGTTCAGCTTTACTCAACAAATTTCCTTTTTCACTTTCAGTTTAGAGGGGAAAGTCAGTAGATGTGAGCATAAAGCAATGCATGAACTTTCAAAATCCACCTTAGCACTGAGTTTCACAAAGTCGATACAAGCAGTTGAGCCTGGTTAGTTTGGTGTCTTTATTTTCTCTCTGTTGAGGCTGTATTGGAAAACAACCAACAATGTATCCTGGCCCATTAAAATAGGCAAATCTCTGACCTATTATACAGTGATGCTCTAGAGTTGCTCACTTTCAGCAGTGTAGACACATGCCATCTTGAGGCTGTGTGCTGTTCTGCTTTGGTACTTTCTCCCCTCTACTACCAATTCCTAGACTTGGAGAAAGACTGTTGGTAAGTCAAGAGATTTATGACAAGAAGTGGAAAGGTGGGAATTAATTTTGCCATGTCCCTGAAACTTGTCTCTATTAACTTGCTTTCAAAAGCATTTTCAAATCCTAGGAAGTTCAAAGTAACATGATGGAATGAGCTCTGTGGCATAGGTTAGCACTCCTAGATCATATGCAGCTTAGAGGTGTTAGATTTTATTTATTTATTTATTTATTTATTTATTTATTTAATTAATTTTTGTTAGAGAGCTAAACCCCATCTCTTTGTTCAGTAAAGAAGCCAAAGAAAAGTTGATTTAGGCAAGGGCACAGTGAAGATGGTAAATAATCTGTTAAAGCAGCTGTTGGTTGAACTGGAGACAGTCCAACTTTTTTTCTGATTCTTAGCTGATTAAATTAACCCTATTGTTCTTAAGCTTATTGCGTTGCCAGAGCTAATTTGTTTAATGCTTTGGCATTTCTACTCTACGCAATATGTTTGTTTGGGAAATATCTAATACAGATACTGCTGGGGAAAAAAATAAGAGTTATGAAGTTATTATTTCCCTCAGATGAACATGCAAGAGTCTGGGTCAGAACTGACACAAACAGCAGCCTATTTAAAGGACAGGTCTTACTTTGTCCCTATTCTGTTTCTGCAGAAAGGATGAAGGTTCCTTTCCCTTCAGGAATGTTCTTGAGTCAGAAGGCATTGGTGAGGTCTATTATGAATATGGTATAAAGGGAAGGTTTGAGAGTCCTTCAGCAGTATGTGCTGGACCTCTGCTCTGTCAAGGTCTTTTGGGATTTGGAGAAGTTTAAACAAGCATGGATAAAGTGGTGGATCCTGAGCTGCTGCATGCAAATACCATGCGCTTCCACCATGGCAGATGAAATGCTTATTAGAGGACACTGTGCGTCTACTCCAAACAATGTGTTTCTGCTCTGTTACTTGCAGGGAGATGAAATGTATATGTATCAGTGTTGCCGTATGGACCAGACAGTCTGTGGATTGATAAAAACACTCTAACACATAATCCTGAAATGTCCCCATAAACTGTACAATTTCCTTAGGTCTATAGGGAGAATGCTGAATGTGTATTATGCAGTTTTCCAGAATACATAATGTAAGTTAAGCAATCATTTATTGCTATTTTGTATCATACTGGAAAGTTATGTCCATTGTCACTTGTTTTGATTTTTTCCCCTTACATTTTACATATCGGGCGCTTATCTTTCTAAGAGATAGCTACAAATAGTTCCTTTCTGCTATATTTCTATGGTAATATCCATGGTTAATTGCTTATTTTTGTCAAGGTTCAGTCTCTCTCTATTACTTTATCCTTCAGGTACTACATCACTTGTGATTATATTGCTGTTGTATTTGCCATCAGATCTCTAAGCCCTATTCATAAAGGTTTATATTTGCTTTTTCCCAAAGACTTTAATGAAGGATTCTACTGCAGAGTCATAAAGAGGTGTAGTAATGTTTTTAAGTGGAAGAAAATGAATTGATGCTTTTACCTGTTAAATACAGTTTGGAATAAAGGAGTATAATATCATTCAGGAAAACAAACAAATCCAAACCAGTCATTTGGCCTATAAAGACAAAGACAGAGCTCTGAATTAATTTCATTCTAAATCTCTCCCCCAGAACTACATATTCTAGTAGTACTTCTCCTGCTTATTTTGAATAGCTGTGGGCACAGTGTAGGGCTTTCAAGAAGTAAAAATTTAATATTACAGTCAGTTCTTGTTTCAGGCTAATATGGCACAGACTCATGCATTGTTCAGAGGTTCTCTGCTACATTTTTTTCTTTATTTTTAACAAACAAATCTACATCTTTTTTTTTTTTTTTTTTTTTTTTTTACCAACCCAAATAGAAAGGAAGAAATTAATACTTAAATTTGTAATGGACAGTTCCTAATGGCAGTTCCTGAATTAAAAATATTGTTGTGCTTTTCTGCCAGTTTATTGGCTTGAACAGCATTACTAGACTGAAGTGATGTTGTTTTGTTCTCAGTTCAGCCAAGATGCTACCAAGAAAATATGTATAAATTGTCTTTAAAATAACATCCTTTCTATGTGTGAGATACGTGGAAAATCCAGGACACCTTTTTTTGCACTGAGTTTTTAAAAGAAGAAATAGACCTACTTACTAAGTTTTCTTCCACTCTTGAACAACTCCATGATAAATTTTAGCAATGTTTTAATGGCCAAGTATTATAAGTTTGTATTTTGGATTTCCTGGAAATAAGGGTGATCTTTAGAGGTACTTTTTAAAAGACATTTTTAAAGAGAATAAAACTTTCAGAACATTTAACTTTTTTTTTTTTTTTTCTTTTACAAATATTTATTAATAAAGAGAGATTTTGTCTGTTACTGCTGTTGTGTGTTTCTAGAGCAACTGCTCTAGTGGGGTCGTAAATAAGAAGCCGATGTTACTCTTACTCATACACATTATTTTTCTGAATTATCTGCACTAAAAAGATTTATTCTTCTTGCTCAGTAAATGCTCACTTGCTTCTGAGCTTTGAGAGGTCACATTAGTGTGTAATCTCAAGGATGTGAGTAGTTTTTATGTTTTGGGGTTGTTTTTTGTTTTGATTTTTTTTTGTTTTTTGTTTAGACAAGAACCCTGTTTTAAATTAATGTAGCAGAAGTCTAAGGTGTCAACAGGAGTAAATTCTTGCCTTTTTCTTTTTTTTTTTTTTTTTTTTTTTGTGAAAATCAGCTACTCAGTAATAGAGGGAGACACTGGTAGAAAGGTAAGGAAAACTCAGATATTATCCATTCTGTTTGGCAGTAGCTGAATGGTCTGTCAGCATTTGAACGTTTTGGCCTTCTGGTCAGCTTGCGCACAACTTCAGTATAGGGAAGATATCTGCTGTCTTTTATTGATATGGCAGGACGTAAGACAATAGGAGAAACAGGAAAAGAAAATGTTTTGAGAGGCTGCTGGAGTACAGAGTGGTGGGACCTGTTGACATGGGAGGCAATGAGGGACATCGAGGACGAATCAATAAAAAATAATGGCTTTGTTACTTGTGCTTACGAAACAGTCTGAAGATTCAGAAATCCTATCAAAAAATCCTAGGCCCAAACCAGTTTTCCTTGTTTTCTTCTTTTCAGTATGGCAAAATCTTTTATTTCTGTGCCAGCTAGGACACTGAATATTCTTCTGAGAAAGCAGCACACACTAATAAGAGCAGAAATCCCACAGTGCATTCCACATTGAAGTATTAGTTTGTTTGTGAAGCTTAGCAACAATTGTAAGCTAATTCATAACACAAATTCAGCTGCATAAAATGGTTCTACCCCACCAGCTATGCATCTCTTCTAATTTCCTTTGGGGATCACACGTAGCCCAGCTTGTACCAAACTACCAGGTAATTTTGAACATGGGTTTACAAAGGGACTAAGACAGTGAACACTAACTAAGAATGATAAATAAAAGTTTGCTATTCCAGAAGGAAAGATGGGCATCTGCCTTAAGTCATTGCAGAGGTGACTTAGAGTCCCTGAAGCTTCTTGAATCTTGAAAATAACAGATAGACTTGACATATATGAAGATAGGGGAAAAAAAAGGCAGTAGTTTCAAATGGGTTAAAACACCTTCTAAAATTCAGTGGTTTTATGGTACATCTGCATTGCTTAAGTAGCTTGGATTGTGTCCATGATTGTAATAGCTTGAATGATAGCAAAAATTGGTCAATATACAGTACTATGTGTAGTGCTCAGATGCAAAAGTTACCATGTTCTCATTGCTGGTCAAGGCTATGCTAGCCATAAGAATATTATTATATTGGAAGGCTATATTGTGCAGCAGGGAGGCAAATTAATGAGGCAGATTCAGTGTGATTTCAAGCACCTGACAAAATTGGCTTGTAACTGCAGAAAGAATATTAGTTATGTATGAAGTTCTTCCAGCTAAAAATAATAGTTCATAGAGTTCCCCAGTGCTTGGATCCAGTGATATATTGCTGTGATATACTCTAGTAGACTTTCTGCAATAGAAGAAAAGCTTCTAGATTGTATTGTTTATTGGTGCATATTTCTGTTGCTAAACCAAAATATTTATAGCAATATGTAATGAGTGGATTATCATTCATAAAATATGCAGTCATAAAAATGAGATAGTGGGATTATTAGTAACGTTCAGCAGTAGAAAGGCTGCCTCTTAATGGTTTCCTCTTTCTCTAGTCATTATCGCTGCAGCTGTGAATTATAGTATTACATTTCAGTGGATTCACTAAAAGAATTCGTCCAGATAAAAAATAATAATTAAAACAAACAAACAAACAAAAAAAAACCACTTTTTTTCTTTTTCCCTAGTAATTGCAATCACATTTCTGACCAAGGCACACAGAAATTGCCATTTGACTCTGTGTTACCATAGCTGTTATGTCTTATAGAAGAGAAATTGATACTCATGTAACAGTTATAAAATCAGTTTAATTTTGTAGATCCAAATTCTCCTTTCATTTAGGCATAAGTAAATATTGCATACGATCATGCTTGTTGAAGTGAGCTCATATTGCTACTGGACTTTTTGTATAAGTAAGCATCTTGAGTTAATTCCTGTTGAAACAAGCATACTTGCTCAAGAAAGTGTCATATCGTTGTTACTTATTTTATTTCTTAGTTATTATGTTTGAGATCTATTTCTGTTATTATCTTTAGAATTGTCATTAACTTCTAAATACTTGTGCTTTCCCACAACCTTTTTTTTTTTTTTTTTTTTTTTTGTGTGAAAACAAAGCAGAAACTGAACCAAAGTGTCTTCATTTAGGGAAATGACTCGTTCATTAGTAATTTGAATATAAGTAATAAAAAGACTAAGGTTATTGTCCTGTCTTTGAAAAGGTTATAAAGGTATAAAATGAAAAGAAACATAGAGATGAGGCATATGCTTTCCAGAAAGCCTTCTAAGTGTTATATTTAGTTTTTCTGAAGTGACCTTTGAAGATTTTCAGGGATGCAAAGTCTTTCAATGAGTCGCAACTCCAAATTTTTTTTGGTGGTCTCTTTTAAAGTCTTTGCTGTCACAAGTCTGGGAGCTGTTGATACTAAAGGGATTTATGCCCATGAGAGCCCTAGTCACCCTTCCTGATATAACTATTTTGAAAATCATAGTCTGAATGTCAAAAATGTCCTAAATCTGCATATAACAAGCAATAATGGTGAGACAGCGTTAACGAAAATGAGAACATAATGTATGTAAACAAATAGAAGTGTACAGCTTTTTAAGTATGAGAAAAAATGAATCTGTAATATCAGTTCTTGTACGCTGTTGTATGATCAACTTGGATTAGATGATTTTTGTGGGCATATAGCAGATGTTCCTTGTGAATAAACATTTGAAGGCCATATAAAATGATATGGAAATTGTTACATGCTCAGTGAACAATTAGGAAAAACAGTACATAAGACAGTAGATCTTTTTTTTAGGAAAAAAATGAGTAAGAGGAGGCCCATACTTGGTTTTCTTGTGGAGTATGTTGATATAGCTGATGGAAGAAATTAGGATACGTGGAAGGGAATAAATTCTGGCAAAGAAAGATATTGGTAATCATGTGGCCAGAGTTGAAGGACCTCTGTAGCCATGTCCCTTACTGATTAAGTAATTAGTTAATTCATATGAATTTTGTCCATCTCTATTCAATTCGAGTCTTATTTTCAGGGGAAACATCCTATCTTATCTACGGTTTTGAAAACTTCAGTACTTTATGGTGATACGTTGGAGCTGGGTTGAAACATATGAACTATACTGGTTTACCTTGACTTTAACTGAGTTAGGTCTTAGAGCTGGTGTTTTAATGCATGCATATCCAATTATTTTACATATAGTATTTTTCATGCTGGGTGTTTTCTTACTTGGCCTAAAGTTGAAATCAAAAGTTAAGTGACCAAAAAGCTATTTTAAAATAGCTTGTTCAGAACAACTCATGTAGTTGTTCTCACAGTATAGAGAAAACTTTCCTGGTCAGGACAGCTCACCATAGCCTTCCTTCCATTGATAAAATTCAGGCACTCATTATGTTTCCAATGTTTTTTGGCAAGCTCTGTAGAACAGGGCTGAAAGGCAAGTTACTCTTGAATGACTTCCTCTCTTAGGTTTCTGTGTGGCTACACCAAACTTGCTGAAGTCAGAATTTATCTTGGGAATGTACAGGTTTTGTCTTCACCTGCATGGTGCATGTTGCTCAAGTAGAGGGTGCAAATTCTGGTTGATGCTAATGAAGGAGCAGATCCTTGTCCTGTCAAACAGCTGATAGACTTAGAGTTAGGCAGTCACCTGGCATATAGGAGACAAAAGATCCTGTTTTCCTTCTGTCTTACTCAGATGAATAATCCAAATTCTCCCAAATTTGTTATATGTGTTCTCATTGTCAAGCTAATGATGTGTCAGGCTGCTCTCAGTTTTTACTATTTTATCTAACTAATTAATCAAATTTTAACTTGAGCAGGGTCTGCAAGTTTCTTCTTCAAACCGAGATATTTCTCTTTCTCTGCACCTATTAATTCATGTCTTTTTATTTTTTTTTATACCGCATTTCTGAATTCGTATGTATCAACACTTGAAACAGATTTATGGTGGCAATGTTGAGAGATTTTTTACTATTAATATGCAAACAGACAATGCTTGGACACAGAAAATATCTTTGTTTAATCGGTGTTTGTTCTGCCACTGGTGTAGCTTTTGGGGTAGGGAGGGCATGTGTGGCTGTAAGCTAATGAGAGTTTAGGTAGATTTAGAGCAGCTGTGGTGGCAGCATGTATGTTTATTTATTGATGAGAGAACTCAGGAGGAAATGTTGTGGAATAGAAAATCAGCTCAGCTCAAGTCAGTGTTGCAGGAGAACAGTATGTGTTGTGATATGTGCAGTGGTGAGTCCCAACAGAGCCTGACTTGTCTCTGCAAGGTCACAGCAGAGACAGATTTAGTAGGAACTCCCTGACTCGCAGACACATGGCCTTAAGTTGTGTGATCGGTTTTGACTTAAATTGCAGATTTACTTTCCTCATCAACTGTAGGCCGGTGGGGATTTGGCTGGAATGATGTGTTCAGTATCAGTTCATAGGCCCTATCTGACATATCAGCTACACCTGTGTTGGCAGTAATGCAGCTCAAGAACAGCAGATTTGTAGAGAGGAGTGGTTGGTGCAGGGGACCCATACCAACACTGTATGTATTTCAGCAGATTTTTCTCCAGGCTAGGATTAGTCTATTTTATTCTGTTGACTGATATAATTCTTGCCAAAGCATGCTTGTGAGAATTTTGTATCAGTGTAAGGTGAATGATTTGAGGTAATTATTTTTTATGAGCAGTGGCAACTTACTTTCTGATATGTTTTGCTTTAAGGTTTTTGACAGGTGGTCAAAATGAGTCTACAGTTAACCTGTGTCTTGCTATATTTTGCAGACATTGTGGTAATGAGAATGTTTTAAACTCTAACAAAGATCAAGTGACACTAATGTTTCACAAGATTCAGATACAGGATTAAATTCAAATCCTCTTACTGAGGCAAAACACACTCCTACAAGAACAGAAGACCAATGGTAGTTATTACACTTTCTATGAGAAAAGCTTACCAAATTTTTTTAGAGTTTGTGGTTAGATCGCATGCTCTGGCACAGCACAGAATGCTGAAGGAGTCTAATAAACTGTTTTCTGAACATGACTTCATTGCTCATAGCACATGCAAAAGTGTATTCTAGAAATGAAAGTTCCTTTTAACAAACAAGGAATAAAAAGGACTACAGTAATTGAAATGTTCTAATAAAACTGCAGTTTGCTTGTATTTTGAGCAGTCAAAAATCATGCATAATTTAAGAGTGCAGTTGCTAACAGTAGGCTCACAAAAGATTGCTTAAATTTGTTTCTTGACATGAGAAACTGATCTTTGAAGTCATTCCTGATGTTCTGCTCGTTCCCATCAGCATCTTAGGAAAAGAATGTTCCATTTTCCCTCTTGCTTCAGTGAATATTTATGGGATGCAAAAATAGGAGTAACTTTAATTATGTATGTAGAGGGAAGTATATGCAGTCCTGAGCAAGACTCTTCATTATAAAATCTGCCTGAAACTCTGACAGGTAGTGTGCTTACACATTAATGTAAAAATTAAGATTTGCTGCCTGTTTTTGTGTCTGTATGTGGACATATAGTTATAATTTTGTGTACTTTTTAACCATAAAATTCTTAATAACTTTGGTGATTACTATTTTATGATTTCTTTCATCATAACACCAAGAGAGGCATCCAGCAGTTTGCAGTATAAACATGTAAAAGACACTGAAAAAAAGACACTAAATGTAGAAGTAAATATGATCAATAAGAAGTCCTTGATTTAGATAGAGATTCAGATTTTGCCTGGTGTCACACACAAGCTGTATATTAGAAGTTTTACCTGTCATAGCCCTTGAAGTCAGGCCCTGTCTAGAGATCAAACCTCTTCATAGACAAAACACCTAGAGATGTTATGTTCCCATCTGAGTTTATTTCGAAAATAGTTTCATGCATGCCTTTCTCCAACTGGTAGAAATGATTCCCTCCATCTGCTGCTTCTTCTGCAATATTTAAAAAATCATGAATTTCCCTAAATAGAGAGAGATCTCAGTGTATGGAACTTCAAAGGTCCTCTTCTTTTTGCCTTCATGTTATATGATTACTGAAATGTTTGATTCAGCAATTCGTTCATAAGAAAAAAATGTACCAATAAGTGATAGGATTTGAGTTGTACACAGCAATTAGCAGCTGGCAAGTTAAGTGGCTTTTAGGATTAGGGCCAGACTCAATTAAGAGCATACAATGTGGAAAAAATTGGCCAAGAAACCTTGGTGAAAAATTACTTGAAAGTAAGTACTTTGATGTGAATTTCTTAGGAGGAGATACAGTAGTGAAAAATCCTTCAAAATGAGCAATTGGCTTGTATTAAATAATTCTTGTTGCAGATTTGTTCTGAAGATGAAAAAAATAATGTTGCTTTTTTTTTTATGCATAAGTTTGGTAGAAATCTTTCACGTGTCGTTACTCAGTGTGTTGGTGTACTGTGGGTATTGAAAAGCTAGTGAGGGCTTCTCAGGCATGTGTAGCAGATGTACAGTAAGTGGGGAAAATCTGAATAGGCAATGAGTCAACAAACACAGCCTACTTTGTCTATGGGCAAAATGCATACATCTAAAATGTACTGTGAAAGGGAACCATGCAGAAAAAATACTGTCATCATTTAATGATGTACTTCATAGATGCTTAAAAATATTGGCATGATGCATCCTTCTGTGGTCATCTTTCTGCTTCTCTGAAATAGGACAAGTCACTTTATGTTTACAAGGAAATATGTTAGAAAAGTCAGGAAGGATGATGAAGTGAGTTCTCTGCTGGCAGACAGTGCTGTCTTGAGGTGTTCTCTCCAGTAGATTGCTGTGAGATCTCTTTTATGTGAGGTAGCACCTCTTGCTCATTTTTGAGATTTTGATCTATTTGCTACACTGGTACAGAAATGAAAAATGTTCATACACAGTGTCACATAGACAGTGACAAAGATTTCATCCCCACGCTTGTCATGGGACATGTGGCAGAGGTGTATGTAGAACCTTCCTTGGGACATCCTCTGTAAAACACCTAACCTCCAAAACTCTTTTGCTGTTTTGATAGATTGCTGTCACTAAATGGTCAGTTTCGACAAAGTGCATGGGGGGGAGGAGGAAAATAAATAAATAAATAAATAAATAAATAAACTTTGTGTAGTCACTGGTGCAGTTGTGCAGTTCTTCAGAAATCTGTTATGTTGCTCCTGGGGATTGTAAGTCAAAGTCTGGAGGAAGCAGTGGTCTCATGAAGGGCTGAAGCAGGTTTCAGAGCAACTATGCAGGAAGAAAAATAGTTCAGAGGAGATTATTATTGTGACAGGTTGCCATCACCCACACCTGTGGTCTTCTGTGCAGTGAACATGCATTTACAAAAATCTTGGACAAATGGCCTGTCTGCATCTTGGCTGACATCATCTGAATAAAGCAGAGGCATGCAGAGTCGTATTCCTGAGGAATAGACAGGATTTAAGCAGAAGGCATATGTGTGTTTACTTCAGCACTGTAATTGATCTGTTTTTCTGTGGGCTACTGAAATCCAAAGTCAAAACACTCCCATGAAAAATTTATAAACGAAGACATTTTCAACATACTCTTAGACTATCCACTCAGTAACTGGGCATATACTTTTTCTTATTATGTGTAATTTGCATGATTAGTGAATTGAATCATTGTGTTTCTAGGAATTGTTATAGTCTCTATTTTTTTCTGGTTTTTAGGAACTCTTAGTGGCTGTGGTGAGAGCATTACTTAGCTCACATCTGAGGCAGGAAAAAGAAATCAGGTTACTTTTCTCATATTTTTCATGAGACATAGTGAAATATGGGAAGGTAAAGTGATTTAACACTGTTTGCAAACTGAATTATTGTGTAACTGTAGTTCAGAGCAGTCAAAAAAAATTCTATCGTTACTGTGCAGTCTGTGAATATATTTGCAGTTTCCTGTGCCATTTGAATACCTTTATGACACTGAACTAAAACTGAAATTGTATGTAAATAAAAGTATTTTAGTAGTTACACCAAAAAAAAAAAAAATACCACATTCAGTATTTTCTGTAATGTTTCACACTTTATAAATTTTGATATTTTAGTTGTTAAAAAGGGAGTAACTTCAGATTATCCATGCAAGAAATTCTATTTTATAACTAGTGGTTGTAATAATGTGTTGTACTTCTATAAGTAATGTGCCATTATGCCCTGAACGCAGTGTTTCCTTCACCATAAAGTAAAAATTACTTTTATGTTGAAATATGTTTGGCCAGGCTGGTGTCAATATTATATGTTAAAAATAACGTAGAAATTCTTGCATGTATATGTTGCAAAGTACACCGAGAGCTTAGGCAGTTACTGATTAAGGCTGGACAACTGCAACTTTCCTCTGAGCTGAAATATTGGAAGCTATTCCTTCTGCAAGGAGGTATAGGTTTCTGTCCTCTGGTGTAGATCCAGCCTTTGGGGACAAAGGCTAGAATTATGATTTCTCACAGGACACAAATGTAAAATTTTTATTTGCGTGCTAAGATGTTCAATTTCCAATGCCTATTGAGATCACTGCAAGAAATTACATAATTACCTGAAGTGTTATTAAAAAAAAAAACAACAGTGTCAGTGTCAACTAGTTGACCTCCAAAGCATATGTGAGAGATCCTGATGTTAGTGGAATACTGAGAGGCAAACACTATTGTAAGAAATGGTCTCAAGTTGCACTAGGGGGGAGATTTAGGTTGGATATTAGGAAGAATTTCTTTATTGGGATGGTGGTTGAGTTATGGAGTTAGCTGCCTAGTGAAGTGGTGGAGTTGCCATTCCTGGAGGTATTTAAGAGACATGTGGACATGGCACTAGTGGACATGCTTTAGTGATGGAACTTGGTAAATTGGGCTGATGGTTGGACTTAATGAACTTGAAGGTATTTTCTAAGATGATTCTATGATTAACTGTAGCACTGAAGTAACTTGCACTCACAGCGATGTTTCTCCTTGGTATTTTTTGAAGCTGAGAAACTAATATCTCTGCCTTGGACCATCCCTTCCATAGGACACCATATTAAATATATATACATATATTTATATATTTATGTGAGAAATTTGCCTTGTTATGCTCATTATATCCGTGGGAGAATGGTGTAGAATTTGAATGGCGTTGTTCCTTTTCCCCAGCTGTGCCTTCTATGCTCTCCACAGTGCAAAGATGCTCAGTTGTGTCTCATCTCAGTCCTGCAGTTTCTGGGCAAATTGTTCTTTTTATGTCAGTACCTCTTGATTGTACAAAAGAAAAAAAGTACACAGAAATGAAAGGAAATCAATCTTTCAATAAAAAACATACAGTAAACACTTGAGACACTAAACCTGAAGTATCTCCTGAATAAGTGTGTCTTTTGTTTGTTTTTATTCTTGTGTAAACCATATGTAACTATACGCTAGCAATATTTTAAGACCCAAGCTGCATAATTGCTAATTTCCCTGTGAAGTCTTCAATGAAGATTATATAAACATAAAATAATTTGAATGTTTATCATTTTGTATTGCCAGGCTTGTTCAGGGGCTAAATTACACAGTCTTCGTTCAGTTTTGTGCAAGCTTTCTACAATGTCAGAGCAGGGAATCTGTGGGAAAAGCAAGTATTTTAGTAACAAAGGTTGCTTCCATGGGGTTATATTCTTGAGCCTCTTACTCCATAGTTTACTGAAACAAAAAGGCTTTTGATTGTAGAATTGAAGAAATGTATTATTTGAAAATATTTTGTGAATTTGGTCTGAACACTTCTCCCTATCATGTTGTTTAGCTATTTCAATAGCTTTTGTGTTGTCTTATGGTCCAAGAACTGAACTGTTTCTGTACAGAAGATATCTCCGGTATTGAGATATGATGTGTGAGAGGGTCTTCAGTCAGCAGGTCAGTTTTGTTCCTACAGTACAAATGAAGAGCCTGTATGCTTTGAAAACCCATATTAATGTGATGCAATAAAATCTGCACACAAAAGGCACACTTAGGAAGCTTTGGGTTTCTTTTAGACTGTTTCTGCTTGCAAGTACATCTGTCAGGTTTAGTAGACATCCAAGATTAAACACAAATGACCTTGGCATACTTGCAGATGAAAAGTACAGGATTCACTGAAGGAATGTAGTATCTCTTAGCTTTCTGTCTTCAGATTTGGGGCAAATAATAAGTGTGAGGAAAGCAACAACAGATTTCACTATTTTCTTACAATTATTATCACTGCAGGCAGTGTAGGCTCTGGAAAAAATGTAGAGAAAGATCTGGTTTTAAAGTCTGAAATAAGCCAGTGCAATGAAAGATTCCTAAAAGTGTTCATTCACAAGGAATGTAATAAGCCATTTGTAAAATGCCGCGTGCTGTTGCCTGATGTAGTCTAAAAGAACAGCATTACACCAATCAAGCACAATTTTAAATAATGGCAAGACAGTTTGGGATTCTGCACTCTGTGTCATATCATCCAGGATGCATTTGTATCAGTGGGAAAAAACTGCAACTCAGGGTGACAAGTTGTTCTGGCCCACCTAACACAGGCAAATTATCACCTTATAATAAGTTATGTTTTTTTTGTTTGTTTTTTTTTGTCCGATGTGTTGATATGTTATTCAAGAAAGCTGTTGAGAAATATCGAAAGTATAATAAAAATTCATTGTGCAAAGAGGAAAAGAACAAAAGAAAGCAAACAACAACAAAAAAAAATCACCACCAACAAAAAACAATGAGAAATTCTTAAGACAAATAGCTCTTATGGGAAAAGATGTGTAAAGAAGTAGAAAATCTCTTCAGGCTCTATTTAACTAGTGCATAATCACAATATTAAAGACTGATTTAAAGATTAAGGCTTAAAAGATGCTGTAAGACACATCTCACTTTACATAGGATTATGTTTTCAAAGTTTTAAATAATAGTAAGTTTACGATATTGAAGGAAATTAAACAAAAAATCAGAGTAAAAAAGCAAATCTCAGAAGATGATACAGCTGTGTAAATATCTCCCCATCCCCAGCTGTCCTTCTGACACAGGACAGTTGGACAGATCTGCCTGGGAGGGTATCCTCCTTCTTCCATCCTGGGAAATCCAGTGACTGACACGGAACGCTTTCTTGTTTGTTTGCTTACTTTTCCAGCTACCAGCAAGTGAGACATTTTCAGTAGATGTAGTAGATACTCTTATAGTAGTTCCTGGAGACTATAGTCAACCAGAAACTTGAAACACTTTGTTTAGTTTCCATGAGATGATCGTTCACCCTCATGTTTTTTCATGAGGTTTATATAAGCAGCTTTCTGGAGGCATAGCTTTCTGTGGATAGTCAATGAAAATGGAGAGAATTGCTCTTTGTTCCCTTCTCCCGCAGAAGTTGCTGATGAGTACAGAACAAAGACAGTTTTTTGGTGCATTTTCTCACTAGCTGGATAGAAGTGGAAAAGGAAGAAAGCTACATGCTCTAACAGAGACATCTGTGATGAGTAAGAGTGAGGGAGCATCGTTTGATCATTTATTTTTTCTTGTCCTTGTCCTCTGTTGCAGTACAGCATGTTCTGTTCTTGGCAATGAAGGGTCTTCAGCATAGCTTTGAGAATGTAAGGACCCAGATGTGTGTGATAAGAGAAAAAAACTTCCCTTCTGTCCTATCAGATAAATGTAATAACATGGTCTTGCTCCTCTACAATTGCTTTTGAAGAAGCACTTGGAGTGGGAGAGGTTCTTGCAAGCACTAGCAGGAAACCTAGGGAGGGAGCAAGTGAAATGCAACAGATTCCTTACCACTACATTCCTTTGCTTGGATCTGGAGTTGGAGATTAATAAATTGCCCTTCTGTAAAAAAGAAGACTTTTGTTGGCTGAGCATCTGCCATTAACCCAGTATATCTGACTCCTCAAACATTGTAGTTTGAGAAGTGGTGCATGTTAGCACTGAAATTTAATTTGTATTTAAACTGGTAGCCACTGTAGTTATAGATGTAGTGGTGGATGAGACAGGTAGACAAAGAGAATCTTTACTCCAATAAAGTATAATTGTTTCTGTGGGATGGTCTCTCACTTTGTTGAGATGTACTGTTAAGAACAAGTCTTGACAACTGCTGCAGCTCTGTTCAGGGTAAAGATTATTAGTTTAGCCATATCTCAACTTATAAATCCATGTAAATATGATTTTTAAAAGTAAATGCTGACACTACTGTGACAGCATCAGTTTGTTACCATATTTTTAGGTTGAAGCATTTGAGGTTTTTTGTTGTTGTTGTTGTTGTTGTTTTCTGATAATATTTAGGTTAAGTAACTACTGAGTTCTAGATTATATATATATTTTTTTCCGAGTTTGGAGTACTGTAGAATGGATAGCCTATTAAATTTGATCTCTCTGCAATCTAGTTTCACTAAAGCTGAAAAACAGTGAAAGAAATTGGAGTTTGAAGTAATATGTTTTCTTTAATATTTTTGAATACATCTACTAAGAAGTTTCTTTTAGTTAGGTAAAGAATGTTCTTAAATACACTTTAAAAGTAAATAAGCAACAATAAGAAGAAAATCAAGCACCAGCTGCCCTTCTGGCAAGTGAATATTCTGTTTTATTTATTTTTTGTTGTTATTGTTTTTTTTTGTTTGTTTTTTTTTTCTGACTTCTGTTACAGTTGTCGGTAACATTTACAGCTGCTAAATGTAAAACCTGGTAGTATAATAAATGTTTGCAATTAACATCAGTGTTTCAGTTGCCAACTCATAATCTGTTGTGTCATATGAAAAGCAGATGCTCTTAACAAATAACCATCCCTGTAGCTGTAATATTCTAATTTTATTCTAATAATAAAAGTAATAAGCTTTAATCATATATATATATATATAATTCCCATAGATACCTCTGTAAGGGATCACTTTTCAGCTTTAAATCGTAACTTCTAAAGTTGAGTAAGTTGATTTAGAGTAAGCTTTATGGCATTTTGGAGTAAAGCATTGAACAGCATAAAAGCTTTTATCTTCCTTAGAGTCATGCAGCATGATAAGTCAACTTACATAAAATATTACTAAGCACTGCATTCTTTCATACTTCATTGAGGACTTCCACATTATAATGATAAGAAAAAGATAAAATACTTTCTCATTTGAAATTAACAGCAGAACTCCCACTGTTTTCAGTGATGCCAGGATTCCATGTTTAATTGAGGAAGCATGTTTCACACACAGCTTTGTTATCATGGCTTTTCATAGACTCCTTTTTGGTAGTATTCTTCATGGGTTCTTAGCTTTGGCTGTGTTATGTGGCTGATGCAGAGCCTGGGAACATGGGAGCCATCCATTCTGCCTTATATCTCAAAAATGAGTGTTATGTAAGGAGTACATTTTGCTCCTTATCGTAGAAAAGAGCTCTATCTCTGTCCAGCTCAATAACTATGTGTGTTTGAACCTTTCTTGCTGTAACTAATTAATAATACAAAACCAAATCTTCCAAAAAAGTCTTTCTTGACATTGAACTTGGATTCCTCACAAGTGTCTTATAGTTATGTTTTCAACACTTCTTCTGAAGTGACTGGTACTATTAGCCTGATTTTGTCTTCTCTCAATGTGCATCATCACATTCTGTATATTCACACACTTGTTCCATCAAAATCAAATGATGCTTTTACCTGATCATCCCAGACCCTCTGAAAGCTGGGATATGGGGTGGGTTCTCTCTGCTCCAAGAATGAGTGTCAGGAGAAGCAGACTGAGCAGCTGTGTTGCCATCAATCCAAGCTGCTCCTGGCTCAGATGCAGCCATGTAGGATGTCTTTCTAGTCATTGCTTTGGAAGGTGCTTCTACATACGTCTTTAAGATATGCAGCATAGTAAAACACACAAAATTCCTTCTGTCAGTTTATCAGCATATATACTTTGTCAGGTGTGATGCTGGACAAACCCCATTGTGATGGCAGCCTATGAGCACCCAGCTGCTGGACCTAGTATTGGTTGCCATGTGATTGCAGCACCTCTCTTTCCTATGGACTTGGAATTATGCCTGCACAGTTCATAAAATGATGCTTTGAGACTCAGTTGGTCTGCAGATAGCATTGCTTTGTTTTTCTTGTACAGAAGGTTGCTATTGTTGTTGACATAACATATCTTTGCTGTGAGGAAGTATACTGACAGTTCATGAATTTTAAATAAAATCTGATATGAGTGTGTATGGGTCTCTCTGTATAAAGACTATACAGCATTATTTGATAATTAGTTATCATGTGTAGGATTTCCTTTTATGCCATGTATTCCTTTGATATTTTGAGGCTAATTAGTTTTTTATACCAGTGAAAACTTCCATAGGAAACAGTCAAATGTAACCATGTTTTTGATTGTGACCTTGCTGTTTGTGTGTTTCTTTGTTTGTTTTTCCATTTCCATGCTTTTGTCATGTCTGGTAGCTGGACATGGTCATCCAAGTGAGCAGCTGGAAGACATGGCAGCTGACTCTATGCGCTCTTCAAGGACTTACCTATTGTGCCCGTTGCATGTTTGCTTTCTGTCGAACCTTTATCTCCTTACTAGTCTACCAGCTCTTATATGACAGTTTTTCTTGCACTAAACACAGATGTAAATGACAGAGATGAGAAAGAAGAGAAATGCATCCTTATAGCAAGGAAATGAAGGCCACATCTTTTCTGTGTTTTGTTGTTGGTAGTGTTTTTTGGTGCAGATTTCTAACATTAAGGGAATTTGCTGCACATTCACTGGCTGTGCTGTATTTTGGTGATTTACCTTGTGTGGCCATTATTGCAAAATGTTCTCAGTTCAAAAATGTGTCTATATTCTTACATTTGGTGTTTGTCAACTTGGCTGCTGTTGCTCTGAACTGAAGTTCATTCCAAGATGAAGCTGAGAATACATGAGTAGAAAAACATATATTAAGGGTTAGTTCAAGACAAAATACTCCAAATCTTCGGGATGTCAGTTTATACTGTTGGCAGCACAAGAATTGGAAAATATCATTAATAAACATGCTGAGCAAACAGGCAAAACCTGCATTTTTAGCTTGTTATCAAAATTTTACAGAATTTCCTCTTTACATAAAAACATAATTATCTAATACATAAACCTATCTGTATGAACCTAAGGCAGTATTTCAGTATCTCTTTGCTAAGGGATGAGGCCTTGAGTGCCTTGTGTTAGTAAATGACAGATTCATAAAAGAGAAGTCCGAGTAAGGGATGGGGGGTGGGGTGATGATGGTTACCCATATGTTTCTTAATTAATTTCCTCTCAGTATCCTCTTTGTGATGAAAAGCTGGAACAAAATATGTGCATACATTACTCTTGAATTTAATAAATAAGTAAAAATCTAGTTATCCAGCTGGCAGAAAGTTTTCAACAGATACAGACTACATTGTAGGAGGCTGACAAGAACTAGTGCAGTGCTTGACAAATAGTTTTATTTGTTCAGACCAGACAGGAATTTTGTATGGGCTGTTGGGTTTGGTGCAGAAAGAGCTGAGAAGAGAGTGGAAACCTGAAACAGGCTGTAATGTAACTGATATTGTTAATTTATTTTACTTTTTAAAGGCAAATTTAAATAAAGATGAATGAAAGGAATGGTCCTGATCCACCTTGTGGGGGGAAAAATGATGTTTGTCTGTATTTGGTAACTATTTATCACTGATTTGATCTTGTGGAACCTGTTAGCTTGAAGAAGTGAAGTTCACTGCTGAGTACTGGACTTCAATGAATCTTTATTTATTAATTTTTTGTAAGAATTTTGTTGTTTTCAGGATAAGGCCTGCTTCAGTTAACTGTGATTTCATAATGAGTTTTATAATTCAGAAATTTTATTTTTAAAACTACAACTTCTCTGGGTCATGAGTTTTTTTATTAAAAATTATGAAGTTTGAAGGTAGTTGAATATCTGAAAATAGAAAGCACAGAATTTTAGTGTAATTCATGTTGCATTCATTTATCGTTTAGTATAATTCATGTTGCATAAAGAGAATATTCTTTGATTTTAAAAAATCTGCGATATTGCTAAGTATTTTATAAGTATTGTAATGGAGGGGCATGCCTTTGATATACACTGCAATAAACACTACAAAAAATGCTTTTCAGTGTTGGAGAAAGGAAAAATCAATACTGCGTCTTCTAGTAGAGATGGAAATGATGACTATTCTAACTGATATCCTCCGTATGATATAAGAAGAGATGTGGGTGGATGTACCTCTACAGAATGACTAGAAATTGCACAGTTGGGACCTTCTGTTTAAGTGTCTAGAACTTTGGATGATGAATAAATCACTTAAATCCCTGTTCAAGAAGGCAAGTGAGTACCAGTGAAAACTTTCAAATCTGCCGGAGTATTTAAGGAGCTAGTTAACTCCAGAAGTATAGTTATAGGCTTATCTTCCCTGTAGCAGTGGGTTGCTGGGAGCTGCTTAATGATGATCTTTTCCCCTCTGTGCTGCCTTGGAAATGGGAATGACCTCTGGCAATTAGGATCTACAACTCTTGGTTGATGTTTTTTCAGGGATGCTTTTATTACAAAATAAATGAAAGCCCTAGGGAAAAGAGATCAAAAGGCTGATGATGATGAAGTGTTATTTATCTTCTCTAGGGAATGAGTTCTACCTGCTAGCTTTCACAGAGCACAGCAGTTGTTTAACACTTTAACTGCTTATGTGCTTTGTTGAGTCAGTTCTTTCATTTCCTTGTGTGGTGGGGATAGTAACAATTGTAATTCGTATCTCCTTGAGTTAATGAGGCTTCAGGGTGCAGATTTTATAAACGTGTTAGAAAAATACTTGGCTTATATGTAGCAGACAGATTGCTATGAGAGACACTAAGTGTGTATTTTGAAGAAATGTTTAGAATAAATAACTTATGCATGATCTTTCTTCATATTGACAGGCAAATGTCAAACCATATAGAAACCTCAGGAAATTTTCAGGGTTGACATCTTTTTCAATCCTTTATAAAGCAATGGGGAAAACAAGCTGATTTTGAAATACGGAATTTCTGCATGGAGAGGAAGGGAGATTGATGTCTTCTGAGCAGCTTGGTAACTTTCTTTGTCAGTAAAGAAAGATGCTGAAAGTTAAAAATAAAAAATAAAACATGGATGAGGATTGAATGAGGTACCTGCCAGAAGAAGAGATTTTGGAGACTTTTACTGATTGATTCTGCAACATCTACACCTGTCTTGAACAAAACACAGGGATCTGTGTAAACTGCGTAAGAACAGATTATGAAAAGCTTAAAAACTAATATTTGTAATTGGCATGTGCTTCACTTAATACAGGTGTAGACTGTGTAGAATTAATTGTTTGTGTTTTAGGCTTTTCCATGGCTATATGACATGGCTTACTGACTTTTTACAGCCAAATGGAACTTGGTGTGAAGGAATGGGCCGTTAGTGTGGTTTGGTGCTCAAGAAGAACTCTGGTTTAGTCATCTTACAATGACACGTTTCTTTTCTTCAGCAGCTACTTCCTCTCACATCAGAAATATAGCACTGGTAACTTTGATAGACATTACTGTGGCAATGCTGGATGAGGCTTGGGAGTCCGTTTCTCTCGGCAAGCTAGATCTTGTGATAAGTAGCAGGTGATTACAGTTGGTGTTGAGATCACCAGGACTGGTTTGGAACTGTGATCTGTAGCTGCTACCTTTTAGGATGGTACTGATCAGCAGAATCTAGTAGCAGTTAGTCTGTGGCACCAGGTTCCCACTAGCATTATGAGAAAAGTGACGGCATGTTTATCTTATAAGTAAAACCATAGTATGTCTCATGCTTCCTGATCTTATTATTCTTTGAGGACCATAGCAGATCTGGATCACAGACTGCTTTGTAATGATTTAGTCTGAAATTAACCAGTTCTTAAACTGATGCCTGAACTGGTTTTGCAAACTGCAATTTGCTAGATGATAAGCCTTTTCCTTAGAAGTGAGCACTGAGAGATTCAGTACTGAAAAACAGGTATCTAATGCCATCCTGGCCTCCAGCTGTGGATCCAGAGGGATGCAGATCTCTAGATCCAATATCAAATCTGCCAGCACAAGGCAGATGCTTCAAACTCCCCGTCTGTCTCATATGGCACTACAGGCCTATGTCTAAGGTAGTGACTTATTAAGTTATAGGAATACATACAACACTTCAAGGTATAACAAAAATACCAATATATATGGTTTCTCTTTCTCCCTTGAGGTGCACTGAGAGGACAGGAATTTTGTGCAAGAACTTTTTTAGGAATAGATTCTTCCATTGAACTAAATGGATGATCTCCTATTGAATCCTTTTAAGAAAGAGAAGGATTTATTTGTAATTTATTAATGGGAAATAGATTATAATATAATAAGACACTTTTATAGTGTGATAGAAATACTTGGACAACAATGCAGATTTTCGTTGCTTGATGAGGTCAAAACCAGGATGAGAACATTTGTCCAAAACATTGGTGCAACCTCTAATCTAGGACATGTGAAATCATTTTAGTGCAGGAAATGAGCTAATTGCTACTCAGTTGCAAACACCCCATGTTGTTGTTCATGTCTATGTACATAGTGTTGTGTTAATCTATATTAATCTTCCACATATTTGCACTTGTGGATAGTGCATAAGGCTAATTTGTAGATTATACAGTGCCATACTAATTTAAATAGACTCTTATTGCTATTACAAGCATTTTTTAGTAAAATAATTTAATTACATTTAATGCTATTTCAGTGGATAACTGACTATAGATCAAAAATGTAATATATAAAAGCTACCTGGAAGGTGCAAAAAAAATCAATTGACAAATCATTAAAGTTGTTCATTGTATTTATTTTAAAAAGAATGCAGTTTGAGGAGATATGTTCTGGTCTCTCTCTGCTTGTGCATGAATTAGGCAACTTTTAAATGTTGAAACCACCCACATCTTGCCTACTCAATACTGTCCCTTTGTTGTATTTTTATACGATATCAGTCTCAGAGATGGAAGAACATACTTCCATCAGAAGTCATTTCTGTTTGGTTTTGTTGTTGTTGTTTTTTTCCCTTGCATTATATAAAACAAAGTAGTGACACTAAGGTTGTGAGATGAACTTTCAGTAACAAAACAATGAATTTAGTGTGAACTGATTATGTCTGGTCACCTAAAAAAGAGCAATCAATTTTCTAACCTAACCGAAGAGTAGATGTAGTTAACTTGCTTCTGCACTTTTTAACCTCAGGATAATAGAAATAAAAATAATTTGATCAGAGCATGAGAGGAACAGTATAATATGCTAGAAAAATGAACATCCAGATTGATCTTGACTGCTGATTGATAAATTTGTCATACTGATTTTCTTGGTAATCAGTCATATACTGAAGAAGCTGGTGCTACCACAGTGCCGTTTTTAACACTGCCCTCTTCTAAATATGTGTCTCTGTTAGTGAGGCCAGTTTTGTTTGTTTCAGTATGATTATAAAATATTCTGTCTGATAAGTTGATATTTCAGTTTCTGAATGGCAGTAGCTACAGATTTGATTTGGGGGAGGCTTTCCAGATCTATCATTATATCCCATAATATATTGTCCTGCATGCTTTTTTATTTTTTATATTATTATTATTATTATTAATAATAATAATAATAATTGTGTATGGTTTCTTTATTTGTTTTTGATTTCCATGTGCACCCTGCAGAAAATACCCTTAAATTTACAAACCTGCTCTTAAGGATACCCTGAGGAACCTTTCAGATTAAACAAGGCCTGAGCTGTATCTGCCCTGCTCTTAACTGACCAGATTATTCTGGTACATTTTGCCAAAACAAAGAAGCACAGAAAAAATGTTAGCCACCTCACATTGTTGTAAAGCAATTGGAGTGGGGAGACCAGAAATTATAATGATCTGGGTAATGACTGCAACAGGGCTTTAAGTAAGGAAAAAGTCAAAGGGATAAGTTTGTGACCAACACAACTCTGTTGGCAGCTTATGCTGACCCTCCAAGGTTGAGAATGCACATAGCTGAGATGGTAGCACATCCAAAGTCATCTGACATCACAACATCATGCAGAAGGAAGAGCCTGAGTTGAAACCATGAAGTGTAAAGACCGGGACACCAGCCTGGACTTGGAAATGCTGAGCACCAGATCCATGGTGTTGATCACAAGTGGACTGCAGAGACAGGAACCATGTTTGGTGTGAGAGTGTCTGTACAGAATGTGTGTTAGCATTTAAATCTTAGGATAGAAAGTAGTATATTCACCTGCTATACCCATCCCATGTACCTCACCATAAATTTCCCTGAACAACCACAAATACCAAAACATGGCAAGCTAGCCTGATATTTTGGTACTCTTACTTAATTTTCTACTTAGAAGAATTGGTACCATGAACACCTTTAGATCCTTTCTGTGTTTGTCTTCTGAGAACCTTACTTGTACTCCAGAAACCCGAGGAATCTTCCCCATGCAAAAATTCTAAGACATGTCACTTTGAATCTTGAAAGTCAATTGGGATGTTAATGGAAACCGATAATAGAAATTCAGGCAAGAACTGTAGGAGTTCCTGCAAGACTACATACTGCCCTGTGCTTCTTTTGATACTCCTATGTTAAGGGTTTAACCTGTTTAGCTTTTTTTTTTCTCTTTCTTTTTTTTTTTTTAATTTATTTTATTATTTATTTTAAAGAAAGGATTAAAACTGCAATAGTATTTGAAGTTACTGTCATCTTTCGACCTCCTGCTTCTCTTTTTCTACGTAACTGACTACATGCATTGACCTACTTGCATGAAGCCAAGCTGGGGAGGAAATTTTTAAAAGAGCAGCTTCTGTGACGGCATCTTTAAGAGGGTATCAGTTCCCTGAAAAGACATTTTATTTCCATATGCTTGTCCTACAACACTATCTACTAGAGAGGGCTCAAAATTTCATCTTCTCTGCTTTATAAAAATATAGTATAAAAGTGTCTAGTGTAATAAACTGCAGTATAACAAAAACTTTTGGGTCATCTTTTGTAACAAATAAGTAGGTTACAGTAGTTTTCATTTCTTCCACTGATGTTTTTCATGTTTAGTCTAGATTTATTTTGACATTATTTCTTCTTTTGGTTCACCAAAGTCCAGTGTTAAGCAAATGAAGTGTGAAGACTTAGTAACTCACTGAAGTTCCTCACTTCTTGATTTTCTTGATTCAGTTATTACTCACAAGGGCATGTACCTACGACAAACAAAACAGGTTGCTCTCCCTTTCTGGCTCTCATTAAAAGAGCTTTGGGTGTGAAATGAATGATTTTGCTTGGCTAGGAAAAAAACAAACAGACAAACAAACAAACAAAAAAAAAATACCACAAAACACACCTAAACCTTTTTGATTATTTTTAGGCATTCTGCATAGGAAATGATTTTTAAAAGACATTATTTCTCGCTCTGCTAGTAAGTATCTTCCAAAGAACTGTGATTAGTTTCCAATTACTCTTAAAAAAAAAAAAAAAAAAAAAAAAAAAAAAAAATAATAAAAAAAATAAACATTCTGTAGATTTGTGTAGAAAAATTGCTTACATCCCTGTTGCTGCACCAAGTGTTGTGAGCATTTCTGATCAGTTTCCGCACCTAAGACAGTCCTTACCTGTAAGCAGCTTGCTGAATTCAGTGAGTCTTCAATAAATCTGGTTCAATGTAAATTGGATAGAAACGTCACAAGTAAGATTTACCTGAAATTTAAAGTGCCTAGAATTCTAGGTGAGTACATGCTCAGAAATCAGTACTGACTTGACCCAAATTATATCAGTCTTGTTCAGTTTAGTATATGTTATAGAATCAGTATTTAAGACGTTCATGCTCAAAACGTTTGCAGTTTGGAAAGAAATTTCATGACAGAACAAATCATTGACAGATAAGTACTTCCAGTTTTAACTATATTCTTTGTTACTATAACCTCACTAAACTTTCGGCAAGCCTTGAAAGGCAGCAAAGTGTTCATTAGTAATTATATTGGCACAGAAAGCAATTCTGTAGGATTTTTTACAATTACTAATTTTAAGAGGAGGTAATACAGTGCTTGTTGTGACAGTGTTTGTGAATAAAAGAAGAAAATACTGAACATAATAGGAATGAAAATAGTTCATTAAAGGACAAAAATGCCTATTTTGTATGCACAGAACAGGGTTTACTGCTAAAGTTAAAATTAGACATGTAAGGGACTCTGCCTTCATTCTCTGAACGATCTGTTTTGCTGTTTCTTCCTCCTAAAAAGTATAGTAAGGGCACTGCCTGAATTGTGAGACATGACAGCAAATTTTTCCAGATTGGTATCTCAGTAAAATTAAATTACCCCTGTAAAAATGGGTAGCAAAATGGTTGGCAGGGAGACATGGTCTGATTTCCATCCTTCTCCAGGAACAGCTTTTCTCCTGCAGGCAAATACTTTCCTGAAGTTATTGATAAGTTCTGATTGGACCCAACAGGTATTAGTGTCAGAAAGCTTTTAAGGAACTGAGAGGACTTTATTTATTTATTTATTTATTTATCCCTCCTTCCTTCCTCCTGTCCCATTCTGCTGTATCCAGAGGATTTAATGGGATAAAAAGAGATTCAGTTTTACTAACAATGCATAGTCAGTCTGATTTGGATTAGAGCTATGCTGGAGTTGGAGGTGGGATGGTAGATGGTGAGCTTGATGTCTGTGTGAGCAGTCCACTTACTTGTGTAGCAACAGTGATAGTAACTTTGCAGCAGCGTTTCAGCCTTTTGAGTAAATACTTGAGGTCCTTTCTGGGCTTGTAGAGTTCATGTGGGAGCTCATATCACCATGATTTTGTTGCTGTCTTGAAGTCCAGGATATGTCAGTTAGAGCTGGTTTGGGCCAACCTGTACTGCTGATGTCCCACGAGACCACAAGCCACCATGTGCCTCACCTACCTTGTGAGTAAAATATTGGAGGAAAAAAAAAAAAAAAAAAAAAAAGTAAAAATTCTTGGCATTTTTATGTAAGTTGTCATGCAAATACTTAAATATTGATTGCAGAACCATAGAATGGTTACGATTGGGCAGAACCTCTGGAGGTCATGTGATCCAACATCCTGATCAAGGAGGTTGCCTAGGACCATGACCTCCACTTTTGAAGATCTTCAAGGAAGGAGGCTCTGCAAACTCTGTGGGCAACCTGTGCCATTACTTCTTGATGTTTAGCCAGAACATCCTGTGTTCCAGTTTTTGCCCATTGCCTCAGTTACTGGGCACCACTGAGGAGGGTGCTCCATCATCTTTGTATCCTCCCTTGAGATAGTTACAACACACAGGACAGTTCAGTTGGAAGAGACCTTCAAAGATCATGAAGTCCACTGCCTGACCTCATCAGGGCTAACCAAAAGTTAAAGCATATTATTAAGAACATTAGCCAGCACTGGCATGGGGCATCAACCACCTTGCTAGGAAGCCTGTAAGTGTCTGACCACCCACTGTGTTAAGAAACTTTTCCTCATGTCCAGTCTGAACCTCCCTGGTGCAGTTTTGTGCTATTCCTGTGTGTCCTGTCATTGGCCTCCATATTCCATTGTCTTCTTTTTATCGCTAATGTATTTGTAGAAGCCCTTCTTGTTGCTCTTGACATCCCTGGCCAGATTCAATTCTAACTGGGCTTTAATTTTCCAAACTTGATCGCTGGCTGCTCAGACAGTGTCTCTGTATTCCTTCCAAGTTACTTGTCCTTGTTCCCACCCTTTGTAGGCTTCCTTTTATGTGTTTATGTTTTGCCAGCATCTCCTCAGTCAAAAATGCCAGGAGGATTGTGTGGATGAACGGATTATTCTTTGTTGGGATGTATGGCTCCTGATCTTGGAGGAAGTGATCCTTGAACCAGCTTTGTTGGGCCTCTCTTCCCTCCAGGGCTTTACTTCCCAGGGCTCTACCAAGCACATCCTTGAAAAGGCCAAAGTCTGCTCTCCTGAAGTCCAGGGCAGCAAGCTTGCTGTGTGCTGTCCTGGTTGCCCTAAGGATTTTGAAATCTACCATTTCATGGTGTCAGCAGTACAAGCTGCCTTTGACCTTCACATTCCCCACAAGACCCTCCTTGTTATTTTATAACTGATTATATTAATGAATTGCATTAAAGTAGACTTTCAATGATTACTTCAGTCCATGCTTTTATAGATGTGGAAGTTGAGTTACTGGAACACTTTTATTGCCACACAGACACTAAAGGTATGGCAGAGAATTATTATTATTATTATTATTTAAATCTCCAAACTGATATTTCTCCTTCCATAGAGGAAAAATATTATTTTGACTAAATAAAAGAAAACAAAAGTCTGCTTCATCCCTAGATGCAGTATTTTACTTCTCTCTGGTCAGCATTGGCAGCTGTTCATTTTCTGCCTGAGTGAATTCAGAAGTCATTTACATTATAAGTGATGAATGCTATATGACACTTGCTCTATATCTTACTAGAGTTTAGTCTCAGCCTAACAAAAACCAAATAATGTTTCATTGAATTATTTATTTATCATGTTTGTGAATTGCATCAGAAAGTTAGTCTTTTAATAGAGACATCTTTATTGTGTCATACTCAGATATATACATCAGAGAAAGAATTTCCCAAGCAACAATGCAGTAGTGTAACTAAAGGTGTTTTATGGTTCTTACAGTATTACGATAGACTAATACATACTAATATATTGCTATATTAGTTACTAAATAATTGCAATAGTGTTACTAAAGGTGTTTTATGATTCTTACAGTATTACTAGACAACAAGTTGTCTTCTCTGAAGCAGATTCATTTTTATCGTACTGCAATTTATTCACTTACCATCTTATTTCCAATTTCAGTTTTGGATATACGCCTCAGTGAATAACGATACCTATTTTTGTTGATTTTTTTCTTTGTTTCAACAAATAGTTTATTAATAGAAATTAAACATTGTAATATTGAGAGAGAAAAAAAAGGATTATTGTTTATATAATAATTAAGCCAAATACTATTTTTCTTGCTGTTTTTAAGTGAAAATGTGCAAGGCAGCAAAACTATTCCAACACCATTTCATTTTAATTGCTGTTTTGTGTAGCATATGCAAGACTGCACACTGTGAATGTTGGTTAGAAAGTAGTAACAAGTAGCATCTCCAAAAAATGTGTTACACATAAATGGATTAAAAATGTGTATGTTGAGTTTTGTACTTAGCAGTACTTTCCTAGTCTATAATGCTTTAGAAGGTGATACATTCAAACATTGATTAATAAATCTAGTCATAGCTGTGGAACTAGCAGTCTTCAATGGTGTCACAATTATAAGGGCAAAAGTAGTGTTATCAATAGCACAGAAGAGAAATAAAGCTACAAATTATCTTGGATAAATGTTTTCTACTTCATAGCATATTTGCAGACATTTGGTCCTGGTATTTGATATGAAGGATTTTAAGACGGCTGTTTGTCATGAAGGTGGAAGAACATGGTCATTAAATGAGAGGCAATTTTTAGTACAAATATACATGACTTCAGGAGTGACAATAGATGCACATAAATTTTATTCCAACCTAGGCTGTCTCTTTTTTCTGCCCCTGTCAAGTGGAAAGACTTTTATTCAGACAGAAGGCATGATGTAGTGTTTAAGTGCAATGCTTTTTAGCCTCTGCAGGAAATTTAGGTTAAAAGCTGCATTTACAGAAAGTCACAAGCCAAAACTCTCGTTTATTCTGAACCTTAGACTAAATGTGTATTTGAGAACATCTGTCATGCAGTTTGAACCAGCAAGGATGTAATAAAGTTTATAATCTAGTATGCTTCAGAATATACTTCTCTTTGAAAGGTGAAGAGCAATGTGCTAATCTGTTAGATTTAACAATTTGCCAGGCTCTTGCCAGGTGTTGCTCAGTTGGCTTTGAAGGAGTTGCTTCAGGGAAGTCATGTCTTGATGACAGAACATGCTGTTTTTAAAACAGCTTTTCCCATTTCTGCTAGAAATCACTAACCTCAAGAATGAACTATTCTTAGTTCCTGTCTGTATGTGCATTGTACCAGCAGACCAACGCATTTACACAGTGTCAGGCTTGCAGGCTTTTGTGGTTAACTGTAGCATAGGCTTTGGGAGAGAAAATACGATGGTTCGTAGTTGCCTGCCAGGCACCCACATGCAGAAAAACAGGCTTCGGTTTTGACTTAGATTGCCATCTATCTAATCTTTAAGTTTATTAACCCATCAGTGTGGGAAGGGCTAGTATTTGTAGGTCTTTTTAATTATATATATATATATATATATATATATATATATATAAAAGCAGTCTTTCATTTAGAGGTGTGAAAAAGAAGAGTAAGCACAAGCTCAATGACCAAGGTTCAGATGGGTCATTAGTTATGAAGGAAACAACTTGGTAGATGAAGCTCACATATTACATGTTTTTGTGATGCATGTCCCCATTAGTAAGGCTAAAAAGGCATTAAAAAGAGA
Organism: Nettapus auritus; assembly: GCA_011076525.1. Taxonomy (NCBI): domain Eukaryota; kingdom Metazoa; phylum Chordata; class Aves; order Anseriformes; family Anatidae; genus Nettapus; species Nettapus auritus. Next base: position 9,843,385 of record CM021767.1, read on the forward strand.
AGTAGGATTTCAGTTACTTTCTCAGGGTATTTTCTCCCTTTGTGAAACTCCTCTGGTTGTCAGATGTGGGCAATGTAGTGCATTTCAGCAAGATGATGCTTGCAGGAGATGCAAACCAAGGATCTGTTAGTACTATCAGTCTTGCTCCTGTTATCAGTCTGATGATTCCCAAAGCAACAACCAAATACTCTCAGGGCTGGTACTTGCTTTTGATGATGCTCTTTCAGATATCGCGTCTGGAAACCATCAGGAATACTTAAGGATTGGATGGGAGAGCAGCTTTAATATTGTTTGCTCCTACATTAAGTATGGAGCAAACTAGTAGACTCAGCCAGTGTGTGCTGTAACTCAGCTCTTTCTGGGGAGCTGGAAGCCGTTAGAACTGAATGCAGCAGGGGCACAGTCTTATTCTAAATTCTGAGTATTTAATATACTAAATTCTACTAAGCTTTTTGCTGTTGTTGTTTTTGTCTCACCATTCCCTGGGTATTTATTTTTATTTTGTTTTAACTCTTCCAGCATACCACATGGAAGATACTGGTAAATTGGCCCCATTTTAAAGATGATCAAAGTTACGGCATCTTAATATACCCAAAAATCTCAATTCATTATTCTCATTGTACAGTTCATTGCCTTTAACTGTGCTTACCTCTCTGCTCCAAAGTCCTTTTGGATCCACTCAAAAATCTCTTTAGTTTAATGTAGGTTAATTTATGCTGTCAGGTATATTTCATAATCTTGTGGCCCATTTCAGAGTTCAAGTAACTTTTAAATGTGTGTTTGACAATGTTAACTGTTGAAATGACTTACTAATAAGTCTTCTTCTAAAAGGCAGCCATTAATTAGGCTTTTTTTTTTTTTATCTGTTGAGTTGTCATTAATTCATAGCTCATTATCCTTTCCTCTTTTTTTCTGCAAAAGCTCTTGTGAAAGGCCTTGACCAACATTAAATAATAAATAAAATAAATTTTGACCATAGCTGTAGGCTCCCACTTTTTAATCTAAAAAGTTTTTCAAAGAATAGGTTAGAAACTGCAAGCCTTCTTCACGGAGCCACAGTTCTCTGTGGCTGTATTAATCACTATTACCTAATCCTTTAGAGCTGGTGCTGCAGGTTTCTCGCTGAAGCTATCTTGAAGACTCCTGCTGCCTGTACTAGTGAGTTCCTGGTCCTGTTGCTAAGCAGAGCTCTGCTTCATGGCTTGGGGAGAGTTTGAACCCTTAGCTCTTTGGAGGAGACAGTAGGACTTTGTTTTATTTTTGTGTTGGAAGACAGATATCTGTGAACAGCTTGGCTTACTCTCTGTTATGAAGCTTTTTTTTTTTTTTTTTTTTTTTTTTCCTCTTTGCTCTGCTTCTTTTCCTTTATGGTCTTCAGGCACTCAGCAAACTGTCTGGCCCTGGGCATTTAATTTTTCAAGCTGTTGTATAGATTTGTGTCTCTGACATCATGCTGCAATTTTCTTCTGAGTTTGGACAGACCTTTTATGAATAAAGTCATCTAAATCATTTAACTCTTTATCATCTTGATGTCTTTCATTCCTACTTTCATCAGTTAAAACTAGCCTACACTGGACTTATTTTCCACAATGTTTTTCTTCTCCCAGCTGATACCAACCCAGACCAGTAGGCCATGCACTGACTTTGATACTAAGCCATCACTAGTGTTTTCTTTAATGAAATAATGAAACACTGTTAATGAGATGAATAAAAAAAAAAAAAGTGCTAGTATCCTGCTGCTCAGGTAACTATCCTGACTCCTTATGACTATCCATGAACATGAGTTCAGATTTTTATCTACAGCTCCCTTAAGTAACATGTAACATAGAATAGCATTAATTGTTTAAGAAATTTTTGTCCTCATCCTGTCATGCACCAATAGACTTTTTTTTTTAATCATATCAGTGACTTATGCATAAATGATCTCTGTTGTATTTGATACGATAAGAGACTCCATGGTGTAGTTTTGAATTATATGGTGTTGTATAGCTGGAGCCTGGTTACTGTTGGCAAACCTGGTTATTTCCCTGCTATCGTGGGCATCTGATTCTTGCTTGATGATATCTCTAACTACTCAACTCTTCTGACATCATCAATATCATTAGTGCCTAAGCCCTTCAGAAAGCATGTGAAAACAGTTTCAAAATGTTCTTTTTCATTGAAACATTTACCATGCTAAACCTACACTAGAATTTGCCTGTGTGCATTTGGCCCTTCTGTACTTCTATATTGGATGAGAAAGGGTTAAATGCATTTTTTATATCTCGTAGTACTTATGTGCCTGTTCTTCAGTGATCTTTCTTTATTGTTCTTGGGGTAAACTCTGATCAGCTCAATCACAGGAGCACAAAAGGAGTTGCTGAAAGAGGCTTTGTCATACAAACCTGGACAGACTATGCACTGTCCAGAGAGAGATGAAGAGAGAATGCCATCTCCACCTCTTTCTTTTTTTCTGAAGGTCTCTGGACTGGAGAGAGACAAGGATCACCTTTTGTGTCTTGTGCATCAAAATAGGAGAGCAGGCAGGGTGTGAAGTGTATATTATCCCCAGTACAAGCAGAGGATACACCAGCATGATATCTTAGGAGTTACTGAAATAAATACTGACTTATTGAGAAGAGTTTTCCTACATGCTAAATATCATATCATCCTTCCTTGCTTGCCCAGCACACAGCTGTCTTACTTGCTACAACCCATATCCTTCCACAGCTTGCCCAGCTGTTCTAGCCTTTGTGTCTACCCTTTGTTTCCATTCCTGTCTCTTTTAACAAGCTTCCATTTCCAATCCATTCTGTAACTATTGAGCATGATATTTATTTTTAGAGGATTTATTGTAGCCCTAATGATTTCTGCTGTGTTGCTTTGATCTTGCTTGTATTTTTACTTGTGAAGTTAATAAGCAGCAGCTTCTATTGTTAGATATTTTATAGGTATTTATGGATACTGCAGAGATGATCTGTTTATCACTTTTTAACCAACCTTTAAAGGGTTTGAAAGTTAGCAATTTGAAATTCATCACAGCTGCTTGTCCTTGATGATTGTTGTCTATTGGTTTTTCATGCACAATTGCGTACTCACTGCAATACAATAATTCTTCCACATTATCTTATAAAGAAAATGCTGCAGTTTCTACACATTGCACAAGATGTAATTGAGAACAGTTTTCTTTCTTTTATACTGCATAATTCTTCTACAGTGTCAATATTTTTCTTTAAATTTCTTTTGGTATGTTCTTTAAATACCTGGTTCTGAGAAAGATGACATAAAAGAATTTTGTTAAGGTTTATTGTTCTATGTTAAGCTAATCTGTCAACAGTTTAAGGTTTTATATAAAATTTGCCATTTGCTCAGTCAGTATTGTATTTCCAGTAAGGTAAGGAATAATGTCTCTCCAAACTAGCATTGAACAACAGGCTTTGCTTCCTGTAGGCTGTGTGACAAAAGGTGGTATTTTAGGCTGTGGTTTTTGAACATTGGCATGGTTGTGTGCAAGAAGCTTTCATAAGAGTAACAGAGTATTCTTTTTCCATCTGCTATATTCTTTTTTTTTTTGTTTTTTTTTTTTTTGGTGATGGTAAATGTGTGCTTTCAAAATGGAAAGCTATTTGACTTAAAGTATGTCTAAACATTTGAAGATGTAAAAGTGCATTTTTCAGACTTGGAATGAAAATTACATCAGAAAGTATTTGCACGTACAAGATAGTGGCTGAATGTTTAACTTTGGCTATGAGCTTAAAACTACTTGTTACCATCCTTAGTTTAGGAGACTGAAAGATGATTTATTTATTTTTTAACCTTGTAAAATTCACCCATAAACTCAAAATAGGTTCCTGTATTGATATATCCTATATTAACTATAACTGAAGTATTTACATTTAAATAGTCAGTAGTTCCCATTTGTTACAAGTTCTAAAAACAGTACCTGAAAATGACAGGGAAAAAAAAAAAAAAAAAAAAAAAAAAAACACAAATTCTCCAATAAGTAGGAATTCATGTACCCAGTTGTTCATTACAGGTTGCAGACTGGGGGCTGTAAAACAAATAACCTGTTGCAGAGATTTGATTTGGTACGTGCAAGTTACCTAGTAGCTACTTTGCATGATGCTTGTCTACTCTTGGCTTAGAAACAGAGCATGGGTTTAATCAAATCTTTGTTTTACTTCTGTTCTTGAGTTGGTCAACTGTAGACAAGGACCAAAGCAAAAAGCTTTGAAGCTGGTGATGTGCATTTAATTACTTAAAGATTCACTGCTTTCCCTCCTCTTAATTAGGTTAAAGTAATCATGAAATGTTTGACAACTGTATTCTAGAAGTCATCAGTTTGTTATTCATCTATTTGATAAATGCACAGGTAGACTATAATTAATTTCACAGTCCTCTTGTTAGTTCTTAGAAGTGAAAGAAGGAAGAAAGAGGTTATTTAGAAATGTGTTTTAGTTATTTAGAAATGTGTTTTATTTTCTCTCTTCTGTAGAAATTGCAGTAATAAAGCTATCAGGTATAATAAATAAACTATATGAAATGAAATTTGCGAAGATGAACCAACCAGCTGAAAAGAAAATCCCCACAATCTAACAAGCCATTGAGTTTCCCACACTTCTGCTATTCATGAAATGTCAGAATATCTTACAGGCTGAGAAATCCATCTCCTCTAGGATCTTAGAAAAAAGTTCAGCATGCAGACAAGTAAATTCAGTTTTCCAGTTTTTGATTTCTGTTATTAGTTGGTATGAAGATGCTGCTTTAATATGATTATCATATGCACATATTACCAAATGTCACCATCTTTAAAATTTGGATTAATAACTGGAGAAAGTCATAGAGCCAAACCAAGTGATTTCCTTTCAAAATTTTACTGTGACATCGTTATTAAAATCCCACTTGTTCCTCATTAATGAGTAGATGATTCCTATAGGAGCTTCCTGCTAACCGGGCATTCTGCAGTACTTCTTATGATGCAAGATAATGCTCAATCATGACCCAGAAAAGTATAATATATACGAAGTATACACAGATTTTTTTTTTTTTTTAATATAGTTACCTGATGTAGACAGAGTAGTATTTAGTCAAAGAAATTCAACTGTAAGGAAATCTCTAGTAGAACCCACATAAATGTAATTATAGAACCTATCAGTCTCTTTTGGAAATTATTGATAGGTGGAGAATAATCAGGAGGATTTATAGTCATTATGACCTTTAAATATTTAGAGGAGTAGCAGCAACTTAGTAAAAGGTGAAAGATAACCAGGATTAGAAAATTTTAAAATGTGTAAACATTCACATTTGGAAATTGCAGCCCTTGTTCAAAGGAAGAATGCTAGGTTGTGTGAGATGGTAGCAGGATATTCTTACTGTGATTCGTTTACAAATGTTAATAAATAGTGTCAAGTCCTGCTTATTTCTGTATTAGACCTTGCCGAATAAATGCTTCATTAAGAAATATGTTAAAAATATATATAAAAATTGACCACTTCCATTTTTTACTCTTTTCTGTGTTGGCTGTTCACCATTTATTTATTGTGTTGTGGCTCAGCTAGGTTATGTAGCTGAGTAGGTTATGTGTAATGGGTTAGTCTAGTCTGCAGTTTTACAAGTCCTTGCTAATTTTTTAGTCATAAATGTGTTATCTTAGATAACCCTTCACCAGCTAGGAGAAAGAAGCCACCAAACCTGAAGCATTCCAGAAGCAGAACCAAGAGAATGTGACTTAAATCTGAGACATAGTTGTGTAGTTCTTTCATCTTTGCTGCAGCATTTTTCCAGCTTCAGATTATTATTTTGTCCATGCTGTGGATCAGGCTGCATTGGCAATGAAGACAGTCTTCCTCATTGCTGATGTTGACTTCTATCAATAAGTTATGATTTGTGATTTGGCCCCAGGTAAATAGGCATTTGCATGAATATGTCTTTAAGACAGACCTATTAACAGATATTTGTTATTGCAGAAAAAATTCTGATTGCCTTCACCTATTTGGAACAAATATTCTACACTACTTGCCTATAACATTCACCCAACTCTATCTACCTATCCTATGTGCTTGTGTACCTCTACAGTCTTTAATAACTTAAGTGTCTAGGCCATATTTTCAATAAGTCAGTCACACGGAAATATCATAAATACATAAATAAATAAATAACTATAAATAATCTCACATGTCACTTCCAGTATTTCAAAGCTTCTATTCTGTCTTGGTCTTGAATATCTGATTTCACTAACAGTGTCTGAAAGGATATACTTCTATACTTCTGTTTTTGTTGTTTTTTTTTTTTTTTTTTTTTTTTTTTTCCAAAAATGCCAAGTAGACATGGAATCCCACTGGAAAAATGACATTTTCCCAGCAAGATGCAGTGTTCCTAGAAGACCCACACAGAATATATGTTCTTTCATCTCTCTCAAGAAACTTAGACTTATAATTTACCAAACTAGTTTGAGATTTTTTTTTTTTTTTTTTTTTTTTTTTGTAATTTATTTTTCTCAGTGTATTTCTTGTTCTGAGAGAACATAACATTGTGTCAGTTCTTCCTGCTTCAACAGAGCAAGCCTGTCTTTTCAAGGACAGATCATTAATTCTTGGTGTATCCTGTTAAATTTTGCATGCCAATATTATCAAACTCTCCAACAGAGATGTTTTGTGGACTATCCTTTTCTGAACTGTCTCTGGAGTCTTCTGGAATCATTTTCTTCCATATGATCTATTCATTGTTGCTGCATTTTTCTTTTTTCTTTTTTTTTTTTTAATTGTTGTTGATGTCTTTTTTTTTTCCCCTCCTCCTACTGAGCTATGTATTTTAATCAGTCTTAGTTCTCTATGGGATCACAGCTCCCATTTCTCCCCAAGTTTAGCAACTCTCAACAGCTTTAGAAACCTTCAGATTTTTTTATTATTATTATTTTTCCTATTATTATTCCTAGAACAGACGTTTTCTATATGCATTTAATATTTCATAGCTGCAAGTCATCCAAGCCTTGACCCTGTGAATGACTTTCCAAATACAGACACCAAAATGGGGGGAAAAAAAAAAAAAAAAAAAAAAAAAAAAAAAAAAAAGTGTTCTTGATGCTGAAGGCCCATGGTTCTTCAAACCAGATGGACAAGGTTAGGAAGAATTAACCAGTTCAATCACTTGAACCATGTTGTCATGTTTTAGAGTGCCTGATATCATTACTTTCAGTAATTCTCTGAAAACTTTGGGTGAGAAATCTGCACAATAGACTAGCAAATAATGAAGGACAGAGATTGAAGAAGCTCTACCTGAAAGTTCAGAAGCATCTTCCTCTTATTCTGTTTTGTTTGTTTGTTTGTTTGTTTTCCTTTATGTGCAGAGTTGGGAGTGAGAACAGTAGTTTAAAGGTTTCATACGTGTTTTTGTTCCTAGTAGTATTACTGAAACAATTCTTGATTTGTACTTTTCAGTGTTTTTTTAACCAGGAAATCTGAGTACCCATCATTCTCACTAGATTCACCCTTACAGTTGGAAGTGCTGAGCTTTAACCAACAGATTGTTAACCATTTCTTTTTCTCACCCTCTTTATCCTTTATTTTACTTAAACTAGTAAATAATAGTGCTTTGTTTTTCCATGAACAATTAATTTCACAGATTGAAGGGTTTTTCTTATACTTGCTCAAAATCAAATTTGCCTTTCAGCAAAGAGCAAATGAAAAGTGTTAATGTTATTAAAATTATTTTATATCTTGTTCAGAGATGGTTGGATTTTAATCTGCACAAGGAGGAATTTCAGGACAAATTAGTAATTTTGCTATGAGTAGTCTGAACATGTACTCATTATACGTCTTTTCTTCAAGGCGTCAATTTTGAAAGCATTTGTTCATTATTGATTCTAACTCAGTCTTGTGATGGATCTTACAGAAAATGATGTTTTTATAAAGTCCTAGATGCTATAAGATGTGTGTCTTTGAGAGTCTCAGTTATTATTTAAAGTCAGATATTTGTATATCGCTGTCATTATTTTGAAAACAAATTTGGAAACATGAGCCCTGCTATCCAGAAGAATGCAAACAAACGAAATATACAAATATATTTTAATCCAGTCTTCTAATTTGTGGGTGTAGTTCATGATTTCTGAATATTTGAATTGGTGTTCTTATTTTCTCTTATAAGCAGAGCATAAATAGTGAAGAGTCTTTATAGCTGAATTACTAGGTTAAGGTTATAAAAGACTGTCAGAGTTGAAAAATATTTTCTTATTGGTGTAACTTTCTATAATCAACCACTGACTGAGAATGAGATTATGAATATGTGCTAATTGTAGTGGCACTAGAAATGCAAGCAAGAGTGAAGGAGAGAATCGTGGTTCACCCAGACTCTCATTCCACACACAGACCAAAATAGAAATTCTGTTGCATTCATGAGTCTCTTCTTGGGTTGTATCACTGATCCCTTGTTTCAATAATGTCAAATTGTGCTTTTATTACCCTAGTCTGAATGAAAAGATAGACATTTATAGAACAATTTGAAGTTGTAGGACTATGTTCTGCTGAATTGGATGACAAAGCTAGATGGCTGATATTATTAGTGTTTGTCTTACTGCCAGAATTTTACTGCCATTGGTCTTCATCTCTCTATAGTTTTCTGGACCTTGAAAGTTCATACTTAGATTTTGAAAATAATGATATTATAGCTTATATCCATACATACACCTATGACGGTTACTCATCCAGTGCACAAATGAGTTAAATTTCTTCTCAATTCAATCTTCTGAAGCTCTTATAAATGCACTCCAAAATATATATATATATATATATATATATATATATAAATCCAAGTTCTCATTATTGCTTCTGTCGAACTCGCAGCTGCACTAAAGCAGAATGCTGGATTTTACTCAGTTCTGAGTAAAAACAGTTGGTTCTGGACCTGCTGTTACATAGGAGGAATTCATCCTAAATTTTTAAAATGTTTTATGTATATATATTTTTTACTTGATTATGCTGATAAATTATTTATTTAACTATATTTTGCTAATGTTTTTGGGGATGGAAGGAGTGACACAAGTCTTAAAATTTTCCTGCATACTTTATTGATCTGAACATCTGCTCTTCCTCTCTTGGGCATCCTTGAACTCAGGTGTTGAAGGTGGGGAATCTGAGATGACTCTTTGGTTGCCCAGAAGAAGGGACGGGGCTCAGTTGCATATCCTGGAGTATCCTAGGAAATGTTGCAACTCAGAAAGCAAACCAGCTCAGAGAGAAAGTCAATAGTAGCTATTAAAAATGTATCCCCTTGTGTTCTGCGTTGTAGCCTATGTATGTGGCCACATCACATAATTCTTGATAATTTCTATCCACTTCTCCTGTCATATTTTCATGCAGACCAGAATCCTCCTGTCCTGGTGAATGAGCTAGAACCTCTACAGGGTTCTTGTTTGCACTATAGTGTGCACTTAGTCACTCCCAGACTCTCACTTCCAGAGTTTCTTTAGCCCTGATGGTCTTTACTAACTGCATAAGTAACTTATTTCATTACCTAATTACAGGAAAACTCCATTTTTTTTCCTAGTATTTCTCCTAATTTTACTTTTTTTTTTTTTTTTTTTTTTAGCCTTAATCCCATTATTTCTTATCTTGTCCTCATCGGCTGATAAGAGTAATTGGTCTTATTGTGGTCCCCACCATCTTTAAAACCACCTTATACATTTTTTCGTCCCCCTGCTAGTCTTGCTAGGGTGTTTCTTTTAAATCATCTTCTCGCTGATCTGATCACGGGTAGAACTCCAATCATTCTTACACTGCCCTCTGTTTTTCTACCTCTTGTTAAAACCTGATTTCTTAAATTTCCATCTCCTCTCTTCTTCTTTTTTTCTTTCAAGTATGGTACCCAGAAATATATCTTGAGGGCCATGTCTCCCAAGCTGATATAGCAAAACATCTGTGCTTCTGTTTTTATTGCAGATTCTCTCAGCAGCGTAAACATCTACACACTTAAAGATAATGAAATGAACATTACAATTCTGCAGCTAATGACAAAATTGCAGAATTTGCATTTTTTCTTGAGCCTGCTTTTTCTAGACTTGTCTCAAGTCTCAGTTTGGATGACTTCTGGCCTTGTGTAAAATATTCATTATTTAGAGTTGCAAGAGTTGTTAAATACAACAGGCCTCTTCTGAAACTCTTGTTTTTCACCATCCCTGCAAGAATCTAAGCAGAACATTCTTGATTTTAGACAAAAATAGCCTAAACATCCTGTTGCATCTTCTGTAGGCAGGTGGCATGTGCAATCAGTGGTCGTGTAGTCACTGTCATACCTTGAGCCCAGGACCCAGATATAGAATGTAATTTAAAGAAGTGCTGCACACACAGACTGAGGAGGCTGCGCAGTGAGTAAGCACAATAGGATGCAAGGTTCATATCAGGTTCTCAGTTGTCAGTCTCTCCTCTTTACCTAGTCTGTAAATGCCTTGCCGTTATTGTCCTGCTTTGTTACTGACAGAGCAAACATAGTTGGGGAGGGGTACAATATTGGGGAATGCCTGCTCTTCACACACTGAACTGTCATTGCAAATTACCAAGTGGGCCCATAACAGACTTCGCAAACTGGAAACTCAGGTTGCTTTGTCTCATTTTAAACTACAAAATTACTCAGCGTTAACAACGATGTGTGCAGTATTCAAGTAGAGAGATAATTAAATTAACTTTTCTTCTAGAAACACGTGTCATATCTAACATGAAAGGCATATTTGCCTGGAGCTTAACTGGTACCAGTAGAAATGGCTAATTAATGTCAGTTTGTAAAACTAATGACTGTGTTTTTTCCAAGTGGTAACATCAGTTCATTTGGTGGCATGTACAGTGTCTTTGTTTTTAGTAACTTCATTTTGAATTTTGCCTAAACCAAAAGACCTATTCTGTCCTAAAAAGCTTAAATTCTCTTTAAACAATTTCAAACCAGGACCAGGTAGTTAGTTAATCCTGTATCTTCTTTATTATTATTATTATTATGTTTTTGTTGTTGTATTTTACTATCATTTCTCTTTGAACCTTTTTACAACTTTCAGTTCTTAATAACCATTAGGCTAAATCTACTTTATGACCAAGTTTGTGAAACCCCATCTCACAATGTGCATGCATATGTCAGCACTTACACAATGCAGGCACTCAGAGAGAAGATCTGGAAAGCTTTTGAAAGCTTATTTTGAAATTTCAGCATTTATGCAAGTGATTCCTGCCTCTTGGGATGAACCCTGTTAAATTCAATTGAGTTCTTGTAAAGCTAAGAATACATTTTCCTTTGCCCTGGGGCAAATGATGGTGTTAAAGCTTCAAGGTCCTAGGTATACAGTTGCCAAAAGCAAAATTCCAGCTGAGTTCAGTGATTAACCCACCTGAAACCTAAAATTGGTGATATGTTAGCTACTAAATATCACCAAATATACAGATGGGAAGAAAAATACTCAGGAACTTGTAGCAACAGAAAAGAGGAAGAGGAAAAACAGCTGAGTTCTTAAAAAAAAATTGAGTGAGTTGTGAAGATAGGAAAAACTGAGGCCAATAAAAATGTATAAGGCATCTGTGTATGCAGAGTTGGAGTAGTTTGGGTTTTGCAGACATGCCAAGCATTTGCACTTGCAGTTTGAGTCAGTAGAAATGCAGCTGACGTAAAGTGGCTGTGGGAGGTGGAATTCCCTGCAATGAGAACAGGAACAGAATGAGGGGTGGCGGTGGAAGGGGGGAGTTTTAAGGATATTTAATTCAGTTAGAAGGGATTGTCCCTGCTGCTTCTGTCAAATATTGAATACACATACCAAAAACTCTTCTGGAATTGATAGGGTCACTTTTAACTCCAGCTGATAGACCCAGCAGAAGAGGTATTAGAGATGGACTTTGCTCTACTCTTCAGCAAGTTTTATAATTTGTATGCTACTTAATACCCACCTTGTACACGGTACATGTAAAGTTCGCTGTTCTGCTATTCACACTCAGATAAGCCCTCAGTGATTTTGAATCTCTCTCTCTCTCTCTCTCTCTCTCTCTCTCTCTCTCCCGCCCCCCCCCCCGAGCAGTAGCACAGCTTGTACTCTGCTAAAGTATTCTTCAAGTACTTGTATGTACGTTAAACTCTTGAAGTAGCTGCTCCAAAATGGAAGTAACGGGTCTACAAAATCACATGAACTTATTATCCTCTTCCCAGTTTTAGATATCTTTAGAAAACTGCTGCAGTACTTGCAAGCCTGAAATACTGATTTGCTCAATCTTCATGTGCAGTGTCTTGCTTTTCACACCATCTAGTCCCAGTCCATCTGATCTTGGGCTGTAAATTCCCTTTAGGGAAGGCTTTCTCTGAGGAAGATGGTGATGGTATTTGCATGTAAGTGTGTTTGGCTAGCCTGACCAAACAAAGCAGTTTATCTAAAGTTAAATGAATATAAAATGAATGGAAAGACAAGGTCTTCCTCTTAACTAGAAATGTACCAAGATATTTCACCATCAGTCTGCTTAACGTGAATTTATTATGGGTTTCAAAAATTAGCTGAAATATGTGGCACAAAGTTGCTTTTTTGAGAGCAACAGCAGTAACTTTAGCTGTGAGGAGTAGAGGCAAACAGGCTTGTAGCACTGATACAAGGGGAAACCCTAAATTAAAAAGCTTACTTTGGTAGATGCACTGCTGAGGGCTACATATAGAACACAGTCCTTTTAAGAGCCCTTTTAAAATGATCATAGGTGGGTGTGGGGATAGGTTTTATGCAAGGTCAGAGAAGCAAGTGTCATTGTAGCACTAGTGTACCTTATTTGTGTTTGTAGGTCTTTTGAGTTTAGAGATTTCACGTGAATAAGATCTTTGCAAAGGACTACATGCTAAAAGATGCTGGAAAGACTTCCAGTTGTTTCAGCAATCATATGAGAAACATGGAACCCATGAGTTCTGTGCCTCCTCTATAAGAAAAGGGAGGCGAGAGAGGGAAAGGATAAAGTATCTCCAGATCTCAACCAGACTCTCAACCATGTGTACTGAAAGCGTTCCAGCTTCTCACTTTGCCTGGGGAACATGCAAATAGTGTGGGTTAAGTGACGTAAAGAGCAAACAGAGCATGGCCCATGCCTCCAGCTGGCTCTGGCCCAGGACCCTTTCTGTTCAGCTGCTGGGGCCTGACTTTGGGTCTCTGCCCATGCTGAGATACACAGCTGATGCTTTCCTTTTGCATGTTCAATGGGGAAAACAAAAGTTGAGTACGTATCCCAGAGATATATAGGACACTGAAACAAGCAGTCACACAGGCTGCCCCAGATAAGGGCTGCCGTCAACAGGACTCACACAGAAGATGAAAAGTTAAGAAAAGTTTTAATGAGAAAAGAGACAGCACAGGACAGACTGTGGAGATCAGGTGCAGACAAAAATACTAAACAGTCCCATTTTACATGCAACCATTCTTTTTATACATTTTTCTACCTCTCCTCCCTCTTTGTTCCTCCTGCTCCTGCTTCCCCCTACACATTCCCATGGGTTTGCAGAGCTCTGCAATTTCTGCACCCTCACACTCTGGGACCCCTTGGTTCACAATCTTAGTAGCTGCAAGGTCCATCCTTTTTGAAAGTGGTGCCTATAGCTTGTTAGTCCACCAGTCATTGTGACTGGGAAGTCTGCTGCTTGTGATTGTCTCCCACCATAGAAGTTCCTCATCAGACAACCCTGCTGGAATAAACGTTCCTACATTCTCACCTGCTCGCGTAAATTAGTGTGAATGACCAGACTTGGTTCCCATCACTGTCTCCATTTCTTATTATCCTTTGTTGCCTTGGCAAAGGCTCTTGACCAGGAACCCTTCTACATAACCTTAAAGTATGGAGCTTAATTGTTTATGGGCCTTGTCTTGCTGGGTGCTAAGATAGCCAATGCAAGGAATATCCATCTTCCCTGTCCAGTGCAGCTCCACTAAAAAGCAATGTGGCATTTTAATTGTGAGGCTTAGTTTGTCTATGTGGTCTCTTTGGATCTACTGGAAAACCTTTGAGAAGTAGTAAAAGTCTTGCTGGGCTTGCACCCTCTTATATTCTTGTTTTCCGGCTGCCCCACAGTAGCTCCAGCAAAGGAACTATCTCAGTATCGTAGTGAAGTACTGTGTGGTCTCAGGGCTCTCTTTTGATTAGTTTGCCAGTCCCACTTCATTTTCTGAAAATGACTTGTGAAATGGCAGTTTCTTTGTGTGACTTTGGCTGGGCAGCTCACTTTGGCCCTGTGTGCTCTCTGAAGAATAATCTCAGGGTGTCTCCACTGCAAAATTGTCCCACAAGGCAATGTAGGGAGAATGTACTCTGCTACTGCTTTTCATTTCTGTACTGGGTATTGCACTCCTCTAGTGTTGTGTTCTCCATTTGGCAGGTTTGTCTATTTCTATTAAGTTTATTATTAGCTTCATAACTCTTGGGGAAGAAGCAAAATTGGGAGAAATAAAGGAAATCAAGATGCTGAAATGTTCATAAGCACAGTACCATTACAAAAGTGAGCTGGTTTTGGCTTGCCTGCTAGTTATTCTTTATTTTGTTCCTTAAAATTGAACGCCTTATTTTTATTTCAATGAATATTTCAATAAAGTCACCTTTTGCCACCAGCATTTATCATCTACGTTTCCTCCCCTTCATCATGTTTAAATCTCTCTACCTTAATTTGGTTGTTTGCCATATTTTTATTTATTTACTTGTTTATTTAAAACCTAAGGTCATTAAGCAGCCTGCCACCAAGCCAATAAATGGGTAAAGAGATAAATCTGTTAAAAGAAACTGTCTGCACTACAATTTACACAGAAGGAGCTGATTCTTTCAGGTTCTTAAGAGCTGCATCTAGCTTTGAAAGTGATGGGCTTGAACAGTGAATTGAGTTTCCTTGATGGAACTGACCTCCAGGAATCTCTTCCTTTTCAACTGCAAGAATAAAAGCTTTTCTTAGCATCAAAGTTTGTGTTTCTTTCTCTTTCTCCTTTTCTTTCTCTTTCTCCTTTTCTTTCTCT
>CM021767.1:9858356-9870390 GCA_011076525.1 Nettapus auritus
TTTTCTTTCTCTTTCTCCTTTTCTTTCTCTTTCTCCTTTTCTTTCTCCTCTTTTTTTTTTTTTTTCCTGTCTACTGATAATTTTAGAAAGCTGGGACCCTAGACAAGTTGTTTTTACACTATTTTACCTTTTCTTAAGATCTGGCTTTGACAGATTTGCTAAGGAACTTCACCTACCCAAGCTCATTCAATGAATCATTTTACTTTTTTTTTAATTATTATTATTATTATTTTTTTATTTCAAGCTCTGGTCCACTCTGTGTCAGGAAAAAGAATATGGCTGTAAAGATACCTTAAAAACATTAATCTTAATTTCCATGTGTAAAAAAATATATGTAAAACTGTCCTCAAGTTCAGCCTGAATGACCAGTTGACCCAAAGGTGCATAGTAACTCTGAGCTGTGCCTTTCACAGAACAGGCTATCAGGAGAAGTGGGAAAATACAGTCAAGGGCTACTTCACTTCTACTTGCTTCTTTCATTCCATTCATAAGCAAAATAACCCTCTACTTTGCCCAAAAGTTGGATAAATAGAATGATTTGGAACCAGCATAAATAAATTAGAAATTCTATAAGTAAAGCATCATTCAACCATTATGTAGTTACTAAACAAATAGGAGCTAAGGAAGTATTCAAAATGCAGGTGCAAAAAACTCAAGAACTGGAGCAGCATTTCTGTAATCCAGTCTAGCTCAGTCTCATGAAAGTGCTCTGAGCTTATTTTCAGAGTAATTATTTGACTGAAAACCAATTAGAAAAATCGTATAGGTGCCACACTCCTACACAGCAGGGCAAAACACTACAAACACTAAGTAACCAGATATCTCTCTGTGATTAGAATTCTCTGCTCTGAGTATCCTATATGATATCTAAGAGAGAGCTTTCTGGTTTCACTCTCTTTAAGCTTAATCCTTAGAAATTCTGTCAGGAACAGGCTATATGCTAGCCCCTTCAGCTGAGTAATTTTAATAGTTTAGTACTAGGATTAGAAATAATGCTCTGTGAAAAAATTTTGGTTTGCTAGTCAGGAAGCATCACTGAGCTGTATTCTAAAACACTGAACTTTCACAGTCATCCCTGAAGGAGTAGAATATCAGGAGCAGGTGATTAAAGCTCTTACACAGCAGCATGTAACCCAGTTTTGTCATCTGACCAGCCCACATAATCATGTAATGACAGAATTATGAAAGTGGCTAGGAAAGAAAACTTAAGTGTAGTAGTGTTGGATGAAACAGTTTAAGAGTTACTGGGGAGAAGCAGAAAAAGTCGTGTTGTAGGATATGCTTAGAGAGCTGCAGTTCAGCAGTGGGGATGAACTAGAGGCTAGTAATAACTACCTGAAATGGGCTTCCATCCCTGTAGTTGTTTTTACCCTCTTTATGAGAGCTCTCTTAGTGAGTGATTACTTGAATACGATATCTTGTAACTTTTAGCACTGATGTGGATGGAGGATACGTAGTTCCAGCCTTGGTCCTTAGCAGGTTGAAGAATTGACAACTATTGTTGCAGGTTCTTCTAACAACACTTTTCTTTTTGTTTTGCTGTTTTGTTTTGTTTGTTTTCCTTTAAGTAGTTTGCAGTATTGTGCATGCTTACAAAACTGGACTCCACAGAGTATTTAAAGTGTAGGGATGCTTCATATCTGAAACCACAATATCTTAAGCTGGCTATCATTTGTAGCCACCATAGCCAAGGAAGAGATGAAAGGGAACATATTTCTCTGCCTAGGGAAACATCTCTTTTAAAATGAGGTGCCTTAGATGGCAGAGGAAGGATAGCTAGCTTTCTCTGAAATATTTTCTTGAGTCTATGTCCATCAGTGCATTATCAAATGCCAGCTGAATGAATACTGCCTTCAATGGAAGTAACTTTTAGTTGTAATTCTCGGTGGTCTGTTTAGCCTGGATGCCCAGACATGTGTGCAGTACTTCAACTAATGTCAAAATTTGCCACAAATTTTGAGATAGAGTCACCACTGAACTGCAACTAATCTGAGATTACCAAAATTTAAGTCTTTCCCTGTGAATACCTGAATAAACATCAGATATTGTGGGGTTTTTCCTTTCCTGTTTTCTCCCTGTTGGATAAACCAGAATCCAAGAACAGAAGATGTTTTGTATTCTGTATGTATTCCACAGCCAATTGCTAGTCATCAGGCTCCAAAATAGAGTGTAGTTAATGGATTTATTGTATCTATTTTTCTTATCTAATATAACAGTCTGTCTCTTAATGCTTTTGGTAAGCTTTCAAGGATTATATCAACTTTCATGACTGCAGTGTGGGATACAAAGAGTATTCAAACTGGCTGTAAATGTAGTGCTTGGAGGTCAGGAGAAATCTATTGTAGCAGTGTGGAGCTCACATTAGGTTGATTTACTGAGTTGCAAAGTCACAGATGGGATGTAGTATAGCTCTCTGAAAGCTAACTCAGGTTTCTCTGCATTGTTCTGTAGCTTGTGGATACATACCTGATCATGGAAAGTGATTTCTACAAGTTGGTTTAACCTGCTTTTCTTTTTTTTTTTTTTTTAATGATTCAGTTTTTAATTCTGGCATCATACAAAAGAAGGCTGATCTTGCAGCAAAATAACTCACAACAAAAACTCAGTGTTTGCTATAGGCTTTCTGTATGATAATTAGTCATCTTACCATTTGCATTTGTTTATGATGTAAGCACATACACAATGTGCATTTAAATATATATATATATTACTTTGCCTGAAGGATGCATTTTGAATGAGTGGGACATTGAACTATGGTGCAGCTGAAGTCCGTGAATGTATAAATGGCTAATGTATATTCATGCTGTCAGTAACAATTGCAAGGCTCATACTCTCCTGACCAGAACAGAAATTGCATTCTGTTTTTTGTTCTCCTCCAGTCATTATGGTTCTTCCACTCTACCCGTAAGGTAAATAGCCTTAAGACCCACTAAAATAGAAAGGATTCCTTGAGAAGAAAAAAATGTCATTTTTTTTTTTTTTTTTTTCTTTTTTCTGTCTTGTCGTTTCTTTCACTACACACCCCAAGAGAAAAGCTGATTTTTGTAGGTTGGCTCTGTCTGTCTCCACTGTAAAGCTAGAGCTTATGGTACCATAAGCTACATGTGCACAAGCAAATTTGTGACCTTGGTTTCTGACCCAACAGTGTCAGGCCTTTGGAATTACCTCTGGCCACTGCTTTAATTATACTCCCACTTCCACCTAGTTCTGAAAATTCACCTCCACTTTTGATCGGATTTGTCATGGTGCTATATACGAATTGCATAAGATATAAGCAAAGCAGGCCTGTCCACCTGTTTCTCTTTGCACATTTAGGAGCCAAAAAGTAGCATCTATAGGCTCATTGAAACCAGTGGTTTTCACAAGAGGTTGGTCAAATTTGCATACTGACAATGGCCCTTAATTGAAAATACTTCCTTCATCTTATATTCCTTCTTTAATGCTGGTAGAAGATATGTAGCATCTAGGAGAAGAGTTGCAGTGGAAGAAAAAGAGAAAAAAAGATGAGATGGAGAGTAGTAGGATTTTTGGTAATGGATAGTGTGTTATCTGCACTTGAACTCACCCATTCACAGTGGCAGTCATGGCATGCAGGATGAGAGTGGAACAACCTCTAATTCAAGCAATTTGCAATCAGAAATCTTTACAAGTGAAGATGTCGGGTAAAAAATTAGTAAGCAGCTGTGCAGCTGGTGTGTTAGGCAGGAGCAGAGGAATGATGGTGAAGAGTACCACCACTGCAGCAGTGTGAAAAGCACCTCAGTCTCAATGTGCTCAAGTGTCCATGGGTTCTCATGGATGAAGTGGGCTCAAAGGTTGAGGTAAAATGAGATGTTCATCTGAAGTGTCTCCTCATCTTGGCCTGTAAAAGAGCATGGGAGAACACTTGAGAGAGACTTAGGAGAAGGCAGATGTAAGACAGAAGGTTGAAATCCGAACTTCTCTGCATGTAATACCATTGACATCTGTCAGGTCACTTTAGGTGGAAAGAACAAAACTGGTTTTGCTTAGAGTAAAATTGTACCATTCAGAGGTGCCTTTGAAGACTTATAGTGTCACACCAAGCATCAGTTTTTAATTTGAACTACCTCTTGACATCTCTTTCAGCAACAATCATTATGTTGATTGGTTCACAGAAGGTTTTTGTGTTAGTCTTTTTGTTTCGACAAGTTTATCTGGTCCTAGCTTCTACATGAAATCTGTGTTCAAAGGCATTTGGGTTTTGATGAATGATTCGGGTGAACTTTCATGCTTTCTAGACCTTTTTGTCCTTCTTGGATCATAACTGTAAATCAGGTTTTTTGTCAGTCCCTTCCTAAAAGATGCAACTCTGCAGAAGTGGTGTCTGTGAGTATTAGGATTCCAGGGGAATATGCATGCAACAGGGACAGTGTGGTATCCAGATACCACTGGATCAAACCACTGAGACTTTATCTGCTCTGCAGCACCAAACTTTTATTTCTTTCTCTCTGAGTTCTTTATAGCTTCTAGAACCATCAACTGAGGCTTATCAAGCGTTTTGTACTGACAATATTCTGCAATAATTCTTTCTTTTTCTCTCTTTCTTTCTCTATCCTCGCCCCCCTCCCCCTTTCTGCAATATTTCTCTCTCACTCTGTGCAATATTTCTCTCTCTCCTTTTTTTTTTTTTCCCCCTTTTTTAATGGCACTTTAAACCAATAGCATTTCATCTCTGACAGTGATAAATTTTATTATTTTAGTTCACCTTTTGCCTTGTCCTTGGAAATTTTGTGGTGTTCTCTTTGGAAAATAGAGTGGTTGTTTCTCATAGCAGTATTTTATGTTTGACTCCTAAACAGTTGGTATATGCACTTTACAAGAAAAGTTAAATAGAGTGTTATAATTGACTTTGCTCAGAGAGATTGTTGGAAAAAAATGTAGAGATACCAGAAAGCAAGAACATGATTTTCAAGTACAATCTGTTCTGCACTTGGTTGCAATGTCTGTGCTGTATCCTTTTGCATGTAAGCAGCCAGACATAATGAATCTGGACTGATGGTTGGCAATTTGTTTACTGTAACCACTGGCTTTGATTATTTAACAACAAACACCCTCAAGTGAAATTCTGTCTGACTAGCTACCTTGATGCATGTGGCTTTCAGTTATGAGAAGCAAAAGTCAATGCAGAGCCAAGGCTCGCTGAGAATTAACTTCTGGATTTTTAATGTGTTTATGGCATACATGTTAATTGATTAAGAGAGAAAAAGATGCTGTGATTAATACAACCAAGGTCCTGTTTATTACTGCTGCTATTTTATTTATTACACATCGATCTTTGATTTAGCTCTGTGAGCTGAATTATTTTAATACGATATATTTACTGCTAGAGGTGTGTAGGAAACACTTTGTTAGATGAACTTAAAAGAGAGGTGATTGAGTGTGTAGAAGACATGCCCTACGTCTTAAAGAGGAAAAAGATCATTCCTAGGTTTATCATCTAATGTATCTATTCTCCCCTTGTCTGGAGAGGATTCTCGTGATTTTAGGAGGCATGAGGACATTAGTCATAAAAGATAAAAATGAAAAATGATAACATCTGTTTGTTTATTGCTGAAGAGATTGTAATGTCTGGAGTTAGGCAGAAATGTAATTTTCTGTAACCTCTCCTCAAAGATGCAGTAAAGAGAGTATGGGCACATAACTGTCTTGGGGGATCAACTGGCAGTTCTAGAAATGTTTTCCATGGCTAAATTATAGCTAATTCTGGTGAATGATTATATTTATAGCCATTGAAATTCTACACTTTTCAATTTCTGACAGTCTTCTGCACTGAGCCAACACAGGGATGTGTACTACCACTGTTCACATTTGAGGTTATTTGGGGCATTTTTGTGTTTTTTATTAAAACAAGGTAGCTTTCCACTCCTATGCTATGAAAGGAAATTGCTGAGTGATGTGGTGTTTCATTTTGTGCAGTAGTTCACCGTAGTGCCCACTGGTTTTTAGCAACACTGTTTAGGGCCTTTCAAGAGATTATGATGATGATTATTATTATTAATTGTTGTTGTTGTTATGCAGCACCAGTAGTATTATTTTCTTTTATGTCACAGCTAAGTAGATGAAAGTCTTATAAAATTGTTTTCCCACTGGAAAATGCTGTTCCATCAAACTGGTTTTAATGTATCAGAATTGTTTATTTTCTCTCTGAAGAATTTTAAATTTGGGGATTTCATGCTGATTTGAATAACAGAGCTCTAAACTTCAAACTCCTTTGCAAAAAGGCATTTCTGTTCTTTGTACATCTCAGCTCTAATTAGGGACGAGGACTTCAGATTTCCTGCAGGCTCATGGCAGGAGGCTAAAGATCATCAGCTGCACTAATGTCCACTGCTGGTTAATCTGTTATTAGTACAATTAATTGAATCACAGTAGTGCTTAAATTCCTCAGTAAAGAATGTGATCCATGTGTGCCTCTGTGCACATGTAAAAACAGTTGTGATCAAATGCCTTATTGAGTAAGTGAGAGAAAAGTGGAAGTTTTGTCAGGAGTACCAAGGACTACAGTGTGTGAAATTAATAAAAAGAATAGGATGAAATCCCTTGTGCTGCTCTGGGAAAAAAAATCTCAATCAGAATGAGTATTTTTTTCCTGTTTTCACACTGACCTTACAATGCTTCTTTAAATTTTCCCATTTTTTACAACTTCTTCTGTTATTGCTCTTTGTTCACATGATTTTCATAGTACCCCCAGTGGATAAGGGAACCAGGACTGACTGAAAAGACTGCAAAGCAGAGCTATTACATTTATATTTATTGCTAATCATTTCAGCTCCTGGCAGATGGCCTAATTGCCAGAACAAAAGGAAGCTCATGAGATTCGTGGCTGTGAAACTGGCCCAGGGACTTTCAGTAAGATACATGACTCACACAGGCTTACAGTACACATAGATAGTAAACATTATTGCTACTTAAATGTTCTCATAAGATTTTGAATAATAGGTTTATTAAATACAATTTACAGCTAAATATAACTTAAAGAAATGAAATAAAATATGTTTAGTGATTTCCTTTCATGCTTTGTTCAGGGTAGACAAGAGAGTAGCCAGTGTATCTGAAGCAGAAGCTTTCCTAACTGATGCATTCACTTCTCTGTTCAGGTACCTAATTCTCATTAATGTTAATGAGCTACCTGCAGATGTGAGACAGAGAAGCATATATCCCAAAGAAAGGGATTTGTTCACATTGACTCCAATTGGTCTGTTCTGCCATTGTTACACTAAGCATGTTCTGTTAGGAGCTGGAAATGGGTTTCTGCTGCAAGCTAAGGAAATGCAATATTCCTGGGGTTTATTTTTTAAAAATTAAACAAACAAACAAACTCCTAATTCATTTCAATACTTGTTTTCTTTCCCGTTGTTTGAAAACCCATCTGCAGCCTCAAGTAATGATCCAAAAAAAAGAGCTAGGAATGGAGGAAGCTCTGCTATATACTTATGTAAATGTAAATTACAGAAACAAAAGAAAAGACAGAGAAAATAAAAAGCTTATCTTGATCTTTTTTCAAGGTCAAAAGTGGGGCAGAAAGATAAAGATTTGATTGCTTAGCTTGCCTAGTTGCCAAATTTAATACTGAAGTTTTAGGATAAAAGGCCAGATATTAAATAAATAAATAAATAAATAAAAATGACAAACTTTTGAAAACTGTCCCATATGGAATTGGAGTTTATTATTGTTCCAATCTTTCTGCTGTTGTTTCTATTGTTTTGTTACTATCATCCTTTGAAGAAAAGGCTGCAATCCTTTGAAAATTCAGAGGTGGATAACGGAAAAAGCAGTTTCTTTTCTGTTGTTTCCTTATATTGTTTCAGACACTGACTTCGGTTATGATGAGACTCTCTTGCATAGCAGCCCCTCAGGGTGTCTGTCCCTGTAGCCATTACTCAGTAAGTGGAGCCCTGCAGCTGTTACTGAACAAGGAGATTATCAGTATGGCATGTTAGAATTGCAGGATAGAGCTTGTGTGATAGCAGCTCCAACTAGGTTTTTCATAAGGCAAGTGTGAACAGAAGGATAAAAGTTATCAGTATGTCTTTTTATTTGGTTGCTCAATGTTATTTATTTCTGCTTTCCAGTACCAGCACATTTCCTGGTCTCTTTCTTTTTTTCCAGAATATAGATGAGGCTCTCATTAGATTTAAAGCTCAGCTATGCTTGAAAACATTATTGAAGTCAGAATCTTAGCTAATATCTTTACATATGAGAAAACACTGCCTTTGCTTGCTTGCCTCCTAGCTGCCCCAATTTAATCAAAGTATTTTATGTCTCAGTGGTTAGGTGGCCTGTTTGTCGTGCAAAGTGCTATCCTATGTGAGGTCCTGTTGTTTTTTCCCAGCCTTGCACACTTGCTGTGTGTACACAGGCACCTACTTGCTCTCGCATGGGCATAGGTTGAAATGAAACAAAAAGCTACTTCACTCTGAATTCCAGTCCTGACCTGAAGTATTCCTGTGGCACTAACATCATTGTAGTGGGAGGTGAAAATCATGTTTCTAGTTTACAGGCAGAACAGCTAATTTGCATAGGCAGTTCATAGAGCTGCCCTAGATTTAGACCCTCTCCTTTATTTAAGTGACTGGGGACCAAATAAAGGCTTACCAAGTTAACTAATGAGAATCCTTTCTGCTTCATGCTTCCTCTTCTTATCAGCCAAGGCTTCTGCAAAAAAACAATACATTTGTGGGCATGCATTTTACTGTCTTGTTACTTTTATTAGGGTGTCAGAGCACAGAATAAGGGCTAAGAGAGTACATTTTGAAATTGGAAAGGCAAGTGGTGCCTGTGTGGAGGTGATGTGATGCAGATGTTTCCCTCATGTTAATTTGCCTGAGTTCATGCTGGGGCAGAGTGGAGAAAAGCAGTTTTTTCCCTTTGCCATTCTCAAAATTGTATCATATTTGCAAATATCTGGTGCGTGGCTTTCTGAGTTTCTTGTTAAAAGTGGAAGCTGCATTGCTGCTTGATAAAGTTGAAAACAATAGCAAAACACCATGTCCATATGCTGACTTAGGAAGACATTTAATTAATAAAAAATAATTGTACACATTTCTGTTTGGCTATTGGAAATGGTATTATATCTCTTGCAGCAATTGGTGGCATGGATTTACTCAACTATTAGTGCAAGTTTTTCTTTCTTTATAACTGATTGTTTTTTGTTTTTGTTTTTCCTCAAGCCTCACATGCTTTATGGCATTTCAGCATGTGAATTATGATGCTTGTATCATTGCATTGTTAGATTCCACAAAATAAATAAACAGATAAACAGAGCCCTTTTAAACTCCTCTTGTGTCTTGAAATTTAAGCTATGTTTTTCATGATTTCCTCCATAGCTGGAAACTTAAAAAAAATAATAATAATAAAGTTGAGATTTTCCTGTAGCATAACTCTAGTAGTTCAAGTCTCACAATAAAAGGCAAGATATTACAAGATTTGCAATGAAATTCAATAAAATAAAATTACAGGAGTCAGAAGTATAACCTAACAAGTTGTTGTTTGCTTTGGAAATGGCTTTTTACTTTAGTGTGTAACTTATATGTGCCTATTAAGATGTGATTTAAGGGGACTGCTCCATTATTGTTGTCTTTTTTGAAAATGCCCCAGGTTCCCTGAAACTTGTTGTATATGATTATGGAATACCATATGATTTCAAAAGATGCATTTCTTTCTTTCTCCCAGAGGACGGAACATCTGCATGGAAAACAATTTTGTTGCAGTAGTAACATTAACACTTTTGACTGGAGAAAGACAATTTCTGTAGCTCTATTAAAGTAATTACTCTTAAAATAAGCTGTGCCTTCCAAAACTAGCAATTCTTTGTTGTAATAAGTGTTATATACTGATTTAAATTAAAGAAAGTTGCCCAGGCATGCTGCATTTCTTCACTAATCCATTTTTATGCCAGACATGGTAAAAAAAATAAAAATAAAAATGGCTATGCCATTGTGAGTCAGTGAAGGAAAACAGAGCATTTTTTGGCAGACCAGAGGAATCATAGCTTATAGGTCAGAAAATAATTGTTACTCTCAGAAATCAGCTACCACTAGGTAAAATTCCTAATCTTCAGAAGCAACTAATGTATACAGTTGAATGTTTTGCATTGCTTTGGTCCTGCCTAATGTAATTCCTCCGGGATACATTTTTTAACTGGAAAATTTAACCTTTGCTCCATTTTTGGGGGAATGACTTTCTGAGAGCAATGCAAAGGGATCTCACAGTCCCTGGCAAAGCTCTGCAGTTCTCCTTGATTGCCTTGGACAACAGAGGAGAAGGTACTTTTGCTTCATAAATTCTTTGAATGTCCTGATTTGGAAGGGATCCATAAGGACCATAGAGTCCAAATCCTGACTCCACACAGAACTACCCAAAAATCAAATCATGTGTTTGAGAGCATTGTCCAAACACTTTTCTCTTCCCCTCACATGAAAATCTGGGAAATTTTCTTGAGCATTAACCAATCCATTAATTAGCTACCATTTTTGAGCAGTAGTGATGTATTTAGTTGAAATTAGAAGATCCAAGAACTCTCCTTAGTCCTTCAATATGCCATTAATGTATTTCTAAGTATTTGTTTTGCATTTGATTGTCCTGATAAATTAGTGTAAATGAGATCAGAAATGAACATATTGGCCCTAGCTGTCTTCATAACAACCACAATACTGTGAATTAACCTGTCCCATGCCCTCTGTAATCCTCTGGTTTCCTGGAGTGGCTGTCTTTGTCATTTTTTCCAGCAGTCTTCTACAATGAAATGAATTACCTGTACATTTTTCATGTGAATTCCAGGAATTATTCAGAGGCAAATGCCCACAGTCTGTTATCATGCACTTGCCAATAGTCTGAAATCTGCTCAAAACAGTCACCAGGAAGCCATAGTTCATTTTGCTGTCACCTAATTGCATGCACCTGCTGGTGACAGCAGTAAAATGTGATGTCTCTGACATGATGGCAGCAGATGGGGTGCTCAGAAGAGCTGCTTCCATTTTTCTTCCTAATGAGCACAGTCTTTTCTTTTCTTTTGCCTTTTCAGTGTGTTGGGTAGGTACAGAGATACTGGGAACGATGATGGCTGCAGCACCAGATCTTAATGTGACACTGCTGCTTTTGTCATATTTTTCCTAATAATGTGTCAATCACATATTCATATAAGAAACTTTCTTTTTAATGTAGTTCGTAGAAGAAAAGACTTTTACGAATTAAAGGCTTCACAGACACTCAGTGACAATGGCAGCATGGTTGGCATGGGTAAAGCTACAAAAGAGGCAAGATTTATAGGAAGAGCCAAATTCATTTCTTTGCTTTGCTTTTTGATGCTCATATCTAAACAGGGGCTTATCAGTTTGAGAGTTTTTTTTTTTTTTTTTTTTTTTCCTTTTTCAGTTGGTCTAAAGGAAGATTTCCTCTCCCTACAAGCCTTGTCTCTGTAAGCTGACACTCAGGCTCTTGTATGAATGTTTTAAAACCTGTACCTTAGTGAACAGTAACACATAAAGGATCTGGTCTTTCTAATGAGAAAAACCGGCAGATGTACTTAATCAGAAATAAACGAATAAATAAAGCAGTAATAACATCTCTGACAGACTGTTTTGGAGGGAGATTAGAAGCATAGAATCAAAGACTCGTAGAATGGTTTTGTTTGGAAGGGCCCTAAAAAGATTTTCAACCCACCCACATGCCATGGGCAGGAACACTTCACACTAGACCAGGTTGCCCAAAGCCTCATCAAACCTGGCCTTGAACACTTCCAGGGGTGGGGCATCCAGAACTTCTCTGGGCAATGTGTTCCAGTGCCACACTACCCTCACAATAAAGAACTTCTTCCTAATGTCTAATCTAAAGGTACCTTCTTTTAACTTAAAGCCTTTACCCTTTACACTCCCTGATAAAGGCCTTTTGGGACTTGTGCTGTGTAGTTAGAGCTCTTGCCAGTGAAGTCTGAGACAAAAAAGTCATTCAGTACCTCAGCTTTTTGCATATTTCAGGAAAAAAAAAAAAAAAAAAAAAAAAAAAAAAAAAAAAA
>CM021767.1:9870790-9952322 GCA_011076525.1 Nettapus auritus
CCTGTTCTTGTTTCACCCTCTGTAGGCCTCCTTTTTCTGCTCGAGTTTGGCCTGGAGCTCCCTGTTCATCCAGGCAGACCTCCTGGCATTTTGCCTGACTTCTTCTTTGTTGGTATGCATCACTCCTGAAATTGGAGGAGGTGATCCTTGAATATTTATCAGATTTCTTGGGCCCCTCTTCCTTCCAGGGCTTTGTCCCGTGGTACTCTACCAAACAGATCCCTAAAGTGGACAAAGTCTGCTCTCCCAAAGCTCAGGGTAGAGAGCTTGCTGTGCTCTCTCTTTTCTGCCCTCAGGATCCCAAACTATCCTATTTTTTGGTCACTGCAACCAGGGCTGTGGTGAAGCTTCACATTCCCCAATGACCCATCCTTGTTGGTGAGAACAAGGTCCATCATAGCACCTCTCCTCATTGGCCCCTCTGTCACTTGGAGAAGGAAAGCATCATCAGTGCATTCCAGGAACCTGCTGGATTACCTATGCCCTGCTGTGTTGTCCCTCCAACAGATATTAGGGTGGCTAATGCCCCCAACGAGGACCAGAGCTTGTGAATGTGAGGCTGCTTCTACCTGTCTACTGAGAGCCTCCCTCCTCTGCCTCGTCTTCCTGGTCAGGTGGCCCCATGGTAGACCCCCACTATAATGTCTGCTGTCCCTGCCCTTCTTTTAGGCCTGAACCATAAGCCAGCTTCGTCAGCTCCTCATCCATTCCCAGGCACAGCTCTGTGCACTCCTGCTGCTCACTGACATAGAGGGCAATACCACCTCCTTGCCTCCCCTGCCTGTCCTTCCTAAAGAGCCTGTATCCTTCCATTACCACGCTCCAGTTATGGGAGTCATCCCACCACATCTCTGTAATGCCAATGAGGTTGTAGTCCTTCAGGTGTGCATACATCTCTAATTCCTCTTGTTTATTCCCCATGCTAGCTTTGTTAACATTGAGACATTTAAGTTGGGCCCCTGATAAAACTGACTTACTGGCTGGAGTGCTGACACATCAGAAAGAAATATATCTTGGAAATAAGTCCTTTTCAAGAGAAAGTAATTTTGAAAGATTTTTTTTTTTTCCAGGAAAGGCATTTGACAATTGAGAAATGAAACGTTAATTTTGAATTGTGTAATGAAGCACTATTTTTTAAATTTGTTTTACAAGATCATTCATGTCCTAGCATGCTGTCTCTGACGCAGTCCTGCCCACAGACCAGGACTTCATGCTGTGTAACCTAGCTGTCGTGGAGCAGGAAATCTATGGTGTCATCCTGGTCCAAATGTGACGTTTTTATAAAGTCAGCCCAAGACATCACTTCTTGTTTCTCAATGTTTCACATTGGTATGGACTTGTGACCTGAACAGTGGGAAGTATTTGCAATTTTAGGAGGACTAGAGGAGTAAAATGCTTGTTTGTAAAGCCCTCTGATGAATTGCTGAAGCAGCTGTGGAAGTGCAGTGGTCATGCAAATAGATAATGCTGCAGCTATATTTCTGCTGCACAATGCTTTAATGAGTTGTTTGCTAGTGTAAATACAGAAAATTTCATTTTTGCTGAATCTGATTGTATCTCATTGTTTTTGCAATAAGTGTAACAGGAATATTCAGTCAGTGACTGCCTTTGCTGAGCTGTGTTTTGCTTGGAACTTTGAAAAGCCCTTAAATAACTTAGGAGCGTGGCTGCCATTAATAGTCATTTAAGCACTCTGGAAATGTCTTCTCAGCATTCAGTCCATAATTCTCCCAGAGGAATGACTCAGGTAATGTTGGCTGTATAAAGCTTGTTAAATCTGAGCTTAGAACTGTTTAATAAGTGGGGGGTTTATTTAAAGCATTCAGCGAACTTTGCCACTACATGCTGATTGACACAGCCGGGGGTGCAGATAAATACATTGTGCAAATGAGCAAATATGGGCCTCATCAAAGCCTACCGAAGGCCATCAAAAATCTCCCACTGTGAGGAACGTTGGCTCAGACCCATAACAAATAAATACAGGAAAAAAGCAAAGAGATTGCACCACATAATGCCCTTTATTCCTGCAGCTGAATAACAGCACTCTTTTAGTGTGTATTATTGTGGTTCTCAGCTTTCTACCTCCCTCATGCATTTCCCCTGGCCATCCCCTCTCCCCATCAGGATCCGATCCCACTGTCCAAGGACATTGCAGAGCTCCTCCCTGGGGAGAGGGAGATTATATGCAGTCTGGCAGGCATTTCAGTCCAGTTGATAGAACTGGCTGTTAAAATTGCAGCTGGTTCCCAAACTGTTTAAAATCTTACCTTGAGCACTGTTCCCTGTGCCTTCCACCCCCTGTCTTGCTGACTTGTCTTGGGTCTTCCATTATCATCCCATTCCTGTGCAAGCTCACAACCAAATTTCCTTGCCCACTGCATGGACCAGCTCTGCTGATCTCACTGTCTCATTCCCATCTCCTCTTTCCACCCCCTGCATGTTGGTGCAAACCTGGTGGATATTTCCTTGGAATAATATTTTTGTTGGTACCTTCATAATACCTACAGGAGCTGCTGACAGGATTTGATGCTTTATTTCTTTAATTCTCTGGCTCAGTTGAGTTTTATTGAATTGCAGTGCTGCAGTTTAGGTATCAGTTGAGTTTTGGATTTCTCTTTAATCATGCTCTAAATCTAAATAAATAAATATGTAGCAGTAAATGCTCTGTGGTATATCTGGTAAGATTAACAGTCCTCTAGTAGCATAATAGCTCATGATAGTCTTTGCTATTTATGTTCTTGTTGAGAGGATAGGAAAAGTAGATAGTTCAGTGAGCAAATTATAAAGTATGTGAGTTAATGAAGTGCCTGTCATAAAGCTGATTGTTGCTTCTTCATGTCCTCTTTTTTTTTTTTTTTTTGAAACTTCCTCTTTATTTTCCAGTGCTTATCCATATTACAAACAAAAAATAATAATATTTAGTGATATATTTATTTTTATCTATGCAAGTACATACTGTGAATAAGTTATGGTATGGAAATCCTGTAACTGCCTATTGAGGCATGTAAAATCCTCAGTTTATTTTGATCCCACTTCAAATAATAAGGTATGTTAAAGCTTGGATTATTGCAGATTTTCATGATACTTTCCTCTCATAAACTCATAATATTGTTATTAAAGATAATTTTACTTTTTTTTTTTTTTTAAGAGTACAAACAAGAAGAAAGGGATCAAGTGCACCTTTCCACATCTTTATGTTCTTTTTTATGTAGCTTCTTAAAGTCATACACTTGTTCAAGGGATGATTAAGGTAGCACTTATATAAAAGAAATGGTCTTTAATTTATTCCCTTGCACAGTCAGGGGATTTCTGCCTGGACTTGTGACCTACAGTAACAGCTGAATAATAATAATAATAATAATAAAAATAAAAAATCATAGCTCTGAACCCTACCTTCCTGTACTTACAAATTTAAATTTACAGTATTGACTTCCAAAGGAGGCAGGGATAGAGAGCATGAGAAAGAGTTAGTACTGAAGGCATTTACTGCCCCATATTTATTAGTAGCAGTAAGACAGACGGCACTCTAAGATCTAATCGGGAAATGTGATTGCAGATGCAGTTTCTTATGTTTATTTTCCCTTCTATCTAAACATGCTCCATCCCAAATCTAAAAATAACATATTAAAGAAGAGATGGAAGAAATGTTTTTAAATGTA
This sequence comes from Nettapus auritus, assembly GCA_011076525.1. NCBI lineage: Eukaryota > Metazoa > Chordata > Aves > Anseriformes > Anatidae > Nettapus > Nettapus auritus. Next base: position 9,874,450 of record CM021767.1, read on the forward strand.
ATATGAATGTGATCGATCAATATATGCACTTTGCATCTGCTTAAATTTCTTTTATTTTTTTTAGTTATTTGCCACATAAAAGGAGAAAGTGTGAAGGCTCACCAAAAAATAATCTCTTTTCAAGGTGTCTTGGCTTGCACTTTGAAGACCAAGATGGGTGACTGAAAGGTCTTCATCTTCTTGCCAATCTCTGTCAGTTTTGTTATCATATTGTAGGAGTAACTCTGTGTCCTTGCATCTTCCCTGGCATTGTACATGTTATCACTGTTGTACAAATGATGAGCCGAAATGGCTCTGGAAACCTATGGCACTGTGTTGTATTTTGTTGTTTTATTATACAATTTTATTATGGTGGGGTTTTTTTCTTTTTTCTTTTTCTTTTTTTTTGTTTGTTTGTTTTGTTTTGTTTTGTTTTTCTTTTTTTTTCTTCTTCTTTGTAATATGCAGCAGAGGTAAAAGCAGCAAGACCAGTGTTAGAGGGGAAGTCAGGTAGGTGCACTTTCCCCTCTTAGCCCCCTTCAATGACACAGCTTTTCTGCTGGTAGCAAACCCAGAGAAATTCTCCAGACTACAACTCTGGAAAGTGAAGAGATTGCTGCAGTTGTTTCCAAGAATGACAATATTAAATTAAACATGGGACTTGGTCCATCCCACCCATGGGATGTGGTACAAGCAGCAGCTGGAAAATGGAGCAATTTGCAGCCTCTCCAGGCCTCGGGGAAAGCAATAGAAAGCTCAGGGACTCTTTGGAGCTTCCTGTCTCTATTATCTTTCAGGCAATGTGCTCCAACATGAAGGTCAGGAAAGAAATTGTGTAACCTTTGCATTGCAATGAATGTTTATTTATCCTTTCAGCTGCTGTGTGGCTCTATCCAGACTTGCTTTATTCCCATGTGAGCTTTACCTGAATGATCAGGCACTGCTAAATGCACAGTGCTTTTATATTTTGCTTCATTTATCTAGAAACTCTGGTAATATAATTTCAGTAGCTCATTTAGCTACATGAGCAGCAAAAGAAATATTTACTTGAATTCCCTTCCTCGGTGTTAGAAACTGTGATCAGTTTGCCCTTCTGGGACCTTCGTAACTCTTATTTTCTCAGCAGAATGTTTAAGATGAGAAGCTGAGTTCAAGCCACAGTTCAGCCAGCCAGAAATGTAAATATACCATGGGTAGATGTAATCACCTCTTCTAGCTCATATGAGTAAGCGCAGTAGTAAAGATGGTTTGCAGTGCTGTATGCTCCACCAGCTGCTCGCAGCTTTTCATTTGAGTATGGCAGTCACTGCTAGAAGTTTTATTACCCCTTGTTTCTAGCTTTTGTTTTCAGGTGAGAGTGGCCCAACCTGTACTGCAGGCACACCTTTGACCTCAAAAATTTGTTGTCATCCCAGAGAATCAGGCAGAGATTGACTGATGGGTTGTCCCACATGATGGTGAATAGAGGATCCAAGCTCTGATGGGAAAGAGTTCTTTTTTCCACTGTTAGTAGGAGCAAAAATAAACAGAATTACACTTAGGGAAGGGAAGAGCAGCATGTAGATCAGCCTTATGTTATCCTTTCTTCAATCAGAGCCAAGTATGATCATCATTTTGCAGCTGTAACTCTTGACTGGGAAGGTCACAGACAACCTGACTGAGGAACAGCTTGCATTGTAGCTGCTCTGCTGCCTCACATTTCTGTGGCTGTGTGAATGTGGGAGACAGAGCTGGTTTGTTGCGGATACAAATCAGCAGTATACAAATTTTCTGGAATGGGCTCTGAACCCTTAAAACAGGTATTTTATAAGGGTTGGGCTGGGGTATAAACAGAGGGCAACTCTGAACCTCAGTTACTTTCCACTGAAGCAGAACTTGAGGATATAACACCATAGCTGCATGGTGTTTCTCAGTATACCATATTTAGGAGGGAGGAACAAAAACCTGGTCTGATATCTAATTAATACAGGTCATGGTGCTTCATCTTCTGTCAGCCTCAGAGATGTGGTTCCAGCTCTTCCTATTGTGAACAGCTGACATCCATCCAGGAGTTGCTCGAATGTACCAAAGCTTGCAGAACTGGGTACATCACAACTTTGGTAATAAAGCCAGAATAGAGAGATTCCTACACTCCCTCCTCTCCCAGCACTGGCTTTTGAAACAGCACTGCTTTAAGGGAAGGAAGATGTCAGACAAAGCAAGCGAGGATCACATCCCCTTAGTGCTGAGTGCTGTCTGGGAGGGAAGGGAGGTATCAGCCATGTACTGGCATGGGATAAATGAGTTGAATTTAAAAATAAATAAATAAATAAATCCACATGGTCGGTTGTTAGGAGTCTGTTTCCCAGCAATAACATAAGAAATGAGAAATAATAATAATAATAAAAAAATATCCTGCTCATTTCTTCTTGCTGTAATTTGTGTCCAGAAAAAAGTGGCTTAACTAGAGAGGTTTCAATCTTGACTTTTCCCACAACAGTGATGCTAGCAAATGCCACTTGCACATTTTTTTGTCACATGACAATAGGAATATGCAGCTGAAGAAAGTTTTTTATTATTATTATTATTTTATTTTTTATTTTATTTTTTTTGCTTTGTTTTTTTTTTAAAAATCAACAATTTTTCATGACTGCCTGAAGCTTTATGATTTGGCTCACTGGGTTAGTTAGAACTGTTTGCTGAGATTGTTCTGGTGGTAGTAAGAAGGTATAAAATATTTTTTGCAGCAAACATCCACACTGAATTATTCTTCTCAACTCTGTGTAGTATAAAATAATTTTGGAAGCCTGTACAATAATTCAGTACACATTTCTGCATTATTTTCTTTATGTTTGCTTCTGTTATTTTGCACTTATTTGCTTTTCAAAGCAAACAAATTATTACCAACAATAATGTTGCTATAAGGATTGCCCAAGGGGGGCAGAAAAACAATTTTTATGTATAGTAATTTTTACGTCTGCATGTTTTGCCATATACTCTTTAGAAAATTCATTTGGAGGTGCTTTTGGAGGGGATATGTGAATTAGAAAACATCTAAAAAAGAAAGAGGGCAAGTAGAGAGCAAGCCTTAATTTCATAATCTCATGCCCTGGATACAAAGGAAAGCTCTTTAGGGCCACACTGTGTAGGAAATATTATAACACTGTAGTGTGTTGATATTTTAATTATCAATGTGTTTTTGAAGATCTCCAAAGTCACTGTCATGCTCTGCTGACCTAGCCCTTCATGCTATGGTTCGCCATTGTATAGATTTTCTCCAGGAGCAAGGGAGATGTGTAATGGGTTTACTCTTTCATTTTATCAGACTTGTGTCACAGAAAGAGGAGGAGAATGAAGGAAACCTGAAAACTTCAGTTTGGCCAGGAGCCCTACCACCACCACCACCATCTCCTTGGTGGGGTGCTAAGTGGGGTGTAGCAGAATACTATGTATAGAAAGAATATTTAAGATCTCCTTTACTTGCAGAATGGTTATGAAAGGTGGTGCCTGGCTGGGAATCACTGAGTGGGACTTCCTGGATTTGCTGGAGGGGGAGGTACTCTAGCCTGCAGTGACACTGTATGGGATAAGAGTATAGGGTTTCCTAAATTAACTCTCAATCCTTCTGAATAAAGAGTTGACCAATTTTGCCTTTTTTTTTTTTTTTTAATGTTTTTTTTCTGGGCTGTAAGCATGACATAAGTGTTTCACTAGTAATGGAATATAGCTCATACCCTAGATTTATAATCAACAGATTACAAATGGCCAGAAAAAAAAGAAAAAAAATCATAGATTGCAAATTGCAAACTAAATCTTTAGGGAGGTTCTCTCTAGTTCACTGCTACCAGTACTTTTTGTTTTCTTCTCTGTCCAACAAACTTTAGGTCCATTTTCCAACCAGGATAATATTAACAAGACTTGGGTACCAGATGTGGAAGATTTACCTAAATGTATTTGCTTTGGGGTATATTCCCTTATTGTATAACTGTGAAGGTATTAAGTGCTTGTGCTTCACACCTCTTGGCAATGGATATTTTTCCTTTTTTTTTTTTTTTTTTTTTTCCATATATTTTTATATAAAGGCTTCACAGAAACCCTCTGTATTGGATCATAGGCCACGTCTGCATGACTTGCGTTCTGGGGCTTCATATTGTTTCATTGATCTATAGAAGAGAAAAAATGTGCACATCCTTTGTTTCCCATTTTTTTCTCAATCCCATTTACTGAGAGTCAAGCTAGAATCTTTTCTACTAATAAGTACAGAGTGATAAAGGTAAACACAGTAGGCTGTGTGAATTTTGTAGTTTCAAACAATGAATCCATGTTACCTTTCCAATTGGAGTCATTTTAGCTATAAGTCAGAGGGTGATGGTGGTGTTTGTTTTTTTTCTTGTTTGGTTTTATTTTATTTTAGGAAATTACTCTTTAGAAATAGTTGTTATGAGAATACACAAGAAGGAACAGAATCCTGCTACCCTTCTCCCTTGGGATGTGTAGAGATGCACATCCAGCTGAGACTGCACACAGCTCAAGATTTCTGGAGTATTTACCCAGCTTCTTAGATCGGTTTGGCACCCAGTTACGGATTTTTTTTTTTCTTTAATGCCACAGCTGCTCCTCATATATGTATGGGTGGCGTTATCTGTGCTAGATATACAGTGTTATTACACACACAGTGTTTTAGTTTACTGCTTCTTACTTCTTACTATCTTATTTGTTACTAACAAAGTTAAAGATCTGTCTCTGCTTCAGTCAAAGGCATGACAATTAGCTCTGTCAACATAGCCAAGCTCTTTTAAAATTGCTCCCTTCAAGCAGTGGAAGAGCACTGAAAAGAGAAGGCAGAACAGAGTGACTGAATATTTGTCCGGTGATGTGGCCCAGTCTTGCACTGGTACCAGCACCTGAACTAGGTAGTTTAAAGATGCAAAGCGGTACAAGAACTGCCCAGGTGCCTCTAGTAGTTCCATCTGTGCAAGGATCATTTCAGCAGGATTAAGAGTAAGAAACAGTAAACGTAAATTTTACTTACTTAAGGCAGTTGGGTCTTACTCTGAGCAGTTATGCTGGTTTCAAAAGATACCATTTTTTATTAAAAAAAAAAAAAAAATCCAATTGAAGAGTTTGAATTGAGCTCTGAATCAATTGTTCTGTGGAGAGAAATGTGTTCACACACAGAAATTAAAGAATAAATTAAGCTGTCTGCTATAGAATTTGACCCTAATTAAGGTCAATTCCTCCTGATAGGTAATTAATCATGACTTCTTATTATAGTTTAGTCTCTCTGTTAACAATAAACAGAGCATTATTTTATTTTTATGGTTAGAATAACTCATTTAATTGATAGGATTCTGCAGGAGGCAAGCATCCATCAGCACTGAAAACGATGCACTGCAAACATTTAAAATTAGAACAGCATTAGTTAAATTACTCAAAGAGTAAAACGGCAAAGCTTAAGAATGTGCATCTGCAAATGTCATAACTCTGTCACCTGTTGCTTATAAATAGAAGCACACATTGTCTATCAGTAAAAGAGAAGACAGTGCATTGATGTTGATTACAAATATTGGCACTAAATATAATCATTCTATTAGAATCTAGTTTACCATGTTTTTCCTAATCTGCTCATCATCATAAAACCTGAACACCATTCACGGGGTGGTATTAGCAAATATTTGTTATGCTATTCTGTATTCTCAACCCTTCTGTATGGAGTGTGTGCAGTAGAATGTTTTGTCTCACCTCATCATTCATATGTATGTGTGTGTACATAAAACGTGTACATAGAATATACGCACACACGTATATATAAACATACCTATACAGAGGCATCTACGTATTTGTATAGATCATTATATATTTAAATAGGTGTGGGAAAAAAAAAAAAAAAAAAAAAAGTGGAAAAGGTTTTTTTGATAGTCAATGCCTTTCTTGCTACCTTGGGTTTAGTTTCTGAGTGCAGGATGCAGTACAGAAAATAATTATAATTATCTAAGAGGCAAAATAAGTCCACCTGTAATATAAGAAGCAAAGCTTAACGGAAGAACAGCTCCAGTTGTTTCAGTGTTTGCAGTATGTTCTGTGCTGGAGTTTGTGGAGATTCTTCACAGCAGAATGGGCACAGTACAACTTGCACAATGCTCTGCCTGAGCGGTCCCCAGGATGTGCAGAGCTGCCAGAGGAAATAGAAAAATGCTTACTGGGGAGATCTATCAATTACAAATGCACTGTGTTATGGGGAAAGGGCCAGAAAATGATAACAATTGTACAGGCCACGCAGAAGTAGCAAAAAGCTAGCTTCACTTCAGATCAGGGAAAAAAAAAAAAGCGTGTATGATGTTTTCTACTGATACTATTGCTTAATTGGACCATTTGTGAGCAAAGAACTATTTGGAAAAAATAAAATAGAAGAAAATTAGAGTACATTTTGCTTTTTATAGCCCTAAAGTTTATGCATTTAGTGAAGAATATCTGAAGGGCTGTATGTGTGCCCGGCCACACACACATGCACGCACACCTACCTTGCCTGATGCTACACCAAAGACATTTTGAGTCTCAAGCTCTTTAAAAAAATTGCTCAAGAGTTGTCAGCTCACATGTGGAAATCTCACCTCTGACATTAGCAGAGTCAGCAAGACATTGTGTCATCTGCTGCAGAGCACAAGGCATTTCAAAAGTAAGCTACCTAGGCTATTTAAGACACACATTTTTTACCCTGTTCTTTTCTTTTTCTTTAATAAATCTTAAAATTAGAACTTGTTCCAACAGGTCATTGAATCCCCTTCATGGGTGCACCTGTGTTTTCTGTCCTCCCTTTTAGAGATGCTCATTCTCTTTTGGTTAGTTGAGTTGTTTAGTCTTGAGAAAAAGAAACTGAGGGGAGACCTCATCGCTCTCTAACATTACCTGAAAGGAGGTTGTAGTGAAGTGGGTGTTGGTCTCTTTTCTCAGGTGACAAGTGATAGAACATGAGGAAACAGCCTCAAATTGTGTCAGGGAAGTTTTAGATTAGATATCTGGAATAATTTCTTCAAAACAGAGTGGTTAGGCATTGGAACATGCTGCACGGGAGAATGGTAGAATCACCATCCATGTAGGTATTTAAGAGATGTGTGGATGTGATGCTTAGGGACATGGTTTAGCGGTAGACTTGCCAGTGTTACGTGATGGTTAAGAGTCGATGATCTTAAGGGTCTTTTCTATCCTAGACGACCTTATGATTCACTGCTGCCCTGATGTATTTGCTAAGGCCTAAAATCTGACCAAATAGGAGCAAAGATTTTCACAATAATCAAAGATTTGCATGACGCAAGTCACAGATATGCCAGCCAGCTCCGTTGCATTTTGGAGTGGCTGAGGTACTAGGAAAACATGAAAATAGCAGTAGGAGGCAGAACCTCTGGGGAAAAAAAAAAAAAAAAAAAAAAAGTAACGAGTAATTGTAATGAGAGATCTTCTGGTTTTATGATTTCACTATTTCTGTAGTGACAGTGTCTTCAGTCACTACTTTTACTTTTCAGAGATAAACATTTGGAAGGCATCTCAAAAGCACAAAGGGACAAACGAAGATGCTCTAAGGGCAGAAATAAGGAATACACTGTCAGTGAAGTTAGAGTAACGTCCTCAAAAGTTGACTGTTCTTGCCTAACAAAGACCTAATTTAAAAAGTGACAATTTCCAATAGTATCGCAAGTCTATTGTAAATTATATAAGTGATGAATTTGTAACTAAAAGAATGACATTGTTTAATTTCTATGTGCAAATTGAAGATAATGATGCATCTTGCAATTCTGGCAGTTAGTGGCTGTTGCTCTATGTGTTTATTTAAGTATTTATATACTGTTAAGGTTTTTTTAAATACCATTGTGTTCATGAAAACAAATAATGTGTTTGGCCATCATTCAGCCTGATGTGGATCATTCCAGTGAAACAGCAAAATTCCTGGCTGTTCCCTTCATTGGAGAGGCATTCAGAACCTGACAGTACTAAACTCTGATGTATGCAAAACTCCTGTGTCACGGGTTAACTTCTGGGTTACTTTTGTCTGGTTTGCTTGAGGTTAGGCTTTTCAAGTATCTGGCAGGTTTGTTCTAAATACAAGTTCATTTGCAAGCTTCATACATTTTGAAGAACACGTTGTTAAAACTGCTCATGATATTCCTTCAAATATTTCTTTCTCGTAGGAAGCTGTTGATCTCTTTTACACAGTCATTTTATTACTTTATGGCACTTCTCTTCCACAGAGTGTTTTTTGTTTGTTTTGTTTTTGTTTTCATTTTGAGTGTGTTTGTGTTTTGGTTTGTGTTTGTTTTGTTTTAAAGATGCCAAAGCAATCTCATTCTAACCTAGGGGACTGTTAGCAGCAGTAGCAGAGGAAAATGTGGAGACAGCTATCAGCTTTTGCTTTCCCCTTCCAGCTACAAGTTGGATTTCGCAGTCCAGTCAACTGGCAGTGTTTGATCACTTCATATGCTCCATGTAGTCAGTGTAAGGTTTTAACATGTTCTGCTGCATTAAGTGATCAAAAGAAGTAAGATCCTCTGTTGTAGCATTGGTAATAGGCTACTCTGCATCGCACATCTCAGCACAGCATGCAGGGAAATTGTCAAATTGCTTTTGATTCTGAAAGATTTTCAAGGTGACAAAAAGATAAAAGAGACGACTAGCGTAACGTATTTAATACATAGTATTAAAGCTTGCTATAGGATGACTCTACACTTGATGGTAAGAGAGAGAAGGCTGGCTACAGGAAAAGAAGGGAATGCTCAGAAAAGGAGACAACAGCCAAGATTTGTCAGATAGGTACATAGCAGACGTGTGTTTTCTTGTGCAAGGCTTTTTCAATTCACCACATGTGTTTCATAGAGCAGTGTTTGATGTTGTCCTATAATTTCTTCTGAACCACTCTGCAGATATGTATCATTTCAGATGTACAGTAAGTTTCTGAAGTAAAACTATCATGTTTTCTTTATTTTTGAAATAAGAGGTGAAAATATTAACCCAGGTCCTCTGTTCACATGTGAAACTTTCAAATCACTTAGCCAGCAAGATAAATTAGGACCCGGTTGTTTCCAGTTGTAGACCCCAAACCAAGAGAAGAGTTAGGAAACACTTCTGCAAATTTATTTCTATACAGGCAATCAGAAGAATAAAAGAATGCAAAGCCCACATTTACCAAAAGTGATTAAAATACTTCGTCCCAGTGTCAGTGGTATGCATCTGAAAATATCTGTGGATATATTCAAGATTACCATTCATATTAATGTGAAGATTTTAAAGGCCTGAATGGTAGGTATTCAGTTATCATTACAGCTCAATTGGAGTTGTAACACAATTTTTTGTTTTAATAAATCCTTACAGGATTTTAATATGGAAAAACTCTTTGACCCAGATTCTCAAAATAAATAAATAAATAAATATGTGTTTTCAGGAGCATGTGTGTTGTTGATCATATGGCTATTAATCATTTCGATTGAAAGCCTGCTTGAGAATTTGCTGATTAATTGCTTCTGGTCCCAGTTGTGCCTCCTACGGACTCTGACTTTGGATTTGTTTCAGACACGTAAATTATTGGAAGAATTCTCTGAAGCTTTTCTAAGCACAGAAATCAATATCCTTAAAGCCACACAGCTTCTAGTGCAGATTAAATTATTCTGGCATCAAGGTGCTATGTTTTTGTTTCTTTTATTTATTTATTTTCCCAGGAGTATCTTTCCATTTTCAAATGACTGTATCCAGTCCTGGGAAAGCTATGTTAATTTTCTCAGTATAAAAACCCTATAAAAAGATGGAAACCAAGCCTAATTTTCACTTTGATGCTAATCTGGAAACACATGCTGACATGTGAGGGGAGAAACAGTTTGTCTTTGAGTAGCTAGAACTCCCAAATAGTTGTCATTTCTCAAGCTGAGCATACTGTATTTGAGGTGTACAGGCTCACAGGTGCCTGTCTGCATGGAAAATAAGCGTGCAAGTGCAAAGTCAAGCCATGTGAGTTACCTTGGCCAGACTTTCTTTCCCTTCACATGAGGCTCTGTTTGGTATAACAGCATCTGTAGTCTCTTCAACCTATCCATATCAGTTCACCACAATTGGGAATTCTTGGGTGAGATGCTAGCAAGGTTAAGGCATTTCTGTGCTACAGGTTTGTTTTGACAGAAAATACCACGTTAAGGGCTGACTACTTAAATTGTTCTTTATTGCATGTTGTCAGAAAAATTTGATTTTGTGTGCTGCAGTAATGATGCTGAGTGGATAATAAGATGCAGTATGCTGCTGCTGCAGGCTCTACACCATATGTCTTCCCCAACTATTGCATTTTTGGGGGCTGGTTGTTAGGGTAATTGTATCATCTCAGTAATTCATCATCAGAATAAGTTGAAATAATACTGCTATGATATATAGCAGTAAGAATTATGTTTAAATCTAAACAAAAACAGTGCAGCCTGGGTATTGAAAATGCAGTGTCAGAATTGCAGATTTATACATATTTCTACATTTTCTGCTTACTGAGCTTTAAGTGTAAATCAAATGGCTGTAACAATATTTAGAGCAATTTGTGACAACAATTATATAGTATCATAGAATGGCTCGGGTTGGAAAGGACCTTAAAGATTATCTAACTCCACCCCCCGGCCATAGGCAGGGATGCCACCCACTAGATCAGGCTGACCAAGGCCCCATCCAACCATGGGGAATGCACAACTTCTCTGGGCAACCTGTTTCAGTGACTCCTTACCCTTACAGTGAAGATTTTCCTCCTAATGTCTAACCTAAATCTATCCTCTTTTAGTTTGAGACCATTCCCCCTAGTCCTATCATTATCCACCCAAGTAAAAAGTGCTTCTCGATCCTTTTTATAAGCCCCCATTAAGTATTGAAAGGCTGCAATAAGGTGTCCCTAGAGCCTTCTCTTCTCCAGGTTGAACAGCCCCATCTCTCTCAGCCTTTCTTCATAGGAAAGGTGCTCCAGCCCTCTGATCATCTTTGTGGCACTCCTCTGCACCCTTTCTAACAGATCTGCATATTTCTTGTGCTGGAGGCCCCAAACCTGGATGCAGTTCTCCAAGTGGGGCCTCATGATGGCAGAGTAGAGGGGCACAATCACCTCCCTCGACCTGGTGGTTACGCCTCTCTTGATGCAGCCCAGGATGCAACCAGCCTTTTGGGCTGCAAGTATGTACTGGTGGCTCACGTCAAGCTTTTTGTCCACTAGAACTACCAAGTCTTCCTCTGCAGGGCTGCTCTCAATGAGCTCTTCTCCCAGTCTGTACTCACGTCTGGGATTGCCGCAGCCCAAGTGCAGCACCTTGCACTTGGCCTTGTTGAACATCATGCAAGTCACATGGGCCCACTTCTCCAGCCTGTCCAGGGGTCTTTGAATGCCATCATCTCTTCCTTCTTTGGTACCAACTGCACCACTCAGCTTGGTGTCATCTGCAGCCTTGCAGATTTACACTCAGGATGGTGAGCATGGCAGTCCATGATACATTACTGAGAGGATTTTGATTCTGTGGATATATGATATTTTGTGGAGAGAAAAATAAATAAATAAATAAATAAATAAAATCATGTCACTTCCTCCACTTAGTAAGCCTCTTATAGATTTTATTTTTGTTTTTAATGTATGCCTCAGTTGTAAATTAGTATGATGGTGGGCCCATATTTCACGTACTTCTTGTAAGGGTCATTGGTTTAAGGTGAGAAACTTAATTTTTACAGAACAACGTTTAAGAGTGCAGTAGCTCTGGTAGCATCTGTAAGTATTTCAGTACATAACATTGTTATGTATTGGTGCTATTTTTTATATATCAACCAAGGGTATAAGGTAAACCATATTTTTTATTATTATTTCTGTAGTATTTTAGAAAATATATTTACCTTAATGACTTGTGACTGAGGTCATTTAAAGGTTTATGAGATTATTTTACAGAGCTTCTGAATAAAATGTTAGAACAAGATATATTGCAAATTTTCTCACTCCTTTTAATAAAATTCATTAAACAACAGATTGATGACTCCAAAATTAGTGGAGAAAAAAAAAAAAAAAGGTTGTTGATATATATTTATGATTAAATATATGTTTTTGAAGTGCCTTGTATTGTCACTGCTAGATGAAAAATGCGCGCTATGGTTTTCACTTAGGTGAGCATGCACAGATGCTGCAGGAAATATTGGTGACATTGGTGGCTCTGCAGACAGCATTTTTCCTCTCTGAGTAGTTTGAATGGTGACCAAGTGTAGCAATAGACAGTGTTTTGTTGCTGAGATCACATTTTAAATTACAGTGGTATGTGTGAATGGGTACCACAGACTACACTGTGCTTCTTGCAGGAATCCAATCATGGCATTTGTGATTCCAGCCATAGCTCAACCCTTCAAGTCATGAAAAAACTTCCTAAATGCAAGCACACTGTGTAACAGACTCTTCCCCAAGGCCTTGAAAGCTGTGCAACCAGAGCAGTCAACTGGTTTGAGTACAACTTGTACAGTAGTTTAGAAAGTATTGTCCATTCATCCCTCTACTCCAGCTGTCTTACTAAGCAGGAGGCTGAGAGCTAAGTAAAGGAGAACAAATCTTTGCAGAAGCAGGGTCCAGTGATGAAGGAGGAGCAGTCAAAATTGCTGGGAGAGTGGATTGAAAGGAAGCACCACTTTGCTGCATTTTGCTCAGATATGATATGAAAGTAATGAAATTATTTGTCAATTGCACTGTGTCATGCCTCCAGCTGGGATGGGGGGAAGAAAAAAGTCAAGCATTTAGTTTAAAATCATGGGATTTAACAGATTTTCAGTTCTTTATATTAGCCTGCTCTTGCAGTAGCCCATAAGGCTTTGGGTTCTAAGCTTTTCTGTACAATTATCAGACTAGGAACTTATTTTAAAATGAAAATTGACACTTTCTCATATCCCAAGGACTGCAGAGCTGTGGGTTTGAGAAATAAGCAAATATGAGGAAAGATGCAAATAAATGTTGAGAACTGGAAAGAAGGAGCATGGGGAATAGGTCAGTCTCTTCACTTAGCAGTCAGGAAAGAGAAAAGAATTATTTGTCTCCACCACAACTAAATATTTACAGCTTTGGGGAAAAGAAGTAGAAACTGATCAGCTTCAGTCTTGTCAGATAACAACCTATAAAAGACTGAATACAGAGTGGATGCACCTTACCAAACAGCAAAAACCTTTCCTCCTTGCCTGAAGTGCCAGTCTAGGACTGATAATTTTGCCTGCTAGCTGTATGATAGTTTTCAAGCCCCTCCTACGTTTTCTACAGTATGTCAAGCAGTGATATGCTGAAAGCTGTAATTCATCGCAGGAAATAGTTGCCCTTCTGAGCTCATGAAGAGACAAAACCACACTGTAAGTACTTGGGATGAGGGAAGATGCGAGAATGTCTATGCCTTTAATAAGTTTTCCTTCAGTAGACCAAAAACTTTCCTGCAGTAGAATGAAATATTTTATTACTGGTGATGAAAAATAGGTTGATTATCATCTCTCTTCACTCCCAGGAAGGCAGGGCTCATCATGCATAATGGTTTCTTGAGGAGACAAATGCCATTGCTTCAAACGTCCCCCCTTTCCTCCTTTTCCCTCCTTTACCTCAGCTTTTATTGCTGAGTGTGACACCACATGGTAGGAATGTCCCTTTGGTCAGTCTGGGTCAGCTGTCCTGGCCATGTCCCCTCCCAGCTCGTTGGGCACCCCCAACCTTCTCAAAATTTAAAAAAAAAATAAAAAAAAAATAAAAAATAATTAAAAAAAAAAAATCATCTATGGAGAAAATTAACTCTCCCAGGCAAAACCATGACAATGTTTCCTAACCCCTTCCCCAGGAAACATTTCCTCTGGAAAATAATGGATGTTAATAAGAAATACTATTGGATCATTTGGTTAAAACATATGCAGTTACTCAATTAATCTTGCAGTTCAAATGTATCTTCTGTCCATTGTACATCCCCCTCCTCACTTCCTGAGAAAACAGTACTATTTGTGCATAGAGGATTCATGCTATAATTATTTTAATGATTCTGCATGCATTTCTATAATATAGAATATTTTATATTCTGATTATATTTGAGTGAAATTGGTGTCAGTTTTCTCAGTAGAACTCAATAAATTTATTCCTTAATAAAATCAAAGTAAGCCATCAGTTAGTTCTAAGATTTTGTTAACTGCATTCACCAGAAAGTTGTGCCTCTGGGCAGTGATTTTATAAGATACAGGCTGGCAGGCATGAATGTTTTGTTTTGTTTTGTTTTGTTTTCTCTATTTGTTCACCTGGGGGAGTCACAGTTTTATTACTTTTCTTTGGAAGTGGTTAAAGGTTGTAAGTATTATGAGCTTAGGTTGTCTGTGGTCTCTTCTAAAACTACTGTTGTGCCAAATTTGCACATAGCTGTTTGACTGATTCCAGAATTATTACTACAGAGAGCAGCAAAACCCTGACAATGCCATGGAAAATATCATTATTCTGGAGATGTATGTATGTGTATTTTATACTACTATAACTTTTATTGCTTTTGGAGTTGGCAGAACAGTAGCACAGGAGCAGGGTCTGGCAGGAAACAAATTGCACTGTCAGTTGCTGGCTTGCTTTGCATTTCACCTTTCTCACTTGGTTCTCAGGTTTATCAGCATTTACAGTGCTGTCAGAAGCTTGTTAAAGCCAAGGTAGAAGAATTTAAAGCATGCAATTCCTGAAAATTTGCTAGAGTACAATAGTAGCTGCCAGTGCTTTTGAAGACAAAATACATTGACATGACTGGTATATAGGCATGCACCTATATATATATACTGTCTGAGCAACCAAAACTCTTAAAATTTCAGAGCACATCAGGAATATAGAATTGGACTTCTACCTTTAAGTCCTATCTTTCTATCTAACTGGTCTCACGCTTTTATCATAGAATGGTTCTCAGCCTGTCTTCATAGGAGAGGTGTTCCAGCCCTTTGATAATCTTTGTGGCTGTCCTCTGGACTCACTCTAATAGGTCCATATCTTTCTGATATTGAGGGCCTTAGAGCTGAACACAGTATTCCAGGTGGGGTCTCATAAAAGCAGAGTAGAGGGGAAGAATCACCTCCCTTGACCTTCTGCCGTGCTTCTTTTGATGCAGCCTGGGATGTGGTGACTTTCTGGGCTGTAAGTGTGCATTGTTGGCTCATGTGAAGCTAACTTGAAGCCATTAACATATTTGTCTTCACTGTGTGAGTTTGGATTCCTACAATTGGCTGGACTGCAGAGGTTAAACTGTAGGCAAAGCCTGTGTTGCATGTTGCATTAGCGTGTAAGGTTACTGGAGGTAACACCAAGTGTCATCATCTGCCTGGGTGGTTCTGTAGAGAGAAAGTTAACCCTGATCTCAGGAGAACTACAAGCACAAAACAGCTGCAAACTGAAAATTATGTTTTTCTGAAGAACTACTGGTTGGGGTTCAGCGTTGCTTAGTTTCTCTGTAGGCAAATCAGAGGTCCCTCTGCTGCTTTGTCCCAGGGAGAGGTAGTGGTGTGATGCTTGCCAGCAATATTCATAGTGCTTTCTGGCTTGAAGTTCAAAGTTCCAGAGACACAGTACAACATTTACACTGTTTCTTGAAATGTTTTTTACTTCTCCTGAAAGTGTCCTGAAAGTCTCCTATCAAAGAGAATATTGGAGGCTTTCCCATTTCCTACATGTCTACACTCTTTGATTTTAGCTGTTCTGGCTCAGATTAGATAAAGACACAATAGAAAATGAGTTGATTCCATTACTATGTTCTCTCTCAACTGGGAGAAAAATGAAACCAAGCTAACAGCTGTAAACAGTGAAGTAGACTTCTACAGACCCTATGAAGAGATCTGATTTTTACCAGGGAGCTATGAAATGATAATCTTTTCTAGTGGGCAAAAATAAACCCCTAGAAACATGAGTGTGAAATGCTCTGCTATTTCAGGTCACTGGCAAGAATAACATCTTTCAACAGTAATGCTGACTTATTGTGGTACTTAGTAATATACAAACATTCCCGTAGAGCCCATCATGAGGGTGCTAAGAGGGAAACTCTGACTGAGCATTTGTTTGAGGCCATTTCTGATTGGAAGACTAACTAAAAGATTATTATGGATGAACAACCGATAAAGGAAATTGTATTTCTACTACTGCACTATGTAACTGAGACTTGCAAAGGTTAAGAAGTGGAAACAGTAATTCAGTATGCTTCAGTTTTTAAAAAGGCAATCCTTTCTAATTATATTAAATATCATGGGGCGGAGATCAGGTTATCTCAACAGGTTACTGTACTTCAGCTGATCCACAATAGTAATTTTATATTGAGGTTTTAAAGTGCCATGCACAATTGGATTCTAATCTGTATCATGTTTAGCATGACAGAGGCCAATATTAAATATTTTTTTAAGTCTTAATGATAAGATTTAAACTTGAAAGTCAGATTTGCTTCCTTGTTTTATAGGAGGTTACATTCCCATAGATGCTGAAGAGGTGTAAAAAACAAACAAAACAGACAAAAAATCTCTCTTAAATACAGAGTTTTTCACATTCTCAGCTACATAAATATATTAGAAATACAGCCAAAAATAATCTCTATAGTATATTATCAGCTATTGAAGTAATATACTCTGCTAATGCAGCTGTGTGCTTTATGCGCTGTGCACAGTGTTTCTGTACAAATGTAAGGAAGTCAGGGAAACTTATTTTTTCACTTGCAGGTATGTGTGTATCAAGTAACGCTAAAGGTCTGCACTTGTGTCTGTAAAACATTAATTTCACTTGACAATGCCTGGCCATTTACAATGCAGCACTACATTATCTTATTTTAGAGAAGGTGATAATATATTCACCTTTTATGCCACTTCATTTTGCCTGCACCTGTCCTATTCACTGAAAGGTGTTTTTGTTTTTTTTTTCCCTTGTCATTTTTTTCATCTAAAAGAATATATATATATATCTATACAGACATATATAGCAAATAGAAAAGCAGGTATGCAAAGTGTAGGTTATGAATAGTATAATTATGAATCGCTGTGAAATTAGTCAGCTTTTTTTTAATCCTCAATGCCTTTGATTTCTTGAAAGTGTTGTGAAAGGGTGCATATGTCATTATCATTAGCTTGCCATTTTTCTGCATTTCATAAATTTTCTAAAGAAGAGATGGTATTAGGGCCAAAAGAATATTGTATTTCTTTGTATATATTTCTGCACATAAGCATATGAAAGAAACAGGTGAAACAAATAATCTACTGCATCCATGGGAGAAAAGTGTTGAAATCTATTCTAAACCATAGTTGAACCAGCTGCAATAAAGAAAAGCTATGGTTATTCTCCCAGGATAAATGGGAGATTGCCCTGCAACTCACACCTGAGGCGGAAGAAGGCGAGTGTGTGTGCTAAGTGAGGCAGATCACTCATTGACACCTTATAGGCATGGAAAAGTAGGAGATAGAGAAAGTCAATAGAGAAATGCTAAGACAAACCTCAAGGAGAGAACAGGTATGTTTAGAAATTGATTAAGCAACTGAGCAAGTAAGCAAATTTAACAATTTGCTTTCTAGAGTCGTTCTGCAAATCTCAGTATAAAACGGTCCTTTTATAGTTTTTAAAAAATCGTAGCTGAATAGGTGATAGCAAAATGAAGAAAAGTACAACTTAGTGTGGCGAGAGCTTCCACAGGGTTGTGGAACTTTCTCCAGAGGTGTTCAGCAGCTGCTTAACTGTGTAAATGGAAAATGCAGGCAGTATTGGAAGTTGCAGTCAGATATTTCAAAATAAAATAAAGTGGAGGAACTCCTGAGTTAACTACTTGGGAGACCTGCAAAGGTGAGGTGCTACTATGAGTTGTGTTGCCAGGATAGTAAGAGAAAGAGGGAGCCGACAGAAAAGCTTTGCTGGAAAAGTGAAGTTGAGTCTGGAAAGATCAAAGTGGTATTCATACCAAGAGGTATGAAGTGAAATGTTTCATTGTGTTGCACATGGTAGTGTAAAAACATTAAGGAGTTTTTTAACTTTTAAGAAAAGTACCAGTAAGAACAACATGAAATTTCACATAAGATTGCCACTTATTATGCACAACCCCCTAATGTCATGCTGTGCAGTTCTTTCTTTTTCTCCTTAATTTAATAAATGTCCTTATTCAGGAATATAATTGCTTTTATAGGAGAAAAAAAAATCATTAAGCCCTTAAGTTAAACTTTTAATACTCTTTAAAAGTCTTTATTAAACTTTAAATGTCCTATTCACACGTTCACTTTAATAATTAAATGACAATAAAAATGAAGACATGCCAATATCTCAATTCTCTGGAAAACCAACAGCCTTAGTCCTGGGTATGAACATGTGTGTGAAGCCTTCTTAGCTGGAGGCATTCTCAGACACAGGAGTTTACAGGCTAATCTCAGCAGAAGAATCAGTCTTGCTCTTCAGTGAGAACAAGAGGCTATCTGTTTCACAAATACCTTTCACTCCTCTCTAGCTCAGATCAGGAAACTCCATTTGTCACTTGGTCCATCCTTGCATCCTTGTCTTACTGATCTGGAGTTAGTACAATGTGATGAAAAGACTCTCTCCACTGGGGGAAAAAAAAAAAAAAAAGGCAAATCATCATACTTCTTCCAAGTTTCCAAGTGACACTGATGCTTTCCATTTTGAAATCCTGAAAGGAAAGAAAGGTGTTTAATTCTTCTGGAGGTGAGGGAGGGGGGCAAAGAAAGAAAACTTGAGCTTTCATCTTCCTTCCCCCCTCTCATCTTAGTCTTGGAAAAAGAGAGAACTCAATTTGGTGAAATATCTCATTTGGAATATCAATTATCCATCAAAGAAACATCCTGGACGTACTGAACTGTCAGGAGGCTTGTCACTGCCACATGCAAGCCTTCAGAAGTTAAATCTAAGGAGGGAAGATGTTGTTGGAAATCTTTTCCCATATGACACACTGTCTGTCTTGCTAAAACAACTCTTAATTAGTTCTTCTTTTTCTCCTTCCCTTCTCCCCCTTTATTTATTTTTATTTTTTTAATATGCAGCACCAGGGAAAAATTGGAGTTAAATTTAATGTTGGAACTGATGACATCTCTATCGAAGAGATCAACGCAATCATTAATGATGGAAAATACCATGTAGTACGTTTCACGAGAAGTGGTGGCAATGCCACGTTACAGGTGGACAACTGGCCAGTTATTGAACGCTACCCAGCAGGTAAGTGCTTACACAAACTTTTGTGTGTAAAAGGGTGGGGAATGTGTGGAGAATTGATCATTTTGCTCCTCTTTTAATGCAACGTCAGCTCCTTTGCAGTGTTTTAGTAGCTAATTAAGTAGTTAAAGAGTCTGGAGCAATATGCAGTTCATGATGACAGCATTTCCTAATTAATTTAAAAGCATAAATTCAAGTTATTACTGGAAGTGGAAAGATACAGTTATCAAGGCTTGAAATTGTGAGTTTGTTTCTTGTTTTCATTTGCTTTTATTGGATTATTGTTATTTTTTTGGGGGGGAGGGGAGGGGAAAAGGCTTTGACAAAAGCTACAAAGTAAAGAAACTCCCAAATCGATCTCCAACTGATTGGGTAAAACATTTCTGAGGAATAGGTTGTCTGTGTTCTTTTAATTACAAAAAGTTATTAAAACGTTTGAATTTAGCAGAATTGTTCCAAGTGTAAACCAAAAGGTGTTCAGTTATTAGCTGAAGAACCAACCAATCAAATTAACATGCATTCACTTAAAAATGCAAACTATGCTATATTATTTATGTAGGTGATGCTGGTTACTTCAACATGACCACTTGTGTTAATACAGAGTTTCCTTGATTGGGCCCATATTTAATTTTATGCAGACGTCATGCACCGAAGATTACCTTGTTACTGATTTTATTCATTTTTAAAGGCAACATTTTTTTCAGATATGCAAACCCTTTCTCACTGAGTACAGCTACTGAGCCATTAAGGGTAATTTACAAATGTGCACGTTATCTGTTAACAGTTGTTATAAGTGTTTATACTATTAATAAAAATCAGTAAATCCAGAGATCTATTCTGGTCTGCCTATTCACTATTACAGAAATGATGGTTCTGATTTAACAGTAAAAGTGTTTTTTTTTTTGTTTGTTTGTTTGATTGTTTTTTCATTTTGGTGGTGGAACAGGACATTGGATAAGCCATTCTCTGTTCCAGTTATTGATATTTAGGATTTGTTTTTTAAGTTGGTGTTTGGGTAGCAGTCCAACAGTCAAACTGATTTAAATAAATAAATAAATAGAAAAATATTCCACAAGTGAAATATCACCTTTCAGATAATTTCTTGTAGATAATTTAGAATTAAAAATAAAAATGAAAATATGGATCTCAAGTGAAATTACTATAGCAGGCATTGTCTGGGGAAAAAAAAAAAAAAAAAAAAAAAAAAAGACACAACAATTTATATGCTAATATGTTATGAAAGAGTGACAGTTCTGGCTCTTAGCCATGATTCATGGCTTTAAGTTAGATATATCTCTGAGAAGTGTTAATCTCTTGGGAAAAGAGTTTGGAAGATACTGAATGAAATATGTCCTGTGATCTTTCAGATATTCCTGTTTCCTCCTTCTTTTCTAACTTTTACAGTGCTTGACAAATGGTAGCTGAAATAAGATGGTAGAAGCTGGGGAGAAGCATGTTTTAGTTAATGTTTGAGCTGTATGTAGCAGAATGGAATATATATATATATACACACACACACACACACATATATATAAAATACATAAATTATTCTGTTCTGTTTCTTCACAAAAATACAACATGGTTACAACAAGGATGAACTGCAGTTGAGTTCTGAGGATATTGGCACACAGAATTTGTTTACACTGAACATAGATGGATACAGAAAATACAGTGATTTCCCTGGGATGGGATTACTGGAGGTCGAATTTTTACTGTGATAAAAACAAAAATTACAACTTTTTGAGTTTCTTCAAGCAATCCATGCACAACCTACATTTGAAGGCATTTTCAGTTGTTTCATCAGCGGGGGTACAGAATTCCTTGACTTATTTTATTGCTGGATCTTCCAAGACTACTGTTGGTCTTCAGTTTCCTTAAGTTTCTTAATTTCCTTTCCTTTAGTAATTTTTTATGGCTCTTTTATTCCATAGCATTGCTTTTGAAACCCATCCTCACCATTTTAATCTTCCATTTCTTCTCCTCCCTTTCCATCATGAAAGTGTCTAGCCATACCTTTCTTTTATATTTCCATGCTGTTCCATCAGGTTAGGTATTCGCTTACATCCTTTTAAAACTACTTTATTCATAGACTGCTGCTGAGGTAAGTTATAGAAAAGACATAGGCCTGTCCAGAAGACTATAATGCCTTTGACCAAAGTTGATACTGCTCTGAACAGATTAATAGCACTCTATTAAAAGATATCACTGCCAGTTCAGTTCTAAAAGTGATATAAGACAACACAGTTTGGCAAATGCTGCTGCACCCAATTTAGATGTCCTACTGATGTTGCTGTTTCAGTGACTGACAATAGTGCTTGGCATTAGTGATTAACCAACAAATTTGCGAATTGCTCCTCTTTTTGATGGAGGACATTTTGTAGTCGTACAAGTTGGAACAAATTTGATGTCATTTGCATGAGTGAGGGCTCATTAGCTTTCAGTTCAGTGCTAGAAAGAATATTCTTTTTGCTTTGTACTTGTTTTCTGGTTTTGTTTTCCTGCATAATTTTTTAATGTGTCCACACCATTGTACATAAGCAAAGTCTTATCTCCTACTTCTGGTTGTTGCTTTTTTTAATTATTATTTTTCATTAAGAATAGAAGCAAGATTAGTAAGTTTGCTTAATTAGCTTAATTAGTAAGTTTGCTATTCTTAAATACACTGGATTTCCAAAACAAACAAACAAACAAATAATGGTTGCCTAAAGCATACCAACTAATCAATTCTCCTCTCTTTACAGTGACAGAATACATTCTGAATTACGCTTCTGGTTGGAGTGTCTGAATATAAGATATTGCACGTTTCTTGGTTTTGATCAGCATCTAAAAATACAGGGTGAAAATTTTCTGAGAGGAAGTTCTGGTCAGAGTTTGAGGATTTTCCAGTTTCATTGCCTACGTAGACTTCCCACAGCCCTATCTAACTGCTGCAGATAATGGCACAGAGGATGGTCTTGAGGCAAACTAACAGTCAGTGTTGTGTTATCTGCTAACAGGATGCCTGTGGGCACCCCAGATGATACTTCAAGCAAGCGACTTTTTCAAAAGAGCTTGCAATGAGACTGTGTGGGATATGTAGGAAGCCTGAACTCAGTCCTGCGTCTCTGGAGCTGCTCAGACTTCAACTCTCTTGTGAAGGGTCTTCCAGCTGGTGCAGCACACATGGTTCTCTAGTGTTGCTTTATCAGCAGTCACAGAAGTAGACATCTTGCAGAAAGTATCATATCTCAATGCTTAAATGGGTTTCCACAGCCAGTTTCTGCAATTTGTTCTAGAGCTGTATGAAATTTAGGCATGATCATAGTTGATGACCACAACCTAGAATGTTTCTTTTGTACATGATTCTCTGACAGTATTGAGGATTATTGTCTGTGCCAATCCGCCTTCAGTTTGTATCTGAGCAGGTGTAAAATGAGAGAGACATAAAAGGGAAAGAGGTGGGATGGGCAGTTATGGAGGATAATTACCCTTGTAAAGGTTGCTGTCTATTTCTGGATTATAGGGGGAGTTTTTTTTTTTTTTAAATCCTAGATATTTGAAGATTTTCAGCAAGGGATAAAATGAAGGGATATGGCCTCAAGTTGTCACAGGCGAGGTTTAGGTTGAATATCAGGTGAAATTTCTTTTCTGAAAGGGTTGTGTGGCATTAGGGTAGGCTGCCCAGGGAAGTGGTTGAGTCACCATCCCTGGAGGTCTTCAAGAAACATGTAGATGTAGAACTTAGTAGCGTGGTTTAGTGGTGGAATTTAGTACTGGATTAAAGGATGGACTAGATGATTTTAGAGATCTTTTCCATCCAGAATGGTTCTATGATTTTCAGAAACATGGGTTTACATTTCAGTACATACATGCTTTTGGATTCCTGTCAAAGTGTTTGTGTGTGTGTGTTTGTGACTGCAAAATTCCTCTCTTGCTGTTTCTCTGAGTGCAATACTAGAGCTATGGGTATGCACACTTCAATTTCTGCCTTCTGTTAAACGTTCATCCTGCTTTCTCCCTTTCTCATTCTGCCAGTTGCCGATGGGTAGCCCTATGATTAGAAATGTCATATTATAGTTTTTTAATAGCTGGGTTAAATGTCCAGATCTCTAATGCATTTGTATGTTCCTCCTATCTTAACTAAATTTGATGTTAAACTTATTTAATGTTTGCCACCCCCCTGCATCTTCCTGAAGAACCTTAATATTTCACCTTGGCCTCTTTTTTTGGATAGTGATTTCCCATTATCCTAACCTGGATGCAGCATAATTTCCAGTCACATTAAACCGGAATGAGAAAACTGCCAACTGTGCAGTCAGATTTCCTGATCAATAGAGTAACCCAATTTCACCCAATGCATATCCTTTCTACTCCTTATGTCAAGGCCGACCCCCTCGGCACAGCCGCAGCACCCGACCTTGTGTTACAGGGGGATTGGGACCATGCCTCACCAGGGGCAGCCTGGGACAGTGGCACGACCAGCCTGCACCCACCAGCTCTCAGAGAGAGGCTGATGGGAGTGGGCGCTGCCTGGGCCACAGCGAGAGCACCCAGACCTGCCTAGAAACAGCCCCAGGAGGGTGGTGCCACGTGGTGCCCGCAAGGCATGGGTAGTGGTGCCAAGGGCCTTACAACTGCCCGCAGCGTGCTGCGGTGGTGGCTGTGGGAGCTTATGTGGTGGGGCACAGGGGTTCTATCCCTCCTCCCTTCCAAGTCCATCCTGTCTGCTGTCAGTCTCTGTGACTGCAGTTTTTAACTTGGTCTCTCCCAGGCAGAGAGCTTGCCCCAAAAAGACTGTGGCAACCCAAAGGGAGGGCCTGTCCAGAATCACAGAATTGTAGGGGTTGGAAGGGACCTCAAGAGATCATCGGATCCAACCCCCCTGCCAAAGCAGGTTGCCCAGGTAGGCATCCAGATGGGCCTTGAGTATCTCCAGAGAAGGAGACTCCACAACCTCCCTGGGCAGCCTGTTCCAGTGCTCCGTCACCCTCACCATGAAGAAGTTCTTTTGCATGTTGGTGTGGAACTTCCTGTGCTCAATTTTGTGGCCATTGCCCCTTGTCCTGTCTGCACAAACCACTGAAAAGAGGTTGACCAAATCCCTCTGTCTCCCACACTTAAGATATTTGTAATCATTAATAAGATCCCCTTTCAGTCTTCTTTTCTCAAGGCTGAACAGACCCAGGTCTCTCAGCCTTTCCTCATAGGGAAGATGCTCCAGGCCCTATATCATCATTGTGGCCCTCCGCTGGACTCTTTCCAGGAGATCCCTGTCTTTTTTGTATCAGGCAGCCCAGAACTAGACACAGTACTCCAGGTGAGGCCTGACCAGGGCAGAGTAGAGTGGGAGGATCACTGTAGTGAGTTTACGTGGCAAGGTTTTACTAGCAGAGGGCCATAGGGGTGGCTTCTGTGAGAAGGATCTAGAAGCTGCCCCATGTTGGATAAGGGCCCCACTGCTGACCAGAGCTGAGCCAATAAGCGATGTTGTTTTGCGCCTCTGTGAGAGCATATTTAAGACAGGGAAACAAACAAAAAAACGCTGCGGCACACAGCAGCTGGGAGAGTGAGAGGACTGAGGAACAGCCTTGCAGGAACCAAGGTCAGTGAAGAAGGAAGAGGAGGTGCTCCAGGCGCCGGAGCAGAAGTCCCCTGCGGCCTGTGGTGAGGACCATGGTGAAGCAGGATGTCCCCCTGCAGCCCATGGAGTGCCACGGTGGAGCAGGGTTCCATGCTGCAGCCTGTGGAGGAGACCACAGTGGAGCAGTTGGACCTGCACTGATGGAGACTGTGGCCTGTGGAAGACCCCTACCAGAGCAGATTCTGGACTGGACCGGTAGCCTGTGGAAGGGAGACCACACAGGATCAGGTGACCTGGCAAAAGCTGCTGCCTGGGGGGGGAATCCACGTTGGAGCAGGGAATGTGATCACTGAGGATAAGGATAAGGCTGAGGTTCCCAACACCTTCTTTATATCTGTCTTCAGTAGCCAGATCAGTCATCCTCAGGGTACTTTACTCCCTGACGTGGACACCCCCTGTGATTCAGGTAGAGAATCACCACCTGTGATCCATGAAGAGACAGGGACATGCTCCTCCATCTGGAATGTCACCAGTCCATGGGACTAGATGAGCTCCACCCTAGGGTGGTGAGGGAGCTGGTAGAGGTGATTGCAAAGCCGATTTCCACTGTCTACCAGTGGTCATGGTTGTTTGGAGAGGTCCCAGAGGATTGGAGGCTTGCTGATGTGACTCCCATCTACAAGAAGGGCTGTAAGGAGGACCCAGGGAACTACAAGCCTGTCAGCCTGACCTCAGTTCCAGGGAAAGTTATGGAGCAAATCAACTTGGGTAAGATCACCTGGCACTTGCGTGGTATCCAGGGGATCTGGCCCAACCAGCACAGGTTCACAAAAGTCAGGTCATCCTTGTGCAACCTCATCTCCTTCTATGATTGTGTGACCAGACTGGTAGATGAGGGAAGCGCTGTTGATGTAGTCTACATAGACTTCAGCAAAGCCTTTGACACGGTCTCCCACAGTATTCTCCTGGGGAAACAGGCTACCTGTGGCCTGGACAGGTATACTCTTCTCTGGGTAAAGAACTGGCTGGAGGGCCATACCCAGTGGGTAGTGGTTAATGGAGTTAAGTCCAGTTGGTGTCCTGTTAGAAGTGGTGTCCCCCTATCTTGTTTAATATCTTCATTGAAGACCTGGACGAGGGGATTGAGCGTACCCTCAGTCAGTTTGCGGACGACACCAAGTTGGGAGGTAGTGTCGATCTCCCTGAGGGTAGGGCCTCCCTTCAGAGGGATCTGGATAGGCTGGACTGCTGGGCTGAGGCGAATGGGATAAGGTTTAACAAGGCCAAGTGCCGGGTCCTGCACTTTGGCCACAATAACTCCATGCAGTGCTATAGGCTTGGGGCCGAGTGGCTGGAAAACTGTGAAGAGGAAAGGGACCTGGGACTGTTGATCCATGTTCGGCTGAACATGAGCTGGCAGTATGCCCAGGTGGCCAAGAAGGCCAATGGCATCCTGGCCAGTATCAGGAATAGTGTAGCCAGCAGGAGCAGGGAGGTGATCATCCCCATGTACTCTGCTGTAGTGAGGCCGCACTTTGAGTGCTGTGTTCAGTTTTGGGCCCCTCACTACAAGAAAGACATTGAGGCCCTGGAGCATGTCCAGAGACAGGCAACAAAACTGGTGAGGGTTCTGGAGCACCAATCCTTTGAGGAGCTGCTGAGGAAGCTGGGGTTGTTTAGTCTGGAGAACAGGAGGCTCAGGGGAGACCTCATTGTACTCTAAAACTTCCTGAAGGGAGGTTGTGATGAGGAGGGGAATCAGCCTCTTCTCTCAGATAACTAATGATAGGACTAGAGGGAATGGCCACTGGTTGTGCCTGGGGAGATTTAGATTAGATAGCAGGAAAAACTTTTTCTCACAAAGAGTGGTCAGGCACTGGAATGGCCTGCCCAGGGAGCTGGTGGAGTCACCATCCAGTGACAGATGTCTTCAGGAAACACCTGGACAAGGTGCTACGAGATATGATTTGGTAGCTTAGTGGGTAGTATTGGTGATAGGAGGACAGTTGGACTAGAAGATTATATAGGTCCTTTCCAACCTTGTGTTTCTATGATTCTGTGATTCTATGATTTTCTTATCTTCTCTGTTTCAAAATTTTGTTTTATTTTGCTCTTTTGAATGCCTGTCTGCTTTTGTGGCTATGGTACTGCACCACAATAGCAACTCCAGCTACTACTGTGAACTGGCTGTTCTTGTAAATTTAGTTAGGTAACAATTACAGAATGAAATATAGATTTGCTAGGAATGCATTTATGGGAAGAAACCAAAGGACTTGCTAAATTGGGTCGAAGTGAACTAATAATTATGGCCAAAGGCGAAACAGAATAACAGAATGACAAGAAATTGGGTTTAGTAATGTCAAAATATTAATTTCAGTGTTTTCTAAATAAAATGTTCTAAATTTTCATGTCAGGATTGCCCAGTGTTTATAAGCAATTATAGTGATCTGAGAACAAAGCATTTCATTTAATTTGAAGCAACCTTTTCTTCTTTACCTGAAATAAAATCTGTTTCAGTTCAAATCAGATGGGTGTGTGTGTGTACACAAAACCTTCCTCACAGCGATATTCATAACCATATTTCATAATAAGAAAAACATTTTCTTAATTTTCTATTTTTTTTTTCCTTTAGTAGCAAAGGACGTACACTTTACCAGTCTAGGAAAGTATATCAGAAAAAGCTAGCCGACTTTCTGAAACCACAGTATCACCATTTATTGTGAAGGATTTTCAAAATTACTTTTCTGTGAATAACACTATGTTTTATGCTGTCAGAGAGAATTTGCCCAATGCTGACCTTTTTTTTTTTTTTTTTTTTTTTTAAATTTTTACCTTTTTTTTTTTTTTTTATCATAAATCAGGTTGTTACATATGGATATAAGATGATCTACTAGATATTGGCCTACTGGTCTATGGTTTCAAAGCTATTCACACTGCTGGGAATACTCAGCAATTCCTGAGACCCAGAAGCAGTTTGGAAGATACAGTCTGCTGTAGACAAATATCTATAACTAATCCTTCCCAGTCAAACTCAGTTATTTCTGGCCAGCCTTAGGAAAGCATAACTAATTACATAACTTTAATACTAAATTGCAACTGTACTCGTGCTCCACAGTTAAGCACCTTGTCGTAGCCATGTGTCATAGACGTACATTTGATGGCACAGACATCTCTCACAAGCAATTGACACAAAGATTGTCCAAAATACTACTAGAGGAACAGATGTATCTCTGTGATTGTGGAGTATAACTTATGAATGAGCACACACACCAAAGAAGTATCTATGCGATAGTCCTTGTATATTGGCAGAAGATCGAACCAGAGGCTAACGATATGGTCAGTGCTGAGTAGCTCTGTGATATGGCAATTGGCAACAGAAGTTTTTAGGACTTGAGTATAATATATAATAGTTCTGCCATGAATTTGGGTTTTAGTTTTTTTGTTTTTGTTTTTTCTTTATCACTTAAAGATAATACCCTGAGAGCACAGGTGTCTCAGGGACTTTCCCTGAATCTGTACACTAAATTAGATTCTAATTGTGGAACATCTGAGAGCTAGGTGAAGGGGATATCACATTTAAATGCTTCTCTTGTTCTCTGTGTTCTGGAAACTAGACAGTGTATTTGCCACCTTTTCATAGGATACACCTGACTTTAAATTATATGCTGAGAGTCAGCTATTACAGTGCACCCCATTTAGAATAAGTGATATCCATTTGTCTCGATTTTCTAAGTTGAGATTAAACATAAAATTAACAGAAGACATTTGTGTTGGTACACTTGTTTCTCCAGAATGGATTAGTATTTCTCAAGAAATCCATGTAAGTGTCTGACATGCATACCAGTAGGCTTATAAATACCTTACAAATTCAAGCCCCTACAGCTACATCTGAATACAATTAAAGATCAGTTTTTCAGGCCTAAGTGTTGTGTCCAGAACAGATCTTGGGCTCTTTCACAAATATGCTTTTGAATATTCTAATAAAATGGACAGACAGTCTGAAATCAACATATCCATGCAAAATTATAATGATGAAGGAGGTAGGAACCTAACAAGTAAATGGTCATTCAGCATTTGCCTTGCCTTGCATTTGCTGTAGGGTCATTTTTGAAACCTCCATGGCTATTGCTGTTGAGACCTGGGAATTTCACGGTGTTTTCCATGCTGAAATACTGAGTCATTTTATTGATTTATTTGTCTGGAAACACATCATCTTCACCATTTTTTTTTTTTTCCAGAGTTGTTTCCTTCTTTCGATAGCATTAATGACTTGGGCTCGCCTGATTTTTTTCCAAGTGTTTCCACATTACTGTGAGGATTGAGAAAAGCTTTACCTGTGCTTCTCAATCCTTTAGGCATCTTCCCAGGGCCCTGAAACCTCTTTTGTTAGACTTTAGGCTTTTTGTTTTGATATCACAGGTACCCAGATGATCTCTTTTTGTTTATGTCTCAAGATCCTTTGGTTTAAAATTTATTTTACTTCCTTAGACATTGTAGCTTGAGTTTTGGCAACTCATTTATGTTTCTAACTCTGAAATGTATTGCTTTTTTTTTGTGGATCGAGTCTGTTGTTTTACCTTCTTTCTGCAATATGATAGCATAGTTATTCGGCCTAGTAGTTATTCAGCCTGTTTTTAACCTTGCAGATGCAAGTCCAAATATTTTTTTTTAATGCTTTTACCTTAAAGAATTTCCAAATTACCTTCCTGGCTGAGTCCATCAACCCCTCAGACTGATTACATAATGTGGTTTCCTTCACTTTACCAAATTTTGTTCTTTTGAAATCAAGAATTTGACTTACAGGCTTATTTTTAGTTGTCCTTGTATTAATTTGAATCAACTTACAAACACTCAATCCAAAAATGTCTCCTACAATTAACTTTTCTCTACTGCTTTCATTATTTATTCAAAGTCAAGCTAAAATAGCATTATTTCTCATTTGTTTCCACTGGACAAAATCTTCAATGAGTATTATAGGAAGCCGATCTCTTCTTGTATTCATACAATTCGGTTATAACATGAATGAAAGAAGGCATTTTAGCAGTAAGTAAAACAATTTAAAAATAAGGCAAGGAAATCTGTGACACTCACTTCAGCAAGTCCTCCAGAGCATAGTAAGGTGCAAGGAACTAATTTAGCAGGAATCAAAATAGATTAAAAGTTAATCAGACTTTCTGAGACACAAACCATCATTTAAGTGATGGATGTAACTAGGCCAGCATGCTACCTTAGCTTTCTTAATATGTAGTTGCACAACTGATTTCTTCCATCTCTTTCTGATGGACACAGCTCTGATTACTGTTTTGTCATAATCCAATGTGTCTAGGTTCCAGTACAATTTTATTGTAAATGTGAAAGATTGATTCTAACAAAAAGGGTGATTTATTTTCCCTTTCTCTTTGGGGAAAATCCTTTTACAGCTTATCTAAAATCAATGAAATAACATTAAAAAATAATAATAATAAAAAGCCCCACCCTTTGAGAGATTAACAAATTGTTCTGTCCTTCTGTTTTCTTCAAATAAAGAGCCTAGGTAATACCCAAACAAGATTAAAGTAAGTCTGTTGTCGAAAAGTGGTTTCAGTAAAGTTTCCTAAATCAGCTTTTTAATTTGACAGCTTATCATTTTATTTTATTTTATTTTTCCTGTCAGATAATGCTAGATAATAGTGCTTCTCTAAGTCAGCAGACAGATTTTCTTTTTTCCTTTATTTTTCATCTTGGATATCCTGGTGAAATACAAAGGCTCATCCCTTCTTAGACTTGATAGATCCTGTAATTAAATTCAGATCTTGATAAAAGTTGTGGTACAGTTGTCATTACTTGATCACAGAAGGCACTACACCTTTCAGTTAAATACAGCAAGATGGCACAATGCATCTAGTTTAGAAGGAGAAAGAAAATGTCAAATGAGCAATGAGTCAGAAAGAGGTGCTCTAAAATACTAACCGAAACCAATATCTATTCTTTCTGTGTCTTGTGGTAAAGGATAGCGCCTATACCTGTTTACAAGAATTAGGCATAAGGTGATATGAAAATAGAGTTTAAGACCACAAGTTGTGGAGATTCAAGTTAGAGGAAGGATCTGGAAAGTGGAAGAGAAAACAGACCGCACAATGAGACATGGCAAATCTGTCACAGCAGGTCTTCCATTCACCTCTTTGAGAAAGCCATTATTAACAATCCCATTAAAAGTCAGATCACAGAAGATGAAATATTACTAATATATAGAGATTCTTTTCCACACATTTATTTGGTTTGAAGCTTGCAGGTAAATTTTCTGTGTAACCTACAATATCATAAATTACCCAATGTAGTAGGATAAATTAAAAATCAAGTATTAAATATGGTGTTGGTTGAAAAGAAAAGAATTCAATCAAATTATTTTTTTAATACTCAGTAGCTTCTTTACATTGTAATACTTATAGAATCAATTTCTTAAAATATATTTGTAAGTCTGGCAGAAGCATGTTGTCAAAGCCAAGTATCAAACACTATATTCCATTATTTCTCTTTCCTTTCAGCCTGCCCTCCAGTAGGTTCATAGCTGACTTGTTTGAGGTTACGCAGGATTTTATGTAACATGTCACTCTCTAAGCCAAACTAACATCATCTAACTTCAGTAAAACTACTTGTGTGCAACAAATACTAACAAATAAGCATTGCCATGGTTGTGACTGTGTTCCTTGTTTTAGATGACTGGGTGGGCATACACATGCATTTCCTCTAACGCTGATATTGATGCTGCCATTGGCTGATAGAGCATGTAACAGTGTGTGATAGTGTACTTCTGTCACGTGTTCCTCCTGTAACGCTGTTTGTTTCCATTAGCTGCTGGGGCAACTGTGAAGTCAGTGTGAAATGGGAGCCTTGCTCAGGACAGAACAAATCAATGTAGTGTTGAGCCTTCCAACCAGACAATCTATCATATGGAAAACAAAATTAATTTTTCTGCAAAGTCATTCTGATTTAGATGCTCTTGGAAGATGAGGTATTTTTTTTATTTGGGACACATTTGTGCATATGTCCCCAGATATTTTGCTGGTGTTGTGAGGTGTGACAGGAGAATAGTACTTTATGTCTTCAGGATAAGAACTTGCATTAACCTAGTTCAGAAACAGTTGCTGTAATTCATACTGCAGCAGGGAAAACAGCAACTTGCTCTGTCCTAGATATGTTTTCAAGAGTTCCAAACACCTTATTCCATGGTTAACTGTGTTAAGCAGCTATCCAGAAGGACACAAATCATTGGCGTCTTGAATGTATGAGTGTATATGTCCTTTAGACTCCTTCATGAGAGACACGTAAACACAGGAGAGTATTTCAGTATTCCAGAAGCTATGTACATCCATGTCTTCATCTTGCCATGTGGTTATATTTTTTGCAGTCTCAAACCGTGATTGTCATATTTATATATATATAAAAATTTAGAAACTGTGGTGTCCATGCTTTCAGGATAATTTTTCATGTAGTACAGATTTGTGATTAGTGGCAACTCCATTGTAACCAATTCTATGGTTATATTCTACAATTGTATTATATCGTGCACTTAAAAATAAGTTCAGAGTTAAGTTCAAGGAATACTCAATAAGTTCAGGGAGTTATCCTGACCCTAGCAAGGTGTAGCTAAACCACAGGGTCTTCTTTTGCAGCCTATCCTACCTGTCAGTAAAAGAGTGATTTGCTTGTATGATTTATACAACCTAGAACCCTTATGAGCTAAAAAAATAAATAAAAAAATAATAATAATAATAATAAAAAAAATTAGATTCTATAGTACAAACCATCTCAAACGCATTTGAAGCAGAAATCAAACACCCATTGCTTTATTAGATGTAGAATATGTAGTGAAACACATCCTGATTTCACCCCCTTATTGGTGGGTGTTAACTGAATTAAAGGCAATGAAGTTACGGCCTTAGAAATTGGTTTAATTAAGATGTGAATGGACTAAAAGACTGAGAAGCAAAGATAGTGTTTTCCTCAATTCTCCTCATAATGGGGAGAGATAAGAAAAAGGTGAGCCCAGGTCATCAAATTTGGTCATCAAAGTCTTGCTCCCAGACTGGTGCCTCCACCAGAATTTTGGGGTTTGTAATCATAGAATTGTTGAGTTTGGAAATGGCCTCCAAAATCATTAACTCCAACCAGTAACCTAGCACTACCAAATCTACCACTAAACCATGTCGTTAAGCACCACAACTTTTAAATGTGATTTAACAGGGACAGTGACTTAACAACTTCCCTAGGCAGCCTGTTCCAATGCTTCACAATGCTTTCAGTGAAGAAACTTTTCCTAATATCCAACCTAAATCTCCCCAGGAGCAACTTGAGGCCATTTCCTCTTGTTCTATCGCCTGTAGATAGGGAGACGACACCAATCATTGCCCTGCTACAACCTCCTTTGAGGTAGTTACAGAGAAAGATAAGGTCTCCCTGAGCCTCCATTTCTCTAAGTAACCCCAGTTTCCTCAACCATTCCTCATGAGACTTGTTCTCTAGACTCCTTACCAGCTTTGTTGCCCTTCTTTGGACACACTCCAGTACCTTGAATGGAACAGCAAAAAGTAATGAGAGATGCGGTTCAGAATGGAGATTAGGAAAAAATTCTTTGCACTGGAAACACTGGAACGGGCTTCCTAGTGAGGTGATTGATGTCTCATACCTGCCAGTGTTCAAGAGGCATTTACATAATACCCTCAAAAATATGTTTTATCTTGTGGTTAGCCCTGAAGTGATCAGGCAGTTGAATCTGACGATCTTTTTAGGTCCCTTCCAACTATTCTGTTCTGTTCTATTTTAGTGTTCTCATTTTCCTCAGTGGACTATTTCTAATGGCCTTTCTGGTGCAGCATCAAATTTAGTGGACATGAAGAATTTAAATGAAACACAATGTTTTCCAGGTTAAGTGTATATGTAGAAAGAAAAATAAAATAAAATAAAATAATGATTCCCCTGTTTTACAGAGATGATAGGCATTAACAGACTTCTGGTTTAAAAGTTCAAAATTGCAGTTGCATAATATGGAGAGAAGAACAAATATGCCTTTTTTCAAAAGAACAATCTGTACCAAAATTTTATTTCAACTGTATCTGGGTGTGGGAAGAAGTTTGGAAAATATGCATTCATTTTTAGAGTATAGAAATTACCCAACAGCAATTTTCAGCTAAGGGTTTCTTGAGCACCTCACTTCAGGAGCCTACTCCTGTAGTTCTCTCTCCTGCAAATTCATACATGTTTTTGTCTAACCAATGATATAAACTCAGACTGAAGACAGTGCTATGGTTGCACGAGAGATACCTGTAGCTGATAGCTGGTAGATACTCTGTAAATGTGATTAGCAGTGAGTATAATTAGTTTTTCATCAATCAGCTTGAGTTAATAAACTCAGTATTGCATACAACAAATAGTTACCCATGAGTAGCACTCATTAACTGGAAACATCTCCAGTGGGAGAATTGTACTGGTCTTGAATATATGTAACACTTCGATAAGTGGCCTGGAAGTCTGCATAACATCTGTCACTGATGCATGATCGTTAGAAAAATAACCAAACAAAATAAAGGTAAGTAGCAGGCCAGGCAAACTGTGGTGTGTGAGTGCGATTGCTTGGGAAGCCAGGAGAATTTAAAGAAAGTTAGACTTCAGCAGCGCTGAGTTCTGAGGCATGGATCTAAGACCAAAAAGTGAAGGTTATGGCAACATAACAAGGTACAATGTCCTGGAAATATAGGATTCTGAGAAGCACTTGAGGGATATCATCTTTCAGACTGCTGAGGATGAAGCATCATGTGTTTCTATGACAAAGGAGATTATGGAAATTGCTCTGTGAGCACAAAAGGCTGAAATGTAGGAACTGCTGAGGATTTTGCCACCCTTACAACAATTTGAAAACAGCTCTAAAACAGATATCAAAGCCTATAACTGTACCTGGAGTCTGTTGTTCTATGGAGAAAAAATGGAGTGTGTGTAAAAAGAGCCCAAAAGATGTTCTTTCTATATTGATTTATAGTGTCGAAACAGAAATTAAGAAATGACTCGATCACAGTGTAAGTACTTTCAGGGGGAGAAAACACTAGGTGCCTGCAGTGTTTTTAAGCCATTCCTGGAAAGCCATAACTAGAACTAAGAAGTTGAAGTAAGAAACAGAGAGTGTACTTTCAAAAGTGAGCCTTCAAATTCAATGCTAAAATGATTTTCCTTTTTGTGTGTCATCATGTTCGTATAAGATATTTTCCTGGATGAGCTGTTTGAGCCCATTACAGGTTATGAATTAACTAAACAATAGATTTTTGGCTGAATGGAGAATCAAGGGGGTCAGTATTAATAACCTGTGATATATAGATCAGATCATACCTCTGCCTGTATTAACAGCGTATTATCAATATAAGAATACTTAATTCATATAGTAGAATTGTGTCCCTAATGCGGATATAACTATACCTTCCCAGGAATTAATCAATTAATACCAGAAAATAAAAATGTTACGAGGTATAATTTCTGTAATTTTTATATCCAGAAACAATACTGTGCTATACAGCAACTATACAATGCTTTAACATGTTAGCATTATTGCATTAAATTGAGAATCTGCTTGCACAAGAGCTGAAAATGAATTCTGAAAATACTATCCCCACCTTAATGTATCATTTATCTTTTTCTTTCTCACCTTATATATATACATACACATTCATAAATCCTGGTAGCTACAAAAATGACTTCGGTTAGTTGCTTGCTTGGCCATTCTATCTCTTATCTCAATTAACAGTGTGTTACATGTATTTTTTCAACAACTGATTTCAGTTAAAGAGCAGTCTATGGAATATGCTTGGGTACAGCTAGCTTTTCCAGCTGAGTGGCAGAGATGAGCCATGTCGCAAGAATTTCTCACAAATAATCTTTTGCCCTTACATTTCTCTTGTCTGCTATTGCTGTGTGGATGTGATGGCCATAGGTGTCCTGTACAAAAACAATCAATCAAACAAACAAACAAACAAACAAACAAAAAGTGTTGTTACTCTAATCTTTACCAGAACTGTGTTTTAGCCTTTTGCTTTACTGATGGTAACAATCCATACTGGCACTTAGACGTATTTAGACTTACCTGGGTTTAATTCAGCCTTAGCTGTGAGAGTGTGTTTTGAGGCTGTAGTGTTCTACTTTGGAAACACTGTAAAATCCATACATGCATTAATAAAGGCAGAGACTGTAGACAACTTTTCCCATTTAACCTATTGATTTCATGCTAATACTTTCAAGGGTGAGGGTGGACAATGGATTAATGGAATGATGTAATCCTTCCTTCTTAGAGTCCTGAATCTTGTCTTGAAAATATGCTTATTAATCTGAAACGCATTATTTTTTTATTAGTAAGACATTGGCACATTTTAGTCATTTCTGTTTTAGTCATTTTCTGATTAGTCACTAATCAGAAAATCATACAATCATTTGGATCATCTAGTTCCAAACCCCTTGTCATGGGCAGTTATACCTTTCACTAGATCATGTTCCCTGAAGCCCCATCCAGCCTGGACTTGAACACATCCAGGGATGGGGCATCCACAGCTTCTCTGGGCAACCTTTGCCAGTCTCACCTTCATAATAAAGAATTTCTTCAAATACATAATATAAATTACCATCTCTTAGTTTAAAACCTTTACCAGCTTTAAGTTTAAAACCATTACCATAACCAACACCAACTGTCTCAGCCTGTCTTTATAGGAGGGGAGCTCCAGCCCTCTGATCATCCTTGTGGCCCTCCTCTAGACCTGCTCTAACAAGTCTACGTCCTTCTTATGCTGGAGACCACAGAGCTCGATGTAATATTCCAGGTGGGGTCTCACGAGAGCAGAGCAGAGGAGTAGAATCACCTCCCTCAACCTGCTAGCTACATTTCTTTTGATGCAGCCCAGGATATGTTTGGTTATCTGGGCTGCAAGCACTAAATTCCAGCTCATGCTCCTTTTCTCATCCACCAATACACACAGGTCCTTCTCCTCAGGGCTGTTTTAAATTCTCTCATGGCCCAGACTGTATTCATTTCAGGGATTGCTCTGACCCAGGTGCAGGGACCTTGCACTCAGCCTTGTTGAGCTTCATGGGGTTCACGTGCACATCTATTATTGTCATCATTCTTACTACTGATCATTTAAAAATCAAAATACTTTAACTACCATCTTGCATTATATTTTAATAATGCATTAGTTCTTCATGTTAGTGAAGCTACTAGAATTCATAAAGATGTAAAGATGATAATACCCTTATCTAACTCCTTCAGTATAGTGGGTTTCAGTAGGTATTTAAAAGGTCAAGTGGTTTCCTGAGAAAAAGTGGATGTGTAAATTGTGCTAGCAGAGCTATTTTCTTTCAGAAGTTGTTCTTTTCCCTATTTAACTTCTCATATGTGTGTTGATATAGAAGTAACATCTACTTTTTGGATATTGCATCAGCAAGTGTATTCTTGCAAAAGAAAATGAAAAAGTAAACATACTGACAGTTGACTAGTGATTGCATATTTCCTTGCAAATTCATATATGTTTAAATTGTTTAATATTATTATCTATTTATTTATTTCCGTGGAAAAACATAACTCTGAAAATCAAGGAGATAAATTTAGACCTCCACAAAAATTGACTGCCAGGCTTGTCTTGTCCATCTAAAATGTGGCCTTACTAACTTTAAAAAAGAGTATCTCTTACTATGAGAATGTGTTTTGGGCACGAACTTAAAGATTTGACTATTCTGATTTAGCTAGTACAGGTCAAATCCCTTATGTTAGATGTGGTATTGAAGCAGGTGGTTTTCCCTTCTGGATCCCAAAGGCTACTTACTTTGAAACCACCTGAGACCTGAAAATGTCAAAGATCTGTAGCCTTAATGGCCTTTTTAGGCCATGATTTAGCAATGCATTTGAGAGCTTCCTTCTGTGGTTGATGTCTAGCATGTCTATAAGTGCTTCTGAAGAGTAGGGTACAATGAAATGGACTTTCAGTAGGAATGATAGGTGACAACAGATAGATAGATATTTCTCATATTTATCCCCCTCCCTTTACAGGCACTTTATCCAGCAATGGCTCTTTTTCCCCATCTAGACATGGATTATATGAGGAGTCATGAAGCATAAATTTCAAGAATGTGACAAATATGTTAAGATAATCATCTCTCTCCTCCCTTGAGACCTTTCTAAGTCATAGAGGAAGGTAACTCAATATAAGAGGTTTTAACATAGAAATACATTGTTTGAGCAATACAGTTTTACAGTTTTTAATTTTCTTCCAGATCAGTATCTCAAAGCAAAATAAAATATTTCACAATAACTGTCTTCTCAGACTGCACAAAAAAGCACACGTCTGAACTCCAGAAAAGAGGCTAAGAATAATCACAAGAGGAAAGTATTTTGCTAATTGGAAACCCTTTGCCATTTTACCGAAAAACAGCAGTGTTTCGTAAAAGTTGTGGTGACATGCTACATATCATAGATAAATTTGAGTGGAAAATATTAAGGAGGCTTATATATATATATAATTGCGGAATCAGATTATTTCACTTTTTAACAGATAGAAATAAATCAATGGCCACTATGATATTGTGTGGTGGACTGCTCATTGTAGTTCTGCAGTCCTAAAACACCCCTCTTCCTTTATCTCAGTGAGCATGTGTTTCTATTATTTAGTTTCTGTTTCTATACTTTGCCAAAAGCATTAAAAAAAAAAAAAAAAAAAAAAAAAAAAAAAAAGCTCTGTGTACAAGTTTAAACCTTAAACCTTTCAATTTGAAATAGATTATTCTTTTATAGTAAAATGTCTGCAAGGCATAAATAAACAAATTGAAATGCCACTTTTAGACAGAACTGAAAGTCTGGAGTTTGCTTTGGCCAAGGGCTACTTTTTTGCTGCACTGCTGACACAAAACAGATTCTTCTCTCTTAAATGCCATTTTATATCTATATGGGTGCATTTGGTTTCTTCTGCTTGGCAAAGTCTTGTCCAAATAATGACCTCAATTTTGTTCTTTCTGTTGGCTTGCATATAATTGTACATATTCATAGGAGAATGAGCTGACACAGTTTCAGCAGATGCAGTTAATGTGACAAAACACCTGTATGGTTCAGGATATTGGGGCACAGTGGTGGTGAACTGTAGTGTTATCATGTTTCATGAAAGAACATGAAATCAACCTTTTTAAGTTTTGCAGTTGCAGTCAAGTTTGTCTGCTGTTGATGAGAGTTGATACGGATTGCTTTGGATTTCTTATGTTTATTGTGTCTCTGGTCAATTAATGAAAGTGAGTTATTCTCACTATGCCCCACATTGCTTCCAAACAGTCTGTTAGAGCAGTTCAATTGCAGTGGCTTTGGTGAACACAACTGAAGGCCAATTACGTTAATTATTGCATAAGCAAGAGCAAAATTTAATCCCTGGAGATGTTTTTTGTTGGTTTTTTTTTTTTTTTTTAACGTTGTTTTAAATAATTTTTAATGTTGCAAATGGTCCAGAAATAATATATGAAAAACATAGTTTCCCAAAGCCTTTCACCAGCTACAATAAAATGCAATGATATGAGCAATTGCACAGTGTGTCCTTTTCTGTCCTCAGCACTTGCAGTGTGGTTGAACTTAATTAGGAAGTTTGTGCGTAGTTAATAAGACCTTTCTCATTTATGGCTTCTACCTGAATACTAGATACTCATGGGATTAGAGACCAATAGAAATTTAAATAAGAGCTGAGCATGGTGTTTTCCATTTGCCATTGTTCATTTATATAATGTACTGTTTCTGTCAAGAGACATTCTATATAGTAGTTCTTTGCTAGCACGAAATGAAGATCATCCAGATTGCTACCTGGGCAAAAGTCAGAAGAACATATTCAGTAGTTGCTATCTCAGATCTAGCTAATTTTAGATACAGTAGGGTTGAAAAATTCTCCATTTTCCCACTGTTGAAAAACTATTGAACAAGAAACTGCTTACAGTCAACTTCTGGTTAAAGTTCTATCAGAAAAGTAACCTTAAATGCTGTGACATTATGACTTAGAAACAGTTAAGAGTCCTTTTACCTTGGAGACCTGCAGAATGTCACTGTTGGAGTGATGTGGGACATGGTACTGTACTTATAACAATTCATTTTTTATTCTTTAATCTTCCTCTTTAATGATTTCTATCAATTTTCTTCCCTATTTTAGCAACAGCCATACGCATTAGCCCCTTAATGCTTCACAGGCAGCACAAAAGATCTTTTTAAAACGCTTGATAACAAAATATGACCTTTAATTTATCAGACAAGTCCTGTGTTTTCTTATCTCCTTCTTGTTGCTTTTCATCTTCTCTTGCTTGCTTTTGATATAATACACCAATCTCAAAGTAAGCAATCCAGCACCGCACAAACCAAGACCAATTGCATTATAGTAAGGAAGTGAGAACCAGGAAGAGTACACTCTTAGTTTAATTACTAATTAATCCCCTAAAAATAATCAAAAACAAAACACAGCACAAGGTGGTTGATTTGAATCAAAGGTTCACATCTCCCTGAGAAGTTAATGAGAGTTCTCAGTTTTATCCTGCAGAAAGTTGAAAAAATATGGTTTAAGATTAGTTTGTTTAATATGCAAGCATGAAGCAAGGAAATTGCAGGTGAGCATGTTTCAGTACAGTTTGTACTATCAGTGGAATGAGCATCAAATTACACATATGTCTTTCAATAAATGTAGTAATTGGGTTCTTCTTTAAGGGAACCGAGGTTGTAGCTTTGTATTTAATTGTGTTTAACCGATGCGTGATTTCACTTTGCAGTAGACTAATGCAGTAGACTCCTGTCAGTCAGTCTGTAAACAGAATATTCTTTTGGGATACTTAATATGCATTATGAGAAATTTGGGATTCCCTCTAGAGAGACAAAGGCCATATATGTTATGGCCATTTACTACCAACTTGGCATATTTGACACATTCAAGTTTGCTTAAGTCAAAGTACATGGCAGTTTCCTTTTTTATAGGTTAGCTCTTCTGTAATAAGGTAAAGCAGTGTACAGTTGCAGCCTCACTTATTTGCTACAAATTCTTTCTCTAATTTTAGCGTTTCTTTGCACTTTAATCGTTTCACCAAGCTGACTGTAAGGTTTGTTCAGGATATGCAAAAGGAAAAAATAAGCATCCTAGAATTGTGTATCTACCTTTTCTTTCAACACTGGAGGAAGCCCATATCAGCCTTTTGGGTATGTAGCTCCACATATAATAGTCTTACAGACTGACCACTGCATACTCCTCTGTATCTCCTAACTTCTCATTCCTGGGTAGTGATGGTGTACTTTATCAGCAGACAAAAGATAGGCAGTTTTATGTGATCCATCCAGAATTTTCTTGTTCCTGGACCAAATATTTTCTAGTCAACTTTGTAGGCATTCAGCAAAAATATGACACTAGGAACAGTGTCAGTGTGTCCCACAAGCCCACTGATTTTCTGGGGTTGACCTGAACCCCTTGTCTTCTGCCGGATTGAACCCAGTTTTATGCCTGTATATCCTGGACCCAGGCTGTTGTGATAGAAAAGGTAATATTATGTTTGCAGGCATAAAGGCAAGCTTACTGATGGCTGCTGCTGACAGGATGCCTTTGTGTAATAGTAAGGCTATTTACAAAGGCAACAGGCAGGACTGCTTGATGAGATGTGTGCCCACATGCCTTCTTAGTGTGGCTGGAAAGTTTAAGATACTCTGGGTCTGCAGTGTACATGAATGTGGAGGTCTAGCCTGAGTGACCTTACTAATGGGTCTTGGGTCAAATAAAGCAATGTAGCCACTGAGTTCTTTAGATGATGGTTAAAGACAGTATTTAAATTTCAATCTTAATATAGCTTTAGAGAATGTCTGGATACTCAAAACTCCTTAGTCCAAATGTGTTGCACTGTTAACATCAATTTACATTTGTACTGTGACAACACTGAAAGCATCCACATGTGGTCTTTGTATTTTCAGTGTATTTCAACATTAATATATCTTTGTACATACAACTGTAGGCATGGTAATAGTAATATACGATTTAGGAGGACTTTACTATGAGCCATTAATGAGATTGGGCTTTCATTTCCTAGCCTAGCCATGTGATACAGTATGGGGAAGGTTGCCTCTATACCCTAGAGCCACAGTTGTTTTATCCCATGCTGTGCAGCTGACACTTCAGTCAGGTTTCATCCTTAACCATATCTGGAGGAATGATATGGGTCTCTGCCTTCCTCCTGCAGATGTCAGAGAAGTTATGATTCAGAAGTAGCACTGTCAAGATTATGATGAGCAAAACTACGGGAGAGGGCTGTTCATAAATGGAGAAAGACCTCTGTTACTTCAGTTTGTTATTTATTTTCCTAGGAGATCACTGAGACTAACAAGGTGAATTTGTATTCTGTTGAAGGGTTTGTTTCAAAGAAAATATTC
The DNA here is from genome assembly GCA_011076525.1 of Nettapus auritus. Taxonomy (NCBI): domain Eukaryota; kingdom Metazoa; phylum Chordata; class Aves; order Anseriformes; family Anatidae; genus Nettapus; species Nettapus auritus. Next base: position 9,916,573 of record CM021767.1, read on the forward strand.
TAGACTTCAGGTTCGTTCTTCACAGACTCAATTTTCAACCTTCTTATTCTCTTTCAAGGATGCTGCTATTTCACATCAATAACTGACACCTTTATTTCTGAGGACAAAATAGAATTACACTCCAGTACTGACAATATAATAAATCAGGAGGGATAAAATACATATTAGTGAAGTTCACGTAGTTGGTTTGTCCCTGATGACCTGTAGATATAAAGGTATGATTAAGTTTTTGGGACTTCTTCTCAATCTTACCACAAGATTTTGCTCTGACTCAAAGATTTGACCTTTGGTGCTCCTCTCCGCTTACCTTGATTCTTTGAAATTACTGTTATTCCCTTGAAGTCTTTCTGTTCATACAGAATTAATACTTTGTTGTGACAAAATATTATCTGTTTGATAAAAGAATGATTCCATTCAGAGTTCAGTAAGGTTAGACAATGACATGGTGCACATTCTGAGTGGAACATTTTTACCCAGCCTTTTTAATCAAAGAATTTTTGGCCATCTACCCAGAGGTGTCATGCTGGGTAGTCATATATCTGTCTACAATTAAAGTTTAGGCATATCATTTGTTTCTTGTGAATTACTGTTGAAAAGCATGCCTGACAAAACACTTAATATTTCAAAAGGGTTACAGAAATAAAATCTCAAAGGTGCAGTTTTATTTAGAGTATGAAAATATTAATTAACCTTCTTGGAAGTATTTTTATGGAAGAAGTTCCTTGTGGTTCACCCTATTGGTAAAAACAAATATAAATAAAGGAAGCATGAAAAATGTTCACTGAATACTCCTGAGAAAAACAATATGTAGTATTTTTGTTTTCCCTACTAGGGATAAGATTACCAGATGTGTAAATGCACATAGTTTTGCTGAATTCAAAGCAACTATTTGGGAAGTATCAGTTATTGAAAATACATATTTGTATTTTCAGTGTGATACTAGGATTTTTGTTGTTCTTAATGTTGTTTTCAGTATTTTCAGTGCTATGTAATTTTTCGAATGTACTTGTTAAGATACCTATGCATCTACTAGTTTCCTCATTAGCAAACCTGTGTGTTCTTCTTGAAACTAAAGCTGGAAAGTTCCACACCATATCCTCCTAGCCTTTCCATTTATATTATCTACTAGAATAATTTAAGCTAATGTAATAGTGTCAAATTGAGATGCATTTGACTATGCACTTTTCTCTCTGATGAGAGATAGGCTAATGTAATCAGCAATTATTTTTTTGTGTGACCTTTACAAATCAAATGGTTATTTCCTTACTTTTCATTTTTATTTTGCTCCCAGTGGTACAAGACTGCTGCAGTTAGTATAAATTAATTTATAGATAGAATCACATTATACTAGGGTTCAATATTCTCAAAAATGTAGGTACCACATGGAGTTTTTAATGAAATAATTCAGAGAAATGTATAAGCTGGCCAGGACTAAATTTATACTGCTAATTTATAGAGGAGTTTCCACGATCACCATAGAGATGTCCTGGAGCAGCTGCCAAGTACTAAAAGTGAAAGGAGCAATAAACTTTGTCTAGGATAAATCCAGCATTAGTAATCAAATTACAGTAGAGAAATGCCATAGTGGTAGCGATCTAGAGTGGTGACTACAGACTGTCCTTTCATCAGGTGCAACTAATGTACACTGACCACTTGTAACAGCAAAGCATTTAATGCCTTCCTGGTGTATGCAGTTGCAAGCACTTCTTCAGTTTGACATGATTGTATGGCGCTTCTGCAGTTTAGGGAGCATTAGTTCATGAATGGCACCCAGTAAATGACACTGAGTGATCTGTGAATCTAATGAGTGAGTGATGATCGATATCCATGAGAATTCTTTCAATTGATTTAATGAATTCTTTATGCACCAAAACCTTTTCTGAACTGTTATTTAGCCTTTTCTTATAAATGACATAGAAGAATCTTTCCTCCTTTGTGTTTAAACACAGATAACAAACTAAGGATACCCAATAGCAACAAAAGTTCATGATTCATTTGTTTTGAGGTAAGGAAGCTTTTTGGAAATAGGATGTTCTTACTTATTCTTTGAATTAACTGATAATACCTCAATAAACACTGCATAAATACTTTAACAAAAAGCTAAATTTAAGTCTTAAAAATAACTGTCTGTCAGGAGATATCAATTGTTAACTCATTGATAAGAAACATGGAGCATTGCATTGTCATGTTGATCACATGACATTCCTCACATTTTTCCTGTACTTCTGAAATTTGCATTCAGTAACCAAAAGTTTGTCATAACTGAAGGAACTAGTTTCAGGCCCAAGATGAAGAGCAGCAATTTCAAAGATCATAACAGGAAAATAAATAAATAAGACATTCTGTACTCTTATACCACGAGTCTTTATCTAAAGCCTTATATTTTAAATTTTCATTTTCCTGAAATAGTAGAAAATTGAATTTTCTAGTAAAATATTGTTTTACAGAGAATGTTTTTGAAAGTTGAGAAGAGAACAAAATGTGCATATGGTAAGATATGTATGTGTATACTTCAATATATACACCAATGCGCTTTTTAATATTGACATGCATACATAATTTGTATAGTACCTTGGAAGGTGGATAGGAGAAGGACATCCTTTCAAAAGGTTGGCTTCTGCCATAGTGAACTACATACATGCTAAACCAAATGAGGGAAACATGGTAAGTAGCAGCTCATGGCATTGCAAAATAAGTATCTGCATAAAACCATGATGGTTTTTGGTACAGAAGCCGTTGCTTTTGCTGTTTGTGAGGGCTACAGAATTGATTCTTCCCTGCAACCCTGTGTTGCTGATAGAGGGGATAATTGTCTGACAAACTAGACAATTGATTTCCTGATTTTGGATAATACTTCGTTTTGATAACTAGCAGTAAGATCCTGCTAACTTAAGTAAATGTGCTACTGCACTCTTTACCATTTCCACTGCAGATACAAGACTCTGTTCATTGCTGGTGAAAGTCAAAAACACTTTAAAGATAGTTTGCACATTGAAGCAAGATTGACTTTGGATTAGGGCTTGAATTTGACTGCTTTTCTTGTATCTCTCAAGTTCTTTTTTATTTTATTTTATTTTTTGTTTTTATTACTATTATTTTTTAAAAACTAATATGAACCAATATAATGGAAGCAAAAGATATTGTTGGTTTAAAATGCTACCACCACCAAAAACCCATACAACGAAGTAAATATTAAGGTTTACCATCTCCTAAGAGAAATTTGAAACAGAAGACAGTAATGGATGTATTTCTGAGGAATAATAGCTATGTCATTAAATCACACACAATATATATAATTAAAAATAAACATTTAAAGTGATTTCCACTTATTCCTCGCTGTCTGATATTTTCATGACTCTATCAACCTTATTTTATGTCATTGTTTTATTTTAAGCAATCGAGGACCTCTGAACAGACTGAGAATAGATACAGTTTGCAAATATGACAAGTTTGTTTTTTGCATTGCAGAGTTCTGAATAGTTCTTAATTTATGAAACCCCAATAAAGATGGCCTCTAGCTAAATTGTAAAGTGTTTCTACATTCGAGAACAAGGTTACTTTTCAGCAAGTCACTTTTGTCAAAGCCTTGGTGTGCCTTCAAGACATGGTCAGCATGTCCTATGAGAATGTAAAAATGGTGAATACCCTGCTCTGTTCTGTATTGTATATTTGGATCACTGGAATTCGTTTAAGTGAAGCAAATAAGAATGCATTGTTTTCTGACTAGGACATATTTTATGGCAGGTCTATTTCTAGACAGCAGAAGTGTGCCTTAAATGGTGATTAAGACTTGTGTTCTTCTTCTTTAAATGACTAACCTGGAGTGAGAGGTTGGATGTCTTTGGAAAACTTAAACCTGTTTCACCTGAACATGTTTAACTAGTTAATAAGAAACATCAAAAAAGACAAAACCCTGAGGTCAATGATCATTTTTTTGTAAAGCCATTCTATGATGTTTAAATTTGTTTTTTTGGGGTCTGTCTATAACATAAGTTTAATAACCTAGCTCAAATGCAGATTTCTAATTTTCAATTAACATAGGAATAATTTTGTTTGCTAAAATAAAATAAATGAATGAATGAAAAGTCTGAACCATGAAATGTTCCAGGTAGCACTTTTTAAAATTCCAAATTTCAAAAAATCATGTGGCAACTGTATAGCTCAAGCTTTAAGTATTAACTTTTAACCTTTGACCTTACAGATTTTAACCAATGAAATGTCTCTTTAAACTTTAAAGGAAACAATGATAACGAGCGCCTGGCGATTGCTAGACAGCGAATTCCATATCGACTTGGTCGAGTAGTTGATGAATGGCTACTCGACAAAGGTAAAAAACATTGATTAAAACTTCAAATAAAAAAATAATTTGAACATAACCAAGTAGTACTTCATTGTAACACTAATAAACATAAAAAATAAATTTCAGTAAAACTAAATTAAAAACAAATTTAAAATAGTAAAATATAGAGTAATATTTGCATACCTTGTATAATAATTTCTCTACATTTCTAGAAGTACCAGCTGTTTAATAATCTTACCCTGATAACTTAAGGTTAAAGGGACTGTTAAATATAATCCACTAACTCAATCTATGAAGGTACTCACAGCAAACATTAACAAAAAATTATAAATCATTCATAGATTATATTACATGCTCCAGCATCTAAATTATTAACTAAAAATATATGTAGTTATGATATCTTCATTATGGTCCTGAAAAAAAAAAAAAAAAAAAAAAAAAAATTTGTTTAAAGTGTAGGAATTTAAATAGTGGGCAAGATGAATTGCCAAACAAAATGAAGTCCCTTTAACGTTTGCAACCTTCTAAGGGGATTTTGGAACAAACACTAATTAAAACAGAACTTAAAGTTGTGTGCATGCTTTTTGTGAGCAGAAACCAATCTGCTAAAGTGACTTCTATTTACTAAGAGTGGTACTGTTGCTGAGGATTTCTCTGTTGAATGGAAATGTGCCATGATTTCTCCATTGGTATGTGTATCATTTCTGAAGCAGCTTTTACATCTAAAATCTTTTATTTTAATTGATAGCCTTGCTGAAAGCCAATCAGACATCTATTTTTGAATCTGCCTCTGAGATACTCATTGTGAACCATGTGTTTCTTTTCAGTGTGTATGTTGAAGGAAAATAAATATTTAAATACAAAAAGGAAACATTTAATTAAAAAAGTAAATATTTTATTCACTGATACGTAGATGTGACAGATTACTGCATAACATACTTTAAAATTCTCTTAACCTAGTGACATGTTTGCATATGTATAAACTGTGTGTATATACATATTTGTATATGTCTATACATACATAAACTCACATGTACATACTTAAAGCTATAGGCCCAATAGTGTATTCCGTGGAAAAATATTTGAAATGTTTGCCGTCTTTGAAGAAAAAATAAGAAAATAGAAACCTGGCATTCTTGACACACACCAAAAAGCTTAACACTGTGTTCAGGTAAAAGGAAGAGGGGTATTATAGTACTAGAAACATTTACAAATATATTTGATTGGCCTTTTAGCAAAAACAAACAAACAAAAAACACACATACAAAAAAGCAACCACACGCTAAAAATGTGGCAAATTTAGAAAATGCAAATGCTCTCAAAATTTATGCATTTCATGGACACCTCATTAAAAAGCAATGAATTATGAGTCAAATCTTTTCTTATAGTTTATTGCTGTCATTATTCACTCCATGAAAATCTGTTATCATTTTTGTAGAGTATGGTGTTCACAGTCAACATTTTTGCATGTATATAATATTATCTTTACAGGGCGTCAGCTCACAATCTTCAATAGCCAAGCAACTATAAAAATTGGAGGCAAGGAACGTGGCCATCCTTTCCAAGGCCAGCTCTCTGGTCTTTACTACAATGGCTTGAAAGTTCTGAATATGGCAGCAGAAAATGATGCCAACATCGTTATAGAAGGAAATGTGAGACTTGTTGGTGAAGTGCCTTCCTCTATGACAACTGAGTCTACAGCCACAGCAATGCAGTCTGAGATGTCAACATCAGTCATGGAAACAACCACCACTTTGGCCACAAGCACCGCCAGAAGAGGAAAGGCCCCAACAAAAGAGCCTATTGGTCAGGTTAGTCAGCTTCCTTGCCTTTTCCAAAAGTTTTCTCATATTTGAGTGTGGCTTTCTATATTGAATTCATGCTACAGATGAAATTATTCCTGTTGAAGAAATGTATGAGTTATACATAAAAGTTCTGTAATATACATGGCTCATAGATATGATGTTGGTCATCATTTAGAAGGAATGTAAAGATATTGCTGTTTGTCTAAATTAGGCAAACTTCCTAGTTCAGATTTTTCTTGTGACGACTTTTATTGCCCTGCCATCCATCTTCAGAATTGTGCATTTTTTAAAAAATTCTCTTTCTTCCTGTGATAGCTAACATTGATTATTTTCAGTGTGGAAGTGCGGGATTTCTGGAATTAAGACATAATGAAATGAAGTGGTGTGTTTATCCATGAGATGGAGAAATGAGACCCCTTTTGGGGAGAGAACAGGAAGATGGTGAGAAGGCAAAAAGATGATGGAGGCTGGAAAGGCAGAATTAGCACTTTCTAGCAAATTAAAAGATTTAGAATCTTCTCAGAAGAGACAGTGGCTGCTAAGGGAATTAAGAGCTCCCTGCACCCTGAGAGATTCAGGCTCCAAGTCAGAGACTGTTGTTTACTGTTTATTGAGGTTATTTACATCTCATGAATTTAGTGATATATTTAGCAGCTTTCAGGTTTTGTCAGCATCTCTGTATGTGGGGGAATTTAATTTTCTGGAAAAAAAAAAAGGGGGGGGGGGGAGCAGGTGAGTTGAATTAAGTACCTTCATCTTGTGGTTACCTTGAACAACAGCATGCTTGAAATGCATTTAAAAAAAAAACAAAAACAAACAAACAAAAAAAAAAAACTGCCAAAAGCTTTTCATATGTTTACTTGGTTCACATGCTTGTTTCTGTACCCACTGTGCCGTTAAACCTTGACAGCTCCACTCCAAGATTTAGAAGTAGAACAAAGAGCAAAGAAAGTGACACAAGCTGTAGGGAAGAATGGGGTCATGATGTGATGAACAAAGTTAATTTTCTCAAAAATGGAGGAGAACATGCTGGTTAGACTGGGAGTTTGAGGTCAAGTTGCCTGTTTTCTGTGTAAAACCTCAGCACTCTTTGAATTTGATCAGGACATCAAACTTGACACGTCAGCTTTTTTTTTGTCTGTAGTATTTTTGTACACTTTGTGCTATGGACTGACAACTACAGTGATGTAAAAGTAAAAATATATATATATAATTTTGTAAAATGAGGCAGAACATTTAAGTTAAAAGTGAGCATTTAAAAATCTATTGATTTGTATTTTCAAGCAAACACAGTTTTATGCATTTTTATTTTTTATTTATCTCTCCTTTTAGAGGATCTTAAAAAAAAAAAAAAAAAGGGGTGGGGAGGGGGAAGACAACTAAAACCAAACTAGAGATAGAAGGAACCAACTGCCTCTAGAAAATGCCATTCATTGTAAAGATGTTCTGTAGACTGCAGTTCTTTTAATGGCTATTGTAGTAAGCTGCAGTGTTTTATTAAATAAGCAATAAATTTTCTTCACCGCTGTGTTTTAAACAGCATCTCCTATTTCATTATCCATCTAGTCTGATCTCTATGAGATGCAAGACCCCACCATATTTCAGAGGGGGAGATCAAGTATCTAAATGAGCAGCACATCCTTACAGAGTGGAAAAATTTGGGCTAAATTAGTGTTCCTAAAATAAAATTAAGCTAATTTTATTTTTATAAAATTAAACTGTTCTAACAGTTCCCAGCTTGCTTTTGGACTCTGCCATTCTCTCGGGTAACTCTGAGGCACTATTTGGGAGTAAGAGTGTCACAAGGACCATTCTCAGTTAGGACCTTGCATAATGAGTGAGTGATGGGAGTTTACTGGTATAGTTGCTATATCAGTTGGTGTCAGTTGCCAGAAATATTCCCCACTACAGAGATTTTTCTTTTTCAGGTATTCCAATTGCATATTTTTTGGGGGAAAAAAAAAAAAAAAAAAAAAGAAGTGTCCTAAACAAGCAACTCCAGCAAACTGTAATTTTTTATCTTTTTGTGTGTGTGTGAAGAAGAGAAATAGATGACTAGACAAAAATATCTTCCAAAGATTTGTTTCCAGATGCCTGAAATAAGGTGTGGCCCTCATCAGCTTTATCATACCATCCAATTTTTTTTACTTTCTGCTTCCGGAGCATTGACCTCAGTGCTACTGCGCCATTCCTTCAACCCCTCCTGGCTGAGCTGGTTACAGCACAAAGCTGTGAGCACCTGCTTATTAATGCCCCACCATTTTAAGTCTCAGGCAGGCTCCAGGAGCATCTGGACATCTATAGCATCTCGCCAAAGCACATTCTGAGGGTGAACGGTTAGGTTGGTCTCCCTCACCTTGCTAGTATAAACTCTTGCTGCAGTCCATTTGAGGCAACTTGGTAGGAATATTTCTGTATTTAAAAACCTGAAATCAGTCTTTCCAAGGAAAGTGTTTGGTGTTAATGCTGTCAAAACACATGGCATCCTGAGTCTATACCTGAGCCTTTCTTGCCATTAATAATCCACAGTGGTTTACTTCAGTTATGTCTAAACATCCTACCTGGTAGGATCTATGTAGTCATTACAATTATAACAGTTAATTAGCCTCATAGTTCGCAATCAGGCCTGTGATTTGATTTTAGGAGACTGATAATATCCCAAAATCAAAGCTAAAATTTCCCTGAAGTTTTTTATGTTAGTCATTCAACAAACTCAGACCTAGAAAGCTACTAACTCAAGTTAAGGATGAGATTTCTTCTATTCATTAATACCTGTTTTCGTGTTCTACTTTTTTTTTGTGCTAGTGATTCATAAGACTCCCACGGGTTTGTCTCACAGGGTACTGAGTAGTCAATTTATATCTTTATTTCGCTTGGAGATGAGGGCATCCTCTCAAGGAAATCTACTTTTACTTTCTGCATCCCTTTCATTTTTGTCCTTTACACTTTTTTCTGACTTTATTTACACATAACCTCTGCAAGAGTGTCAACTATATTGACATAATGTAATGCACAAGAAGGAAAGGTACCTTTCTAGCATTAATTAGGTTACTGAAGAAAATACACAGCAAAAAAATAAATTAAAAATGAAAAAAAAAAAAAAAAAAAAAAAAAAAAAAAGTACATTATTGCAAACCAGAGCATGTCTGAAATAGAATAGAGGCAAATGATCTAATCAGTCAGAAATTGTTTGCTCCATTTGCAGAGGTATTGAATTCAATTAAAGATTATAATACTTAAAGAAGAACATTTAAATCTCTATTTATAGGAAATGTTATTTTAAAGAACCTACAGTATTAGCGCTTAAATTGATGAAGTGTGTGCTTCTCAGCAGACATCTAACTAATGCAACATATGATACAAGATAGGCATGATACTTACTAGAATGTATGTGGAATACTGTTGTGCATGATTTTCAACAAATGAAGTCTTAGCGCTTCTGAAACAAATTCCTTTTTGTTACTGACTATGCTCTAAATGAAGGTTTTCCCTGTTGGAGGCTGTGTCATATTTTAACAATGGATGTTTTGGTGATGACGGACATCTTAATTATTATACTTGTAACTGTAAATTTTCAAAGTGGAGAAAGGTACTCAAAGCCTATTGAATGTCAATGGTAGGTGAATGACTCATTTTCCTTAGTGCCTTAAAAATCCCACCCTCCTTTCTCCTTGATTATAACGGCATCTACAGCTGTCAGCCTTTGTGCAAGGCACTGCATAAACACATAGGAAGTGACAGCCCCTGAGTCAAATAGTTTACAGAATAAACAAAAGTTATCAGGTAAGGAGGAAGGAAAAAAAAAAAAAAAAAAAAAAGAGTGGTGGTGGAAATAGTAAGTGGGAGGAACAAGGAAGTTAGTGCAGTGTTTTCAGTATTAACGAGCTGCATGCAGATTTGCAGCCATCATGAGGGGGGTTAGTTTACTACATGTTTTTTTTTTATCTAGGATCATCAGATAGCAGACCCTGAGCTCCAGCTCTCCTGTATGACCATCATATAGCTTAAAGTAGACTCTTTGGAGCAGGCATTTTACAGATTGGGATTTTGCCTCCGTTGAGCAATTGCTGCACAGCCAGTATCTGGTGGGTGGTTGACAAGAGGTTTTCTCTGCTTTGCTCCACACTTTGCCATTGACGCTTGGGGGAACCCATGGTGACTGGAGAATGAGCTGAGAATTGCAAGAGAACTTACTCACTCCACCTATGCTGGAGAAGACTGCTCACCTCCTTCCAGCAGCAAGGTAGCCTGTAGATTCCTAATATTTATCTTCTTTGACCTCTTTAAAAGTGTAGTTAGATACATAATTTAGTTTTTTAGATGTTCCCCAAATTTGGCATTCCTTTATGTGCTAGAAAAGAAATCCCCAACCTTCAGTGTTGTAACAGCAGGACTCCTGTGAAGTTATAGATTGTATTGCTAACTTTTGTCGAGCTGCAAGTATACACAGTGGCTTAGGAATCATGAATTTTTTCTAAGAATACCATTCCCTTTATGAAGTTATTCAACTAAATAATGAAGTTCTTTATTCTTTTTCACTTTTATTTTTGATGCTTTTTAAAAGGCTCATTTGCAAGTTTTTCTATTTAATCATGAAGGTGATAAACTTCTTTTAAAAACAGAAATAAAGGAGATTCATATGTTCCATAACTCCAGGAGCCAAAATGTTAAGCAAAACATCAAGTACTGCAAGGCTTGCAATAAAAATTGCAAGAGTTGGCAGAAGCGGAAAGGCTTCAAAAGGACCTTGAGTATGTTTTTTCCTTGAATTAGGATATCACAATCAGGCCTTTAGTACCTCTTTGGCATGTCTGTGTGAAACTGTATTAATTGAAAATCATAAATGAAGTGATAGTAAATCAAGAATAATATGCTTATTTCTCATCTGTTTCTAAGGATTTGATTATGACAGCCCATCCGCACAGCAGCCCCTGCTCTCTTGTGTTGGAAACCATTTCTGAAGGTTGTGTGCAAAATAGCTTTTTTTATTTTTCCTAAGGGATTCTGGCAGTCCTCTTGTCCTCATCAGAGTAGGCTCTTATTGATAACACTAAGCCACTTAACCAGCAATTGCAATACACTGTGAGATGATTGCATGTTTTGGAACAATAGGCACTGATTTTTGGTCAAGCAGAATTAAATTGACTTCATATTAAATTGATGAGCTGAAATTTGGTCAGTTGCCTTATAGGCATCAGGTAAAGGGTTTGTTTCTTTACATGTATTGAAGCAGTGGATTTAAATAGCATTCATCATAGCAGTAAAAGTGATGGGCACATTGCCAACCAAATAAACACAAGTATTTGAAAAAGACGGGGGTGTCTTCCATGGAAAAGAGTTCAATTTAAGAAATGGTACTTGAGTACATGACTTTTGCATAGGACCGTAAATGTGGTTGTTTTGTTTTTTTCCCTCCCATTTTATGGAGATGCGCCAATCATGAAATCAATATAGTTAATAGGAGGAAGAGTATTCTCCAGCCATCTCAGTTTAAAACTATCTGCTGTAAGGTCTGCAAAGTGTTCTTAAACACAGGCAGTTCTGTGCCTCTGAACCGCTGCTGCTTCTTCCTCTGTATGTTCACACCAACCAGCCCACAAGTCATTGGCCCCAGCAGGCAATGCTCTTCCCAAGGGTGTGGTAAATTGCAAGGATTTGACTCAACAGATGCTCCCTAGCGTATAACAAATCCCATAGCATCAAGCTTCACAGTGATCAGCTTCAACTCCATATGTGCTCTCTAGATGACAGAAACTGGGGAATTCAAGTGTTAAGGACAGAATTATTTTGCACTAGGTAACATATGTCATAGGTGTGGAAGTGCAGGCAGTTTAATTGAAGGTAGGCATACAGATGTCTAGGTGTCCAGACTGACGGTTTTTCAAAGGGAGCTTGGCTTCTGGCTTTTGCTAAGAACGTTCAGCGAAAGTAGGCTCTGGGACATGAAGGTCAATTCCAGGACTTCTAGCGAAATGGTATGAACCAACATTCCTCTCTTTGCATGTGTCAGTTTGTTCTAAATTTAACAAAATTGAGTAAATCTTGATGCCTTCCTCTTGCATGATAATGGGGAGCTGCATTGCAAGTAGCTGAGACATGTCAATGTCTGATTATAGGTCAATATTAGTTAAGGTTGTTATGGGACATCAATGCATGAAGGCATCTTACACTGATGCCTCATTTTGGCTATGTGCCAGGAGACAGAAGCATAAAGGATTGACCAACAGGACACTGTGACACCAAAGATAGGTGACCTCAATCCCACAGCTCCCAGTTGTGGTGTGACAAACCTTTTAAAGAACATGATGATGAGAAATGATGGAACAGGCTCATATGCAACCCACAGCTGTGTTATGCTGCTCTGCTGGTACAAAAAGCCAATTAACCCTGTTTAAGTAATTAGAGAACTCTTTCTGTTTTGCATTATTATTTTTTAATTTAAACCATAAAATATATTACATTATATGCAATAATAATAATTACTATCTCATGGAATATTTTTATTGTATTTGTAGTTAGCATTTACATAAAGGATTGTAAATATTTTTATAAAGAAAATTCTAGGTAAAAATTTGTATTTGAACACAAATTCACAAGTGTGTAAAGGTGTGAATAATGCAAAGTTAAAGCTTTGAAGCTGTATTATCCTATAGAGTAAGAAAAGATATGAAAATATTTTTGTTTCCTCTTGGAGGAGGGGAGGCAAAATCTATTGGATAACCTGGGAGCAGACCAATTCCGTATTTGCCACTGCCAAATTTTCAGGTTTCGGCACATAATCCCATTGTATCTCAATAATAAAACACATTTATGTGCCTTTGAAGAGTAAGCTATATCCTCACAATGTTTGATATATCCCCATTCTTCATTTTCTTATGCATATTGGTGTTTGGGTTTGAAGAAGCATATTTAGATGAAGTCGCGGTTTGTTTGCAGAGATGGCTTAGAACTCCTCAGGGCTGTAAGAGCAGCTGAATCATCTAGGTGACTGTCCTCTCCCAAGAAATAGGATCAGAAATGTTGATAGCAGATGATGCAGGGATGCCATTAACCCTACAGCCAACAGTATCTGCCATGCCAAGTTCCTCAGCCCCTTTCTTTATGGCATATATGGCATCTACCTCTGGATGAAGACAACACAGACAACAGGACAAGGGCTCTCTAAACCAGGTTTAGAGTTTTTACATGCAACAGAAAACATGAAATCCATGCTATGTTTTGTGTTTTTTTTGTTGTTGTTGTTGTTGTTTTTTTCAGACTGCTTTTTTTTTTCCTAATGATTTTGATAATTCAATTAAATGGTTTAAAATGTAGTTGTTTGTTAATACTGACATTCAAGCAAGATCTCTAAAAATTAAAATAGGATACCATGAACACTGAAATTATTTAAATATATTTTAATATTTGCTCAGTTGGATCCTCAGTTGGAGCACTGAAGGTACATTAATAGGGTGGCTTTAGAAATGCAGCATTTACAAAACCTGCGTGTTGGGTTGGCTGATTGCTTTGTTGTTTTCAAGTATAACTTATGTGATCACATGGTTTTCTCTCTCTCTTAATAAATATTGAATTCCACAGCCAATGCAGTCAAATCTGTCATTGGCAAGAGTTGAAAGACATCAGGTTCTTAGAGGAGCTGAGCTGCATGAGTTCTGGTGCCATCCTGGACTTCTGTTGCAAATGCAGATCCATGTCCTGTGTTTAAAAAGCAGAAATTTAAATTAAGGATGAAAAAAATAAAAATAAAAACAAATAAATAAATAAAAAGTGAATCTGTGTTCTGGATGAACATTTTCAAATGTTCCTTCAAACTCATTAATATCTATAACTTAATTCATTGTCTTGAAAATTTTATCCTGTCATTTCTATATAGAGATGCTATAACATGTAAGTTGCTTACAAAATACTTTTATGCACTTAGTCTTGCCATTGAATTCCTAAATAATAAGTATTGTTGGTAGCGTTATAGTCTGTAGACAATTTCACCTCTGAAACTACAGCTTCTTGTCACTAAGGCTCATGGGATAAGACTGTCAGTGAATTGTTAGCCTTTGTTAGCGAGGAAGGGATAATACAGGCTGTTGTATCATATTGGGCCACTGCGAGCAAATCCTATCCATTTGCTTGGGAGATTACAGGCATAAAAATGCACTGCTAATTAATGCATTGTAGGGGAATGTGGGAACTTAACCAGAATTGATAATTCACATACACTGCACTGTGCAATCCAGAGAAGACAGGCTGTTGCTATTCTGCATGGGTTACTTTGTCTTTAGTTCTGCTGTGGATTACCTTTAAGAGGCATAACCCAGCCTGTTGTGATGAACTTTGGTCATTACATATGGTGCAAAGGCTAGCATTTTACAGATATTACCTGAGAAAAAGCAGCATGGAGGGCACCTCTTTTCACACTGTGAATTGTTAGCCTGATTTAGCAAGCGAATTGTAAAGAATTAACAGAAACTGGGAAGGGGGTGTGGGGGGTGGTGTTAAATTACAACATTGTTAGTATCCAAAGAACAAAGACACGTCTAAATTGTTGATTAATTGCTTGTAAATCCAAGTTGTTTTTTAAGTTCAGTTTGTGAGGAAAAGGATCAGAGGCCACTTGCAGTTTCAATTCCATGCATTCAGAAGGCTTCTGACCCCTTTCTTAGGGATCATCCCTTCATGAACTGTTGCTTAGTTTTGTGTCATGTTCTGTGTCTGCCAGCTGTTCCCCCCCAATGCATTTCAGCACACTAAACAAATATCATTACATGAGGATTATACTGAAATGGGATCATTTCACCCATCTGGAACAAGAGAATGTTGTAGATTTAGTGACCCATAACCACACAGTCAAGTAGCTGTGATGCATTTTTCTGCATTTTGGATAGCTGAAAAGGCCTGGGTGTTATAGTCACTACTTAATTTCAGTTGCCTTGCAGAATAGAAATCCTTGCATTGTGTCTGAGAGTCACTGTTCTCCTATCAAAAGAAAGAAATAGGCATTCAGTCCCCTTATCGTCAACTGAAGTGGCAGTAAGCCTGATGATCTCGTTCACCATTTCCTTTGGTGTATTTTTGTGATTGAAATACCGTGTGTTTTACATACTTGGCTCACACAATTCCCTTTCAGAACTCAGATAATAGCAAGTTCTATTTCTTTACTTTTGTGGATGATCCCTCAGAGCCGAGTGAAAGAAAAGTAAAGTCATGCAGGGTGGCAACTCAAAGCAGGTAGCCTAAACGTGCCTCCCTGCTTGCAGACCTCCCGGTGTACTACATGAGAGGCTCACATATTGGTTACTGCAGGCTACCGCGTTCAGTTGGCTTTTGTGTACAACTTGCGAGGACCCATCTGTGCCACTGTGTTCATTCTTGTATCATTAAACACCAAATGCACCAGAACTATATAATGTATGTTATATGTAGCATACGTAATGTTATATAACCATGCTATATACTGATGTTTCCTCTAAACATGACTGTGACAGTAATGTCTGAAGCACTCTTGCTCACATACTGTTATTAAGAACAAAACTTTGTTCATAGGATAGGCACTCCTGTTTCATAGACTTCAGATCACTTTCTTTAATGAAATAATTCTTGGAACACTCTTCAGTTAATGAATTAGTATAGAAGGTTTATTAAAAAAAAAACTTTTTTTTTTTCTTTTTTTTTCATGTGGGTAGTAGCAACTTCCTATATCTGTTTTGAATAAAACAACAATTAGCTTATGATTTATTACATTCAATCTGTTAGCTAAAGTTGTCTTTAAGTGCTTGGTTCCATTTGGTATTCAGCATTCAGATCTGCACAGCTGGTGCTCAGGTTTTGTTTATATACTGTCATTGCTTCAGACTTAGCTATACTCCTGTAGTTATGTCCCCACATTCTTTTTAAAGTTCTAGCAGGCTGAAGATTTGCAATTCATAGAATCATGAAATCACAGAATGGCTTGGGTTGGAAGGGACCTTAAAGATCATCTGGTTCTGTTACAAATAATTTGCATTCAGGCAGTATATTATTTCACTGCATCATTTTCCTTTCTTTTAACCACTCTTTTGAAATGTTCTTTTTACAGTATTGTTTTGTGTGTGTGTATATATATATATATAAGTCAGATTAAGTTATTAGATTGGATTTAATGCAAAGTAGAACACTAAATTCTCTGAACTAACATGAAGAGGAAACCTGTGACAGTAATTTCTCCGGAGGTAGAACACAGATGATAGTCAGGGCTGTCTGCATTGAAGAAGAGAACCACTGAAACTGTCCCATGGATCCAACTATACTTCTCTCTCCTAGAAATGCATAGAAATATGGATTGAGAAATAGGAGCCATTTCCTTAAAATGCAGTCTGGAGGATGATCCAATATGCTGACCGATTAAATAGAAATCAAAGACCTAGGTTTGTTTTCTGACTTGAGGGAAATGGTAACAACACCTTCCAACTCATCTCTCATTAGTAAATTAACTACTTCCCTGCCCTGAAATGACAATGGGGTGAAGATGAAATCTATTAATGTCTTTGATGTGTTCATCTGAATTATTAAGGATTATGTCTGTATCTAGAAACACAGAAGTAGAAATACAAGTTTTTAGGAAAACATGTAGCAACTAAATCAGATGAAGTTCTGGAAAAAGCAGAAATGATGTAGGAGGAAGCCTGTGTGAGGAGATTTCATGGTGCTGACATATCCGCAGATCCAGGAAGGAAAAAAAGACTTATGTGGGGAACAAACCATTTGAAGGTTTAATGTACTATAATATTTTGCTACAGTTTTAAATCTAGCCATTTACTAAATGTTTGGGATTTTGTGGGTGGATTCTGTCAAGAAGGGAGACTGAAGAGGTTGACAGGGTTGTTGAAATGCCCATCAGTCTGTGCTAGGTTTTGCTCAGCCCCCAGCACAACACTATAAATACACAGAACACATTTATTCTGACATTTTCATGTTTTTTAAAAAAAAAAAAAAAAAAAAAAAAAGGTTGAGGTCATGATAAATGGCCTTAGACATATCTTAAATGACACTTGCATAGTATTTTCATTTTTTTTAAAAGCAGGGCATTAGTGTCTTTGCTAAGTAGATGCTGTGGTACTGTTGCAAACAGCAAGAGTACAGTTCCAATAGATTTAGGAGTTGATCACTTGGTTTTCTTTTCCTATCCAGATTCTCCTGTGACTTTAACAAATGGGCTGATGTTAATAAGCAGAAAGCCTTAAGAGAATATTCTCCCTTTCTTCTGTGTTGTATTTATGGTCATATTTTGGGAAAAATAGAATAGATTCAGCCTCCATGTTACAGAAGGCTACAAATTCACTGAAATTAAGTGTCTAGGAGTTTTATTTAATGCTTCTGGGAGATCCAGACAGACTGAATGCGTTCAGTAAAGCCGATAATTCCTTACATTAATACTAAGCCTTGGTTGTTTAATTCTAGACTCCCAGAGGTATGGAATATGACAGTCTGAATACATTTTCTCTAGGTGAGATAGACTGGCTAATTAACTGATTTAATCCATACCAGAGCATTACCAATACGTTTGTATATCTTGTCATATTGTAGGATAACAATTATAGATAGTACATTGCTTTCTAGAAAATGAAAATATTTTTATATGTATTTGAGTGTATAAAAACACTTTTAGGGCTATATTTTTGCAGTAATGTCCAACTGCAATTAGAATAGTATAAAAACTTGAAGTACTTTGATGATGTTGTTGACATTAACATTTCTTGTCACTGAGGTAGATGCGAGTACCTTGAATCACCATGTGGCAGGAATAGTCTAAGAAATACTATTTTTTAAAGTAGACCAAACAGCCATTTCATAATTAAATGAGAGATAAAGACAGCTCTGTTATTTTCTTTATGAAATGACAATCATGGTTAAAACTTTATGCACAAGTGGCCGGAGAGGTTTGATCAAGATGTTGAGCTTATTGCTTTTCTCAGTGAAATGATTGTTGGAAAAATCACTTGGATTGACCTAAAATAGTTTTTCCACTTTTATCAGCAACAAAACAAGGGCAAGGAAAACAAACAAACAAACAAACAGACAAAAAAACTCTTGTTTAAATCTACTTATATTTGTGCTTGTTTATTTTTTAATTCTTTATTAATAAATTCAGGCAAACTTGAAAAGAAAGTTTTCAAAAAGAAAATGCAAACAAAACCATTGTTTTTAAAATGTTTTCAGTGTATTATAGTCAGTAAATTAGACATAAATTTGCAAACGACTAAGATCAGCCATGTGTTTTCAATCAACTGTCTGCAGAGCTTTACCAACCTATGGTGGCAGTGCCTTCTCTGTTACCTTAACTGATCTTAGTATTTAAACATCTGCAATATTTTTTTTATGTTATGAGTCCCCCACAGAAGTAGAAACCATTATCTGTTATTTCAGCATTTACAGGTAACTAACAACCTCTAAAGAAAATCCTACAATGTGGGGTAAAACACTTAATATCTTCATTTTAAAAGTGGCTATCAGTTTGCTTATGCTGTGAATATATTAAAGTGCTTTGTTTCTTCATAAGAGAGAGTTAACAGGTTTCTGACATGATAATTTTACCATATGGCAATTTCATTTTCTTTTTAGTGCACTAGTAAAATGATAATGATGAACACTGACTAAAGTTGTTCATCTTAGTAGGCAGAAGTTTCACTAGATGTGTAAGTATTCTTCCCATCAAGTGTTCATTCTCAATTATAACTTGGTTTGGAACATCACAAGAGATCACCTAACAAGACTTCATCATATCTGAATTGCAAGATTCTGGCAGTGGTGGAAGCAGAAGCCCTGTGCTAGTGAAACTCGTGGGGTAAATGTATGCAGAATAATTCCTATTAAAGACAGAATTTAAATATGTGTTAGCTTTAAACACATGATTAAAAGTAAATGCTTGCATTGTTGCATTAAACAAATGGTTTTAAAGTCTTTTCTTGAATTAGCAACCAAGTTAGAAATAATGTTGCCCACTCCAGTGTAATTTTAGCCTAGGACTGATTAAAGGTAAAATCTGAACCAGTTGTGATTCATTTTCTACAGAAGAAATTTTCTTTTGCTTCATTTTTCTAATTAAGATATGACATGAGGTATGATTCTGATATCTGAATTGATGTTTTGTAAGAAAAATGTGAAATGAGTTCTTCCCAGGTTGAGAGTCTGTGAATTACATTCTACAAAACTTCACCCACAGGTGATATGTCATATCAAATGCAATTTGACTTGCTAGTTTTAAATAGCTTATTAATTGTTAATGCCAGCTTTCTGTTAATCGTGGTTCTTTGTGACTGGCAAATTATTCACTGGTGATCTGCAAAGAAAGGGCTCATTGCTTTTCTGGCTCTCCTCCATTTTTTTCTTGTGGCTGTACTGCACTAGTGAAGGTTAAAAGTACATGAATAATGTACAGATTGTTTTTCTGTGTATACTAATGCAGAATTTGCCACAAGAGCCTGTATTTCATGAGAGATGGAGAAAGTGGTCTGTGGGCTCTTGAATAGAAAGGCCCCTTCTTTATAAAGATGAAGTTTGGACACGGAAGATGCAGATAGCATTAACTAAACTTCCTAAAATATTCCGTATTAACCCTGGTGAAGCTGAAGAAGTTTCTAGGTGCTAGCACTTAAAAACGTGCATACTCTAACCATGGTTAAAAGCAGACTTCAGATTTAACAATATGATGGCATATTATGGCATAATTTGGTATAATTTTGCCCAGTACAAACTTAAATGACTCTTCACAAGTTCGTAACTTTGACTTTGAAAAAAAGTTGGGATAACTGTGGCTTATTTTATTACTCACGCCAGTCCTTTTTACCAAGGCTGCCAGCAAGATGTCATTTCATGCTGGAAGTGAGCTTTGCACTTGCACTCTGAGAATTGGAGTGAAAACACCCAGCTGAAAGTAGAAAAGGTACAAGGAAGCCATTGTACAGACTAACTTGTGGCCAGTGTTAACCAGGAGGAGATGGTAACTCCTGCACTTCTGTGGAAAATTCCCAGCGCTGTGGGAACAAGTTTGACAGAATGACAGAATCATTTAGGTTTGGAAAAGACCTCTAAGATCATCAAGTCCAACCATTAACCTAGCATTGCCAAGTCTACCACTAAACCATGTCCCTAAGCATACTGCACAAGGGACTTGATCATGTAATATCAGTCTCTGATGAATCACCTGGTAGTTCTGAAACACTTCTGTACTGCTGTAACCAGCAGCTGATGTGATGCTAGTTGTCTACAAAAAGCATATTTTGTCAGCAGATGTGTTGGGGATAAACAGGGGCCTCTTCACTCTTAGTATTGTTAGAGCTCCCACATTTTGTTTCTTTGAGAGGAAGGGTTTGTCAAAGAAACACATAACACACACACAATAGTACAATTCAAAGAAGACAATTAGCTATATTTTTTAACTTGATTTTAATTACAAATGAGTATGTTGTAAAAGTTGGATCAGGCATGTTATCCTGGCACCAGAAATGGACAGCAATGAAAGGGTAACAGATCCCCAACTTTGGCTAAATAAATGAAACTGTTTAAAGAATGTGTCATGCATTGAGCCAAATTCTTGGTCGTAGCGTTACAATGCTATTGACTTAATTTGCTTTGGATATATTATTTGGCATCAGTGTAGGTGAGGAGAATGTAAATCATGAAATTCTTTCTACACACTACTTTCAGGCAGCCTGTGTTTTGAAAAAGTATTCATCACTCTACTGCTTTAGATATAAATTTGCAACATGCCAAATAATACGTTCAAAGTATAAAAGAAGTTGTTGAAAGGTAAGGGTGACAGCACAAAAGATTAGGGTGACAGATTTTTGACTCAAAGAGCAAGAAAAGTTTTAAACAAGGGTATATGTGTGGTTTTAACATACAGTACTAACATACCAGCACTAAGATAGATAAATCTGCAAGGAAAAAAAGAAAAAAAAAAAGGTGCTATTGAACTGGGAAATTCAAATGAACAATGTGCACAGTGACAACAAACCACCTGGATTTGCAGTCAGCCCTTTTATCTGCAAGCTACTCAGATAGGCATCAATAGTGTATACTGTGTGCAACTTATCCAAGGTTTATGCCCAAAGTTAATGTTTGTTTATACAGGACAAAATAAAAACAATACCAGCAGATTTTTACTGTCAATATACTCTATTTTCCCTGAATATGATCATGTCATTTCAAGCAGTGTGTGAAGTTTGCTGAGCAGTTTTCTAATTCAGATGTTTTCAGTACTAGGTCATTGCCTAAAGTCCTGTGGGACTCAACACAGTTGCCTGCACATAGGTGTCTGATGCCTTTTCAGATGTCCTGGGTTATCTAAGGGCTGCGCAGGCCTTGCAAATGTGACAGAGAATTTATAGGAGCCCTGCACCCTCCTGAAAAGCCACGTGAAGGGCAGCCAGGATTCCCTGGGGCACCAGAGGGTAGGTATGCCACTGTGAAGTGGTACTTTAAAAATGTAAGGAGCTTTTATGGCAAGAAGATTATCATCCCTCCAAATTTTTTGATGTCCTTTTGCTCAAAATAGGCTCATGCTCCTAACAAAGTAACCTCAATAATACTAATATTTGACTTTGAACAGAGCCTTTGCAATCAGCATCTCTCTGTAGCCTTTGCAAAGGAGACTGGATTGCTTTGCTTGTTTTGCAGCGACACAAAAGCCAAAGTGACTTGTTCAAAATCAGCAATCAGCAGACAGGGCATGGGAGAGCTCAGGTCTCCTGAGGCCACCTTTGGAGATAAAAGCTGTACTTGACACAAGCAAGATTCACCATATAAAGTAAGACGTTAAATGGGTATGAATTTACAGTGTACGCAACCCTGACTGCATTAATCAGGATTGTCTTTTTTTCAATTCTATATTATAGCTGAACATAAGGAACTATTTCACGTTAATCTTCAGTCATAATTTCCAAACAAAAAGGGTTTTTTCTTCTCTCATGTGAGGGGTAAAAAAGGTAATTGTATTTTGTATGGTGATAGAGGATTTGTGCTGGCTTCAACAAGCTGCTAAAATCAGTGCTAACAGTCACCGGCCTCCAGCAGCACTGTCAGATAAAGAGCTGCCGCTGAGTCTATTTCTCAAGCTCAAGCCGAATTGCTTTGAAGGCTTGTGAAATTCAATTTGCAAGAGAATGGAGGATCCTCTCTCTGTAATTTCCAAGTGTGGAAAATAGTAATTGCTTTTATTCTGTTCAGGGTGTCTGCACAGGTAAGCAGCTGCACTCTCTGGGTCCCAGCCTCCCTCCCCTGCCAGTGACATCAAGAAGACTGATGCTGGGACCCCCTGGCCCTGCGTCTCCTTGCCACAGCCATTCCTTTCTCTGAGCAAGCGCATCAGCTGAACGGCCAGTGTCCTTAGCGAAAAAGGGTTTTTCACTATCGTAACTCTCCTTAATTGACTGCATTTGTATTTGTCTCTTGCATGTGGAGGATAATCCCGTATGTGAAAAATCAGGCTTGATCTCTGATTTATATGGTGTTTAGATTTGTTCCGTTCAGTAGAGAACATAAGTATTAGCGGATCTTTTTAGAAGCCTCTTGTTAGGAACCATCCTTGATCCTACGGCTGGCTTGTCTGCTGGTAATCCTTTTCTGTGCTTGAATAGCTGACAGAAGCATCTGGGCCTCTCTGGCAGTAATTAGGGTGAGCTAACTGCCTGCTGTGCTGAAAAGTAGCTCTGAGATTTGAGGAAATGCAAGTGCAACATAAAAACTTACTAGTATGCCAATGCCTTGTTTCCTTTATACAAAGGAACTGCTGCATTCAGATGCTTTTAAGTGAGGCCATTATCTTTAACTCACAAATTTTACTAAACTCTAGTGTTTTATCAATAACTCCAAGCACAGAGTAAGGTTTTGTTCTCCAGTGTTTTATCAATAACTCCAAGCACAGAGTAAGGTTTTTTTAAAAAATTATTATTATTATTATTTTTATTCTCTGTTGTACAGCTGTAAATTTGGAATTAGTATTGCAAATTAATTAAAATCCTCCAGTTTTCAGACATTGAATTTTAGCAAGCTAAAGGAGGAACCTCCCTCTTCAAAAATTTATAAAGACTTATGACCATAATTGCTTAATTGATCTTTTCATGTCAAGTCATTGGATAATAAGCAACTGTGAAGCTTTCTCTGAAATGAAATTTAAGCATTCCACCCACAGGTGGAAAACAAACAAAAACCTCAGGCCCCAGCCTTGTAATTTTATATCCAGGAAGCCTACCTCCCTTAAAAGAGAGTGAAGAGGAATATGACAAGAAACTGCCTATAACATGGATTTTACTACTTTGTACAGCAACCTCTGTACACTTAGACTCTCAGGTGTGAACAGGCTTTCTTATCACTGAATGATTTGCAAGCTGAGGATCTAAGTGGTGTGTTGTGAGTGACCACATCTCCAACAAAAGGTTGTGGGGAGCAGCAGCTACTTCTGGCAATTTACCTACTTGGATTTTTTTTTTTTTTTTTTTTTTTTTTTTTACCTGTAGAAATTAAATAATGGTGTAATTTATTTGCAAAATCCTGTTTTGGCTCCTGCGTAGGTTAGGTAAATTAGGGCAAAGTAGCCTGTTCCTTTCCTCTAATGCAATTTCGCAGAGGCTGGATTCAGTTTGTGAGTTTTTTTTTTGAATAGTGAATAGTATGTGAAGATGCCCTGAAATCCTGCTTTGCCTTCAAGACTGTCTGTGTGGCTGGTTTGTTACCCTGTTGATATTCCTTTCTTTGATATTCATTATAATACCATTGCAAAGGCTCTGTTCTAAAAGTTAAAGCAGCATCGTGTGATTTAAATGGTCAGAAATACAAATCTGGTGTTATAAAAGAACTGACTTTGCTTTCTTTAAATGACTTGAAGACTTTTCTTTAAATCTTTATTTTATTCTGTGACTTCCTGATGATCAGATCTCCTTTATGTATTACATCTCAGGTCATAGCGTGATGATGCTACAACATTTCTTCTTGCTCTGCTGGAGCATTCCCTCCCTCACCATTGTGGGACATGGTGTCAGTGCTCCACCATAGATGAACTGACTGCAGGTGCTGTTAAGTCCTGCAATTATCTTTCTTTCTCTCTTTGGAGGTAATTATCAACATATCTTGATGTTTTAAGATCATAACCATTATTGACAAAGTACTGCCCCTCTGCTGTCACTTATGCCCAGTTCTATCACAGCGTGCTCTAAATCTGTTTGTAATACACAGCACATCTGTGTATCAGGGAGATTGCTCTCCCTTTCCCTATGTTGTATGATTAATATACATGCAGCTAGTCCATGCCTGGAATTAAATGAGTTTTTAATCTTTCTGCTTTTTGTCATATTTTTGTGCCTTTTTTTTTTTTTTTTTTTTTTTTTTTTTTGAGAGGGAAGTATCTGCAAAGCTGTTTTGGCATTTATTTTCACTGAGGAGCCTATTTAAATTATTGAAACAGAAAAAAAAAAATCAAAAAGGGGCAAAACGTATTTGCTTGTTTTTCTTCATGAACATCTGAGTTTGAATACAGATGCAGACACTAAAGTAAATTAGATTATCTCAGTTCAGTATTCTGCATCACAGTTCCAGTTCCCATCATTGTCCCAGTCCTCATATCTATGAGATAGAAAGATTAAGTAATAATGAAGACATGTCACTGCACCTGCTTTCACTGCATCAAGCTACATACAGTAAATCCACTCACAGTTTTGTTTTTCCCCCTCAGGCATTATGTGTTGTTCACAGCTCTCAGCTGAGGGTCTGCTCTAGATCTCTGACGACTCTAAAACCACATTTCTAATCATTGCCTGTTCAGATTTGCCTACGGTTGTTGAAAGCACATTGCTTTTAAAGGTCTGTCTACATGTAGTAAACTTCAAGCCTTTGAGTTGATGTGTAGTTTCACTTGTTAGAGCTCTAACATTGGTTGAATTGTGAACATCTGGCACATTAGACAGTTTAGTGGCTATAACATTGTGCTCAACTGAAATGGGCATGTTTACAAAGGGTGTTACAGAAAAGGTAGGAGTTCACCAAATTAAAATTTTCAAGCATGTGCGGAGTCTTTGAGTCCCCAGCAGTTACCGCACTACAGCAGAGAGAGCATTTGTTCTACTCCATGCCTGTGAGGGTGGTGTGTTTGCTCATCAGCAGTCCTCCAGCAACTTCTGGACCTGACTTCTCCTTTCTTTGCATATTGAGCTTAGCATGGCAGTTAGCTTATGCTGTCAAAACTTTGAGTTTCTGAATTTCTCAGGATAATACATGAGGTGAGCATATAGTGATGTGAAAACAATAAAACCATGAAAGAGATGCAAGTCCAGACATAAGGATCAAACTCTGATCTGTTATGTTTCAATGCTCCTTGAATAAATTGTAGAGATGTCAAAGTTGTGTTTTGTTCTGGCACTGCTACAGTTAGCCTTTGACTTTCGGTCTCTTTTTCAATTCCACTCTACGAATTCCACTCCATGAATCAGCACTGTTTATTCAAGAATTGCTTGATTTTTTTTATTTTTTTTTTTAAATTTCCTTGTTAAACTTACTGTGCTGATATTTTCGCCTTCACTATCATCCAGTTGTTTTTCTTTTTTTCTTCTTTTTGTAATTTCTTAATGTCAGATGGGCCCTTGTTGCTAAGGTCATATGCTATCAGCTTCACCAGAGTGACAGGTATCTCATGCAATTCCAGTTCAAATTTGTTTTTTTCTAACTCAGTAAATGGAAAACATATTTCATATTAAGCATAATTTATTATACTCAACAGTTGCTGTTATGATGCATCAAAAAGAGCCTATCAGGATCGATATGTTTACACTGAACCACATAATCTGCAATTTCCTGTGTACTCCTGTCCTCATCTCTTGAGGTCTGAAGCCCTCGGCTTTGGAAACCAGGGAGTGTAAAATGAAGAGTGAGGGAGAGTGGAAGGGAAGAGTCCTGCCAACCCTGTAACTCTTCCTGGCTTCTGCTGATGGTTTTCCTAACATAAGGAGAGTTCAGTGGATGAAAAGCAGGGCAGGATGTGTCTGGAGATTATAATTCTGTTTGTGTGCTGAAAAGAGCTGTTGTACCCAGTTGTCCTGCAGTGGCCCAGACCCATACTTAAGCTTGCTGCTAACTCCTGCAGTTGCAGTGGTGATGATGTTTTCTCTTGTTTCCAGAACAGCATCAAATGTTGACCCTTCTGCATGTATCGGTAGTCTAAGCACTGATTTGTTCTTGGTTCTTATTCTGCAGCAAGTCTGCATCTTTTTAAGTGGTGCTAACAGAACATGAATAATGGGAGAAGTAATTCGAGATAAATGCTATTAGAAAACAGATGTGCAAGCCTTGCAGCATTGCCATAGTAACTTATAACTTTTTTTATTATTATTCTTGTCTTTTTTTTTTTTTTTTTTCCTTTTTTTTAAATCCATCTTTTGGTTTCTGCAACTTAAAGAGTTCATGTTGTTAGGCTTTATTCTGCAGACCCGATAGCAAAAAAAAATCAGATTTCTAAAAATTGAAATGAGATTTTGATATGTTGTACTGGGTCTGGCTGGGATGTTAACTTTCCCTGCAGCAGCCCATACAGTGCCACACTCTGCACTTGTAGCTAGAACAGCAGTGTAATCACACCAGTGTTGTGTCTGCTGCTGAGAAGTGCTGGCACAGTATCAGGACTTTCTCTAACCCTCCTGGGGGGTGGGCAAAAAGTGAGAAAGAAACATCACCAGGGCAGCTGACCTAAACTAACCAAAGAGATATTCCATACCATATGATGTCACACTCAGCAATAAAAGGTGGAAGAAGGAGGAAGAGGGGAGGGGTGGGCTTTTGTTGTGAAAACGTCTGTCCTCCTCGTGAACACCGGCTACGTGTGTTGAGGCCCTGCTTCAAGGACGTGGTCAGGCATTGCTCATTTGCGGGAAGTAGAGAATAATTTATTTCCTCTGCACTTCCATATAGCCTTTACTTGTTTTGTTTTTGCTATTCCCTTTCCCCCCCCCTTTCCCTTTTCCCTTTTTCCCTTTTTCCCTTTAGTTGAATTGTTAATTAATAATATTTCCTTAATATATATATATATTTTCTCTTTAATTAAATTATCCTTATCTCAACCCGTGAGTTGTTCTTTCCTTTACTTCTTCCCCTCCTCATAGGAGGAGGGGGAGTGAGAGAGCGGTTGTGGTGTTCAGCTGTCTAGCACGGTAAAACCACCACATATGTCTATTTGCAAATGTTGGAATTCAGAAAACAGTGCCACATACCATAAGACTTGAAGGCCTTACATGGAAAATTCAGTGGCATTACCACACGTGTATGGGTGGGATTCTGTGATTCTGGGAAAAGACTAGAACAATGGTTTCATGGGAATGTTGGCCTAACGTTCGTTCAGTAATAAACCTAAACTTTAGAGATGGTTAGCACTTTCATCTAGAATACTTATTGTATTAGAAGGCTTCCTAGGTCATTTTTATTGCTCTCCTGTGGGGTTGAAGCTGTTCAGTTTTTGCATATTCAGGATATTTTAAAACATACAGGAAGGTCATCTGTTAACAAATGATGAGTCTGAGCAGCTCCACTAGGATATGCTGTATAGATTGTCTTTGGGAATTAATGTAACCTTCAAAATAATAATAATGCCCAAGCTAATAAATAAATATTATCAGTCATCCTTGCTAATCTAGAAAAACTGTGCACAGTAGTTCAGCCCATAGATATTAGCTCCTTTCATTGTCTGAACAGAGACTTTTCTAAAAAATTTGCCTTGTATAACAGATTATGAATCAATTGCTATGAACTGGGGAGCTGTGGTGACTTACATTTTATTTGGTTTAATCTTTCTCCTGTCATTGGTGTTCAAGGGAATCAGGTCTATTTGTTATGGCCCACTGTTGATAGCAGAGGTGTACTCCCCTGTAGGAAACATTCTACTGCAAGCTGTAAATTGAAGTTGAGAGCTACATTTATTCTTGCTAGTGCCTTATACTGAATGGCTGAACTTTAAACTAGTCCCAGAGAATCAACTTTGGTGTGTTTTAGCAATGTTGTGTTTCCAGTATTTATCTGAGTTGCATAATTTAGTACAAAGCATTGCAACTGTTTTTCTGTATGTACCATGCTTTAAATAATACTTCTCCTTTTTCTATTCACATATTTCAGTAGCTATCAAGTACTTTCTATGCTAATTGGTATTGTGAGGTTGGTACACCATATTTTATGGTTATGTAGTACTGGGTTTGAGTGTTTATACCTGGCTGATGCTCTATCTTTTACATAAAACAGAAAATATATATCATTCAGGACGTGATGTTTGATGTTATTTCATTTTCTGGGCTATCATTTTCAAACACACACACACGCACAAATTCCTTGATTTTGTCAAAGAAGAAGAATGTTTTTGAAGTATAATAAGAATGAGGAAAGAGAAGAACCTGAAATGAGCAACCACAAGTATTTGAACAGGTTCACCTAATCACTGTTACCCTTTGAAAAGCCTTATGGCTTTTGCATATAGCAGTGAAGTCCAGGGCCTATGCATATGGAGACTGCAATAACTTTGCAGTGGTTTTTCACTTCATCGTTTTTGACTGGACAGGTTTTGTGTTATACATTTTTTGCCCATGGAACACATGTCCTTATTAGTACAGCACAAAATACAAACAAGAAATCAACATCTTTTGTGAGGTGGCTATCTCAGTTCAATGTATGTTTATCTTACTGGTTGTAGATATTGTTAGTGCTTTGCTATGAGAGGTTGCAAAGAACCATCCTGTCTGTAGCTGCAAGTGGGTTTGTGACTCAAGACTGAACTGCAGTGCCTCCTGCTCCTGCTTTCTGTAATGCAGGCAGTCTTGAGCTCATGTGGGACCAGACTCTGACTCCCTCCTGAATTGCAGTGCTGTAAATGTCAGTAGCCATGCTCACAGGCACCTGGAATCAAACTACATGGATAAAAATGTAAACACTAACTTTGATCAATCTCCTTAGTTACGGGGGGAGAAAATATTGCCAAGGAAATCCTTTTATGTATTTTAGCCTCTTCACAAGAGGCTTGTGAAGGCTTTTTTTGATTTTCCTTCCTTGTCTTTTACTATAGATTTCTGCTTTCAGGATCAAGTATTTCTTCTGCATCTGCAGCCCCTCTCTGACAGGTCTGTTCTTCTAACCAGCTGTGTCAGGCTTCAGAGGTGCTCTTAGAAACACCTGTCCTGTGTTATAGAAGCTTGACAGTCATTCAATTTATATCCTTTACTAGTTAAACTCATGAGATTCAAGTGTAGGCTCAAAGCCAGTGTTCGTTTTTTTGTTTGTTTGTTTTTGTTTTTTTTTTGTTTTATCTTTTCTAGCGTTGCTGCAGCCAACATTTAAAATAGAAATATTATCCAGAAGTATTAACTATTAGTGCACAGAAAAGTGTACTAATTGTGCAGAAGGCTGAAACATGACAATTATAGCTTACCTCACCATCTTCCTCATATCCTTAACTGCTAAATCTTTTCATTTCTGTTCATTTTTAGCTCTTCACAGCTGCTTCCCAGTGGACTCATAGCAGTGCACAGTACTCCTCTCCAGTGCTAGTTTGTGCCCTGATGCATAAACCCAGCTGATGAACAATCTTGTCTCTCTCATGTGGTCTGCCTCTCAAATAATTTATTTTTATCCCACATCAATGGGAAGCGTTGTCTTCACACAGGACTTAAAGTATTTTTTCCTAGTAATATATAATAAAAGTCCCCCTTAAAGGAAAACATCCATGTTCACAAAAAATAATGAGATTTTGAGTTCTAGAGATACCATTGAGATGGTTCTTGGGAGCAAATCCATTAATGTACCAATGCCACAGCTGGTTCAGCAGGTGAGGAAAAGTGCTCTGTAACCTATCCATATGGACCAAGGTGTGTAGTTTTGCCAGTAGTGGAGGAGTGCAGATGTTCTCCATTGTCAGTCATTGACAAAGGAAAGATGTAATTTTAGACTTCCCTGTCCCTCAAGACTGATTGACATATCATTTTTATGTCTCTGCATTGGTGATGCTTAAAAGGCCTTGGGAACATGTAAAATAAAATCCGGCAGGAATTTTGAAATTTGTCTGTTTTCCTTTTCCTTTCAAGTAGCTTGGAGGTAGTATTCTCTGAAATTGCTTAAATTGTAACCATGTGGGCTCAGTTTTAGCCCCTACATAGGGAAAAATGGGTAGAAGTCAGATTATTTGAGCAGGATTTTTTTTTTTTCCAGTAAATTTAAACTTGAAGAAACCCATACTTTTTTTTTTTTTTTTTTTTCTTTTGACTGTGACAAAAAGGCGGTGGAAATTTGAGGAAATTGTTACAGATCTGAAATACTTCAGTCCTGTTCCCTATTTATATGAGAAGGAGCACTACATTATAGGCAGATTTCTTGAGATTGTCTTCCCATTATAAAATAATGCAATAAAATGACAGTGAAAATGAAACAGAAAACGAAAAAGATGAGATTGTGTAGGGAAAAGGGCTCTTACTGTTTAATAGCTACTGCTGAAGTCCCTAATTCATGCTACAAATTCTTATGCTTCTGTAAGTAAGATGAGGTGTCAAACATTATTTAAAGTGTATCTGCTGTGAGATTGGACTATGTGTTGTGTTTCACAATTGATTAAGTATTGTTCCTAAATAAATCTTGCAATTCTAGCTGCAGTGACACAAATAATAGAACATGAAGGTGTGAAAGAAAATGGCCAATTTGAGTGATACAAAAAGAAGCTATGCTTCATTTGGTCTGAGAAAATAAGGCACAGTACAGATATGATTGCCTTTCTTGAATGCTTGTATAGGATTGCTACTATGTAAAGCTTCCCTACTTACTTTTTGGAGTGACTCAGTTCTTTGTGTATGTTGTGCGGAGTATTTTTCAGTTTTCATAAACATGTTAAGGTACTAGTTCTGTAGGATTTTGAATACCAGAATTTTGTAGCTCATTTTGTCATCAAATTATCATTTGTTCTCAAATTAGATATTCATGTGTAAGGGTAGCAAAACCAAGCAGAAGGCTGATCCTGAGAAAGACCACAGCTCACAGAAATAGTTGTCATTTTATTTTTATCTCCAGTGGTCTATTTATAAATGTTAAACTTCCAGCACCAAGCACTCAGGAAAAATTAATTCTTCTATCTTTAAAAAATAGTAGCAGCCTAAGTTACAACTTCTGGTCCTCTAATACTCTTTGGATTTTTTACTCTCTGATGATGTTTGTACTTCAATATGATATTCAACCTTTAGCCTAATGAAAGAAAAAGTATGCTTGTTTCTTTACAGCAAATATGTAAGTGGTCAACAGGTGAAAAATTACATGTACAGAGAAAATGTAGCCTGACTTCGTAAGAACGTCAGATTGACAAATACCGTGGTTTTCTTGAGTCTAGCTTGAATTTAGTTGAATTTACCTAATGTCTTTGTGCTTGTAATCTCTATGAAGTTACTTGGTTACATAGAACACATGTTTTGAAGTGGCAGTCAAAAGGATGAGGGCTTGGGGTTAAAAGCATTTCAGACATAATAATCCTTAATCAAAATCTAATTTAGAAAAAATGGCACCTGGATCCAGCAAAGCAGTAAAGTACCATGACTGTCTTTCAGGGAGTACAGCAGCTTGTCTTGACAGTGATTAATGTTCTTTTTTGCTTACCATGCCCAAGTATATTATCTAGGTTGACATGTATATGTACATATATCAAGTGAGTTCTCCGCACCTGCTACAATCCTCATTCTGAATTTATCCTTGTTGATGTCTCTAAATATTGGTGGAGAGTGAAGGACACGCTTCCTTGACACATATCAGCTAGATGTAGCATGACATGACTTCAGCACAAGCTCAGTATATGTTTAGACTGCAGCAGACATAATTAAGAGAAGAATTTGATTGTCATCTGGCCTTGCAGTTGTTCTTGCCATGAGAATCTGGCAATTGCTAATCTTACAGGTCAACAAGCAGCCACCTAACTTCCTTATTCTTTGTCATTCAGGGGCTATTTATGAGTAGACACGAAGCAAGAATTCTGTATCAATGTATAATTTATATTATATTACAATAATAGATATGACTCCTGAAATTTTAAGTGCAGAATAATTTAGATTGTTCTGCAAATTCTATGCATACATTTTACTAAATTAAAAACATGCTGCACTACTTTAAAAATACCTGCCCTGAGTATTACAGCTTAAGGCATTACAAAAGTGTCACTACATAATTTACTAGAAAATGATAGTGTTCCAACAGGTTTTTAACCATCCTATAAAAATGAATCCAAGTATAGCACTCTAGCTTGGAGTTTTCTGGGGAACCATTGAAACAAAACAAAAATATTTACAAATTAAATTTGGGTAGAAAAGATTTTATTCATATAAGTCATTTGTGTGCTGGTTTGTCTTGTCTTAATCTCTTTTTTGCCATCTACCCCCAATGCATGCAGTATTTTTGTGCGTGGAGTGTTTTGTCTCTTTTTAAGTTATCTGCATTCAAAAAACTTACATTTAAACTCCTAATTAAAAATATGACATGCCAAAGCAGACCCTCTTAAAATTTACTAAAAAACCATACAAGCACACATGCTAAAGCATGCTGTGATAAAGGAACACAGAAGAAGAGCCATAGAGGTCTCAGACATTTAAAAAAAGGGTCTTAGACTGAGTTTGGACAGTTGCATCCAGATTGCTCCAGGGCTCATCCACTTGCAAAAAGCTTCTGGACACTCAAATTAATGTTGCTTGTAAATTAGGACTGCAGAGTTCTCCAGGTACCATAGTTTAGGATTTCCCCAATTGAACCAGATATGGAGTGAAGCCACATCTGAGTTGTTTCAACAATTATCAGCAGCAGGGGCTGTTTGTTTTTTCTTGGTTGCATCTGAAGGTCCTATCTCTGAACTGTTACTCTAAATTTTCTCCTTACGGTATAATGCAACTTTATGGCTTCATGGAACTTCCTGAATTGGTGTGTGAATAGGAAGATTCCAGCTCTGCAACTCTGTACACCAGAAAGTGAAGAATTCACGTTGATCTTGTTCTCACCTTTTTCTTTTTCTTTTTTTTCTTTTTTTTCTTTTATTTTTTTTTCAGTGATATCAAGTTGTTATCATGTAATTATTACATGGAACATTTAATGTGATGTGTGTTATGATTATGAATTTGACCAGGACACATTAAGGAAAAATCTTAGCATTTCATCAAGTGAATGGATCATACTTCAGAAGATGTGTGAGGTTATTTTCAGGAGTAATGCACTGAAGTGAAGATTTTGGTCTTGATTTATGAAATGCACAAGGCACATTATACAGCAAATTTGAAGGGCAGTATGCTAAAGTGATGAGGACATCTGGGAGAGGTTCAGCACTGAAATAAGCAGTGGCATAAATCACAGATTGGCTGTTCTTTGGTGAAAATGTATATTAGTGGGAAAGCTATGAAATTTGCAACTGATTCTGGTTTAAACTGACAGCATTTCCTGGATCACCGGCATAGATCTGGGGATGACTTTTACCCCGCACCCTGCCACCTTCTCTGACATGAGTGTACTTAATAAGATGAAAGGGATGTGGGGATGGGATAAAGCTACTGCTGGTAGGCATTCACATACAGAGTGGAACAGGAAAAAGAACAGACTTGGCTTGCTTGCTTTGCTCAGGTCTGTTTGTTGCAGGTCTCCCACAGGACTTCCAGAGGTTTACAGACGCAGATTAAGGAAGATAATATAATGGAGGGGGAAAAAAAAAAAAAAAAAAAAAAAAAAAAAATTGTGGGGGGGGAGAATGATAAAGAAGGAAAGAGAGAGAAAGAAAGCAGGCCATTGATGGGTTTCAGTCCTCTGGACGGATAAAGTACTCAGGTTGTCTGACTCTCCTAGAACTTCAGGACACCTGTAAGAGCTCTAACATGACTTAGAAGTCTGGTCGTCCTCCTTCAAGCCTCGGATGCTGTAGGGAACCCAAATATATAACCTTTCTGCACTGGTTTCCAAATTAAGACAAACAAAACAAAATCATCCTAACTCCCTTGCTCCAAAAAAGCTTTCTGAGAAGTAGGGCTGTGCGTGCATCTCTGCTTAAAGTGTTGAAGGTGGAGATTGTTTTAAAAGTGAAGAGGATTGACTCCGTTAGAACATCCTTCAAATTTCAGACACAGAAGTAAGCTGCAACAGTGAAAATAAAGCATTTCTTATTGATGTTCATGTATTGTTTGGAGAAAAATATGTTACAAAGAATATATTTAAGTAAATAAGCCAATATACTAGGGATTTTAATGAAGTGCTTTATGCCAAAACAACCTATTATCTGAAGTTTTCCGTCTTCCACAGATTTGCAGGTTAGAAGCTAGAAAGATGATACTTTCAAAGAAGGTATTTGATACTCTTGCGTTATCCACTGATTAAGCAACACATAACTTGTCCATTTTCCACCAATTACTTACAACCTTCTATACAAACCTGAGGTGTGTGTGTATATATATATGTGACTGATTTCAAAACAGACATTCCTTGATGTTTCACCTCCCTGAGCTTATGCTATGAAGAGGTGGGTGAACACATTCAGAATATATTTTTAGTAAATATAAAACAAACATACTTGAAGACCTGGTCAGCTGTGCATGACATTGTCTTGCTGTGATGGTGATTTGGCTAGATAAGAGTTTTGTTGACTGCAGTGGAAAAGGCAAAGATGAGAAATGTGAGTTTGCACACTAGGGATTAAAAAAACAACAGATGAGGTAATGTTTTGCAAGAGTTTGAAAAGCAAAGGGACATAGGGAAATAGAAAGCTTTAGCAGCATGTTATATCTGATGTTGTTGTCTTTCTCTGTGTTCACTCCCACCCACGCAACAGATCTTTTCTTAATTTTTCTGTATGAATTTCCTTTGTTTTTTCATTACTTGACATATTTTCCATAATTAATTGCATTCTTCTAGATTTGCTCCTCTACTGAAAATTTCTGATTGACTAGCCTCTGCATCCTTCTTCCCTTTTACTTAACTTACTTAATGAATACTGTCCTTCCAATTAAAAGCAATTCCCCATATTTTTTTCTGAAGCAACAGCATTTCTTAAGTTGCCATTTCTCAATGACCTTTAGCAGCATCCTTGCATCTCCTAATTCTCCAAAATTCTGTTATCCCCTTGTAGTAAAAACAGTCATATTTTTTCTTTCTTGGGAACACTGAAACAGATGATGCTTGTGGTGAAACTTTAAGGAAGAAGCTTCTAATCCATTATACATAGAAATGAGGTGTTCCTGTGAATGCCTTAAGTAGCTGTCCTTATTAAAAAAATTTTATACGGCACACACAAATGTAGGGGTACAAGGAGGCTTTATTATTTTGCAGAGAATGCAGGTGCCATTAATGTGTCCACATGGGAAACCTGTATGCTGAAATTCATCTTGGTTCCAACAAACATCTCAGTTCACCTTGTGCTGATCCACTCACGTAGGTTAAGACTCGTCTAGTTCAGTTATTGCTTTGATGAGCCTGTCTGTGATCGCCAGTAAAGGGGAGAAAAGACTTCAGATAGTTTTGAAATATTCATATAGTTTCAGACTTTTTGTCTGAAAGCCTATTTATATGGAACCTGATCTCTTCCATATTTATCCCCATATATTTCTGTTTTCAGTGGATTTTCAATTTGCAGTGGTATTTCTGCCAAAATTATGGAAGCTGTTTGTTTC
>CM021767.1:9952422-10068063 GCA_011076525.1 Nettapus auritus
TTTTTTTTTTTTTTTTTTTTTTTTTGCTTTTATTTCTTTTAGCCTATTAAAGAAAATGAATGTAGAAGGGGAGAAAGAAAAGGGTTGAGAACAGAGGAATCTAAAAGTTTTTAAATGAAAACAAGCATAAAATATTAGCTTATTTAAAAAAGGAAAAAAAGAAAAAAGATTGTTCTCATCTCACTGTAAAGATAGTTTTCTTTATGAGTTTTTTTTTCTTATATGGGTTTTCTTGTGATGAAGTTTTGATGTAATAAAACAGCAATGACAGTGCTGTATATTTATATAGTCCTTTCCTAACAGAAGATTTCTGAATGTTAAGATAGGCATGCTCATTTTTTCGTGTGATGGGCTTTATCTTGACATCAAGTCCTTGCCAGGGGATAAATGACCTAGGAATGATTGTTCTATGCTTGAAAGGTGAAAACTCCCACAAATGTATGAGGCCATGATCCTTAGTGCTGTCTCATTCATAGAGCCTGATGAAATCATAAGACTTCTGAATGAAGTGGGCTTCACCATTGCCTTGCCTTACTGCAGGTCTTGTCCTGATTCTTCTGCTTCCTATGCAGATAGGTGAGGAGAGACAAACTGCTGAACATCTGCAGAGCTTCTTGATCAAGTTGTGCACTCTCGGAGTGCAGTGCTCCTATGGCCATAAAGTGAGTTGATTGGTTGGTTGGTTGAGCTACCTCCTCTAAAGGTACCTAGGCAACAAAGGTCTTTAATAAGCAGAAACAGTTCCCCTGAAGGCAAGAAAAGAAAGGAAAAGAATTTGCAAATACCTGCACATACCCCTTACACAGAAGATCCTGTCCATCCCCCTTACACAGAAGATCCTTTCCTAGCTCTTTGTATATGAGCACACGTTTAAGTCATCCATCTATAATAATTTGCCAATAGGCTTTTAGCCATTCTACCTTCTATTAGGAAAATCTTTGGGTTTTATATATATATTTTTTTGTATTTTCTATATGTTAACTTACAAGAGGAACTGGTTTTTATTTCTTTACTTCTTTTCTTGGGGGGGTGAGGTGAGGAGAGGCTGGCAAACATTAAGCAGACGTAAGAAACTGTAAACATTGTTTTTTCAGTCAATGAAAATTATTTTAAACATTTCATCCTTCAGTCCTCTCTTTGTTTCTAGTTACTAAATCCCATGAAAACGGCATTATTATTATCTTATCCTGTGCTTCATCATTTTGGGTGTTCAGAGCCCTTGATGAATAAACAGAGTGGTTATTCAGAAAAATAAAATTACATTTCTGCACTGAATTTATGATTATTATGCAAATATATTTTCCATATTCTGTGCAGAAAAAAAAAAAAAAAAATTAAAAGACCAAGAGCAGTAATAATCCTGTTCAGAATCTACTTCAGTTAATACTTTACTATAAAGAACTGAGTATTCATTAATAACTCCTGGATTGTTATTAGAATTGTTTTATTGTAACATGTAATTTGCTTGAACTGACTACATCTTTCTCAAAATGGTTTTAATTACAGAAGTAAATGAAAAAGTGTAGTGAAGATGCTTATACAACAGTGCAGTAATTTTCTATATGCCAACTGGAAATTTATTCTTAACAGATGGAATTCACCAGTCTGCAAAGAACTAACATGAGGCCTTCACACTGCTTAAAACTTTTCTTAATCTGTCCAATAAAGTACAATGTCTATGACATACATGCTATTTCTTCTTCTCTTTTGCATTATTTATCAATTATTCTGTTATAATTGAAGAAAAAAAAAAAAAACAGTTACTCATTTAACTGAGTATTTTTCTACCAGGAGGAATTTTAAACATCAACATAATGTAAGACTCTGGGTCAGAATAAAAATATGTCTCAAATACTTCCTTTTCTCTGTAGGGACTTTGATATTTATCCTTTTTCCTCCTGGTGGTGTGGGTAGTACTGCTGCAGATGATTTTGGCCTTCTTTTTTTGTTATCAGTCCACCTGTCTCTGTTCTTGTATTTCTTGTTGTGTTTATAAATCAGTAGATATGACCTTCTTCCAAATTCTGATTCAGGTGAAAGGCTGTAGCTAGCTAGAAGATAAAGGCTTCAGAAACAACCTACCAGGAATAGAAAACCAAGACTTTGTTCCTAGTTGATGAGCTGTTTGATTGCAAGTCTCGCCTCTTCCTTGAGACTCACTAACTTTAATGAACAGCAGTAAAATGCTGCCCAGAAACAGCTCAGAAAGTGGAGGTACGCTGATTAGGCATGACAAAGAAAGGAGGCATTGTCAATGTGGAGAAAATGAGGGTATCAAGCTGAATGACCCTGTGGACTGGGGTACTAGCAGAGAGATGAATTCATTATTATTAAGTGCAAAATCACATACTTTAGAATAATAAGATATTCAGCTACAAGTTAATTGCTCGTCAGTTAGAAATGGTTGAGAATTAAAAGCATTCGACACGCTGAATGACAACAGGATGAGTAAGCCAGAGTGTTGTGGCTGTTGAAAAGTATTTCTAGCCCCTATCGGGAGAGAGGTGACTGGTGAAGAGCCTGTCCCTACAGGAGAAAAAGAATGGTATTGCTACATCAGCCAGCCATCCTGGTTTTATGTAGAAATAGATGTACACCCATACTCTGTGTTCACTGAAAGTGTGCATGTCTCCATCCTGGTGTACTTCACAAAAAGCACTATGTTAAGAGAGTCACCACAGAGCCTGAGAGCTGCTGTGAGTTTACATCCTTACTCCTCTGATATGAACTTGCTCACATTTCTGCCCTCTAAAAGAACATGGGTTACTTTCACGTTTTCACACAGCAAAACAGTGGAAATAAGTGAACAAGAGAAGGGAAAGAGGACCATTTATGCCAAAGGGTTGAAGTGACATGAGAGAAAACAGGGATAAACTGGCCACAGATACATTTGCGTTGGAAATAAAAAATACCAAGAAAGTGGTGTTCCAGTAGGAATAAGAGTCAAAAACAAACTGGTGTGATCAGTTGATAAAAGGTCCTGTGCTGGTGATGGTAAAGAGCTAGCCCTGTTGTACCAAGGGATCTGCTTCAGCTCTGCCTTCCTGTAGGATCACCCCTGGTCTCAGGAAGGTCCCAGGAGGTCTTTGTCCAATTTCTCCTGCTCAGAGGGAATGGTCTTACTGAGAGCTGGATCCAAACAAGAATGACCTGACATGGCATCTGGTGAAAAATAGCTATAGAAGATTTTAGAAAGAAAGAAATTTTAGTTCAGTAGCCATGACCAAAAGATTTTCCAACCAAATTCTGGTTCCTAGCAGGACTGCATGACTTTGAAGGGCTGTTTAGAATGTTTCTTGTGATTTTTGACACCAGAAATCTACCAGCTGTGTGTGCCTGTTAGACCCCAAACTCCTTAGAGCTGATACAGTGCTTATATTTTGCAGTAAGTAAGCATTTAGAAATAATGTCATAAATAAAATAAATTAAGACATCAGCTGAGGCCTCAAAGGTAAAATAAGTTGAATGTGAATGTTATATCAATTATAAGTGTACTGACTTTTGACATTTTATTTTATATATATACACAACCACTTGCATCTGTATTCAATCTTGCTTTTTTATTATTATATTTTGCCAGGAGTACTCTGCTTCCATCCTGTCATGTCTTATTCATTTGATTTTTTTAATGCATTGGCTACAGCAATATTCTGTTAAATATTGAAAAGTTTCTGATTTAAACCTAACTGTGATTTGAGTAGTAAATATTTCTTATAGACCTAACAGCTTAAATTTTACATTAGACTGGTTTTACATATTTTTATTGTTTTAATTTTGTTGCAAGACCAAGCAAGGATATACTTAGTTCATTAACAATAAATGAGGAAATAGTGCAGCTATGCTGTCAAGGAAATGAAAGAGCATAGAAAATACATTCAAAACTATTTAATTAATGTTTCTACTGCACATTGTCCTACTTTTTATTCTGTACTCATATTTAAAACACAGAAAACATTTTTGATAGACAAAGAATAATTATCCTTCTTGCTTTCAATTAAATAAATACATTTCTAGAATGCAAAAAAAATCCACTTATGTTTAAAATAAAATCTGGTGGTACTCTCTGGTTTTGTAATCTGTGAATACATTAATATTATGGCAGGAAATATATTCCTACTTCTTTATTGTTAGAATGTAGGTGTTAAAGCTGTTTCCTTGTTAGCATAAAGAAGAGTGCTCTAATGGAGCCTGGAGAGGGCCTGAGGATGCTGCTGGTCCAGCACAGCTGTGCTGCGGCTTCTCTTTGTATGGCTTCAGCAGAGAAACCTCAACCTGGAGGGGGGGAGACATACTCCTTTCCTTCACTTTGTGCAAAGAAATCCTCCTGTGGCCACGGAGCCCTCACCAGTGCAGGAGGAGGCGTGCGTGTCAGTGTGCGTGACCTCCAGCACTTAGCTCGGGCTATACAGCCATCAATTTCACTGTAAATGAAAAGAAGAAAAGCCAGATTTGCATTTCACTTGTTTTGATTCCACTACTTAAAAATAATCTCGGGTAGCTTTTTTATTTTCTTGAAAGCTGCTTTGTACTGACTAGCCCTTGGTATTTGTCAATTTCTTTGTTTTCTCGGCATATTCCCTGCTGGCCTCCTCAGAAGCTAGTTAAATTATGGGGATTATTCAGAGCTACACTGGATAATAAAATGGTCTATTGATTAGTAGTGTTCTAATTACTTGTCTCTTAGCATGAAAGAGAAATAAGAAGATTTGATAGTAAACAATGAAGAAAACAAATAGGGTGTTTCCAACATGTAGGGGTATACATACCCAAGTGTGGCCTTGTACCATGAGTATTGTAATTTCAAATTTATCATCCTGAGCTTATTTGACTGCTTACAGAACTGTGACCTGCACAAGCAGACTGTTTGACAGAAAATCAGCCAAAAAATATAACTCATTTTTTTTTCCCTGCAATATCCTGCACATGGACTGGAAGAATAACATCATGATGAGCAATATTTTTTTTTTTTTTTTTTTTTTATTCTTTTTTTAAAAAAAAAAAAAAAAAAAAAAGTTATGGCTAATTTGTTGTTTTAACTAAGTAAGTAACAATAAAAATCATTCTAAATAATGTGTCACAGTTTTAGCTTGAAAAATGGTGAACATCAGTAGTTTAATGGAGCCTTTGCACTTGCAGCCCATTCCTCAGTGCTGGTTCGATGTATCAAATTACCTCAGATCTTCCCTAAGAACAATGCATAGCTTGTGCTCCCCCTTCAAACTAGCTTCTTTAAGAACAAAAGATGTCTGTGTGAAAATTTTAAGGAAGCAGACCTACAAGCATAAGGGTCTTGCCTGAGAGGAGAGTGAAGCTGGTATCCACTCCTTGCTTACTGCTGAATGCCAAGGTGATGGCAGCAGTGCTTGCTAGAGGAAAGTATGTTCCCACTTGTGTTTGCAGGTGGCTATGCTTCCCAAACAGGTGTGAAAATGGAGGCTGGACTTCAGGATTTTTTGAAAACTAAGGATTTAAATCCTGGAAGAATTGCTATTGATTTCAGTGAGGCCAGAGTTTCTCCTTTGCTTTTTCATGCCTCTTCCATGGTTCAAAGAAGATTTTCCATGTATTTCTGTGTTCTGTGTATATCTCTCTGTTTTTTTTCCTAGCCTTTATTTTTAAAATACTATGAACTTCAAGCAAAACCAACCACTATTCTCCAAAAAAAACCCTCTGTATAGTTCTTGCCCTTGGCAAAACAGCTGAGCTAAAGCAGTAATTTAATTAGTGTGTGAAAATCCTCTAATTCTCACAAAATATTTTAATTTCTATTTGTTGCATCTCTTTTGTTTTGTTTTATTGTCTGAGTACCAAGGGCTCAGTTTCCTATTCTGTGTTTCTAGAGAACATGATTTTCTCATTCAGAAATGAAGCATTTCCCATCGATTTTGGTTTTACCTGTGGGCTGATTTGACTATGATTTGACTACAGTATAGTTTGCATGGCTCTCTTTTTTTAACCTGCTTTTCTTCTGTGATAAAATCCTTTACTTGTAAGCCTGGCTGCTGGCAGAGAGGTTGGTGAGCAGCTTGGTGCTTTGTAGATGGGCAGTCTTCTGAGCCCATCAGTCCTTTCTCCATCTCCTTTCACCAAGAGGTTGATGTCAGAGCAAGATAGTCTCTGCTAAATGTGAATTCCTTCATAAGTTTTGTGCTCTAAGTCTGCAATAAAAGCCCTTCTGATAACCAGCACACAACTGCACCCATTAATTAGTTTTTCGTTTGAAGATTTCTCTCTCACTGTAACCATCCCTGTCAGTTCATAGGAAGCTCAGCTACCTTCAGATGCTGCTGCTTGAATCTGTTATTCATGTCAATCCTCCTTTCCATAAAGACCCAGCTGCCCAACTCAAGGAAGCATTGCCAGGGTCATGGGATAACCACTCTGTCTTCTGGTGTGGATGAACAGCCAACATTACACTGTGTTAGCTTTTTTGAGCACCTGAGTAGTTATTCAACAACTGCTTTATTTTTCTGCAGAGCATAGAGAAGAGATAGGGCCCTGGCTCTGCTGTTTACCTGACAGAACAGTCAAAACAGGTTTCTTATTAAAGAGGCAGCAGTAGACACCCAGTCTCTGTGGGCTTCTCCACATTAGAGGATAATGGAAGCATTTACTAACAGCCAAAGAAATTATTTATTAGGATATGAAACCTTTAATTTAGGAGGAAAATTTCACATTCTATTTTTTGCCTTAGACTCCCACTCTGTAAAATGTAGCAAGGCCAAAAATTAACGTATTTGTACATCTATTTCTAAGTTATGTGGGTGTCTCTGAAATGGTATGATTTTAAAGTAGAACAAATAATAAAGCAATCTTCTTTCAGCCGGCAAGGTTTTAGAAAACTGAAGATCCAAATCAATCAAACCAAGTATATTGCATTCTCTGCTCTGTTAGTCTTAGATTTAAACAGTTTTATAAATGTGGAATTGCAGCAAGAATTCCCCAGCTCCTACAAGTGGCTCTGATGGAACAGGGCAAAGTCATACTTAGAGTAAATACACTGAAAGTAAGAGACTTTGCTTTTGTTACTGCCCTCCTAAAAGTTGCTGTCTGGTGTGGGGGGAGGGAAGAAAAAAGAAAAAAAAAAAAAAAAACCTACAGAACACAGTCATAAGGAAAATCAGATGTGTGTCTCTCTCCTTATTTCCCCCTTTGACTTGTGTTTTTCACCCCATTGCAACTTCTTGCCCATTTTCCGGGAAGCATACATTGTTTGTGTGATCATGCAGATGCTGGAGGATAGCTCCTGCTCACCTCCCCTTTGGATCCCATTGTTGTTTACAGGAGGAGAGAATCTGTGTGTAATTTAGAGGTTCGCTTCTACTCATCCACCCTTCTGAGCCTCTGGAGATAATGCAGGTTCCCTAACAAATGAACTACATCCCCTGAAATAGATAAAATGATGATGGGCAGAGAACACCACCTGTAAAATTGTTGGGTGTTGGTTTAAAATGACACATAGAAGAGATTGAGTATATCACTGTTCTGTGCTTCTGGTGCCTCCATAAAAAAAAAAAAAAAAAGAGCAGATAGACCCCCAAGAATCCCCTGTTGGGAAGAATGAAGACTTCGTGGCCTGTACAGAGGTGCAGAAGTCAAGTCAGATGATGTCTTTGCAAGTCTTTTGGACAATGGACAGCCAGGTGCTAGCTAAGGCAGCCTCAATGCTTCCCAGATCGCTTGAGGTGTGATCTCAGCCCTGTCCTTGATGTCTGTGTGTCACACCTGGTATCTTTGTGTAGATATGGGTGTGAAATGGACCTTTGTGTATAATTACACATTGTCATTTTGGATTAGTTTTAATTAAAAAAAATGTGGGTATGATACCTCCAAAATTTCAGAATGCTGCTCTGAGGTTTTATCAAATGATTTTTTTTTCTTTTTTTTTTTCTTTCTTTTTTTATTTTTTTTCCACAGTGAAGGATATCTTACACTCTTTCTTTGTATCTGCTTTTGTAGATAGGATCTGTCTAGGGGCACAGTTGCTTTCTCATTCTTCTACAGGTGTTCAGCTGTAAACATGCTTCCAATGATGTTTAATTTTGCCATTTCAAAAATGCTAGTTTGCTTTTAATCCTCCTTAGGAAGGTTTCAGTAAAAATAGCTGACTTCTTCCCCCTTTCTAACTTTGTATCTTTGCATAATATTTGTCCCCTCCACCCCAGAAAATGCAGTGAGGACTTAACAACAAAACCAGATAGGTGTGAACAATCAGTTAATGTTAATATTTGGAATGGTAAGAAATGTGATTTATGGAGACAACTGAGAAAAAATCAACATGCCCTGTATAATTAGCATAATAGCTGCAAATCATCAAGTTTTCCATGTGTATTATTATGGCTGTGTTGATTAACCAGGTGTATGAGGATTAAGAAAGAGCAGGAAGACAGGTAAGAAATAAAAAGTAGGAGTTAATAGGAAGCAGAGAATGAAAATATATGTATGCCCAGCAAAAGACATTTAATTTGCTTCTTGGCAGCACAGGCTTTGGGACTCAAGTTTGATGGCAGCTGTTAGTTCCAACAGGTAGGTTTGATCTAAATTATAGTTTCTTGAGTGGGTAATTTTTTTTCCCAAAAGACTTTTTTTTTTTTTTTTTTTTTTTTCCTGCTTCAATTTGCTTAAAGATGAAGGATCTTGACCTTTCAAGTGGAGGAAGGAAGTTCTCTTAAAGATTTCCATCACTGTCAAGCTTGTTTTCCCAAGATCTGTGGGAACAGAGGTATCCCCAGGCTGGCCTGATAGGCGCGGTTTGACTGACAGCATGATGGGGAAGTTCAGACCTCTGGGAACAAGATTACAGACTTCCTGCCAGAAGGGGGTAATTTTGTCACAGGTGCAGAGTACACTAAGTGTTACATAGATGACAGAAAGTGTTGACACTGACATTTATTTCTCAGAGCTGGGTAGTTTAGCAGAGTGGAGTCTTGCAGAAGTCTCCAGAGAGAAAGCAAAGAAGTTGTCACATTGACAACATCCCAAATTCTGTCCCATTTCTCCTGTGACTAAGACTGCTTCCTTAATCCCTGTTTTCTCTAGGTAGGAATGAATTTGTGTATGCGTAATTGTGAAATTCCCCCCAGTAGACTGAAAATCCACATACGCCTCAAAGTTGTCAAATGTGTTTCTTATCAAGTATTTGGGTACTTACAGGTAACTGGGCAGCAGTGGAGGCCCAACTGTGCATGAGAGAGATCCAACT
The DNA here is from genome assembly GCA_011076525.1 of Nettapus auritus. Lineage (NCBI taxonomy): Eukaryota > Metazoa > Chordata > Aves > Anseriformes > Anatidae > Nettapus > Nettapus auritus. The sequence continues at coordinate 9,961,625 of CM021767.1, forward strand.
CTCAAGCTGAAATGCCACTGCAATTCCTAAGGACACTCTGAAGTTTATATGTAAAACTCACATGACTTTCACATTCATTAAGGGCATTAGAAGTGTTGAGTAATATATTTCAGCCTGTGAAGTGGCTATCTAGGATTGTACCAACATGTGCATGTATACGGACTTATTGATAAACTCATGGAAACTTCACGTGCTTTTTGTTTTTCATCACACAAGGTTTAAGTATGTTATTTGTTGATATAGAAAATAATTATATCTAAATGCCTCACTCTCTGTAGCTGCTTCATTTATGCCTGTCCTTAGGTTGAGGTGTAAAAACTTAGGGCCTCTACCTTTGGCTGAACTGGAGGTCCACTTTTATTGTTATTATTATTATTATTATTTGTTTGCTTTTTTCTTTGTTTTTGATAAAATGTTATCTTGCAATCTTGCAGAAAAAAAAGGGAGTTTTTTTGTTCTTGGGTAGATCTCTATCTGTGATAAATTATGTAAGTTTTGACTGTTCTTCGCAGTAGCAAGGATTTTAATGGTGTTATGGCTGTACAATTCTTGTCTAATATAATATATATCAGAATGAAATCAAATCTCAAATTTGACTTCTGTTCTTGGCTACGTGTGTTCGATTTTATGTCTTTTTTGTAGGTTTTTCAATCAGAATGATGTTACTTCTTTTTAATAACTATATAGGTTTGTCTTTGTGATATTTACAGCAATCTCCTTTGGTCTGAAATATGTACTATACTACTCATTTGCTATCCCTCACTGCATCATCAAGCAGGTTTTCAAATGGTATTTTGTATGTATTTGGCAAAATATGTACATTCAGCAAAACTCTCAAGTACAACTTGAGAGTGTATACTCAAATTCAGGTTCATTGCATCCGTGCATTTAGTTTTAGTATTTTTATATATATATATTTGGCCTTGATTCAACAAAGCACTCAGGAATTTGTTTCAATGTAAACTTACAAATACTTATGTATAAAGTCAAGCACATTTTCAACTGCTTTGCTTTGCTAAGCCCATAATTCTTACAGTGTCTTCAGATTCTGTTGGTGAAGTCTATCATAACCATATTGGCTATTGTATCTCTGTATCACACCACATAGTATCACACATGATGGAGGTACAGCTACATTTTCATAAAAAGAAAAACCCTAAGACTGTTTAGATGGACTGATGTTCTTAATTTCCATAAATCACTGAAAATGTAAAGGTCAGGTCCCACAAGCGAGAGAAACAGGATAAATTCCACAATGATCTGCTTTTTGCTGGTGACCAGAGCCAATTCACACTGGGCACCCAGCATCTCTATGCTGTACCTTTCTGACCAAACATGGCTCTAAGCAAGCTGCTTTGTGCAGTACTTTTCTTAGCTCTTGAAGCAAAGCCTCAAGCAGCATCCCATCCTTACAAACATCTGCTCAGCATTTGAGAGGAGTTAGGATCTGCCATCCCTCCTTCAGACCACTGTTTCTGTTGCTACGTTTGTCCCCTTAAATAACTTCACATAGGACATACGGTAGTTGGTGGCTGTTAATAGCATTATTGTAGAATTACACTACCTAAAAACACTGCCTCAGGAAAAATATTACAGATAATTTAGTCTTGTCTTCCAGGAAAGAACGTATTAGGGTTAAAGAAAATTTTACTTAGTAATCCTGAAAGGATCCCATCATTTGGACCACTTAAAATGGTATTTATTATTCTCACTTAAGAGTAGTTTTCTTTCTTTCTTCTTTTTTTTTTTTTTTTTTTTTTTTTTTTCCTCTGAACAGCTTTCATTGAGAACACACTCTTGACAAGGGTTATTGTCAGGCAACCCAGGGAGACTGATGCTGATGCCAGAAGGGTAGTCAGAGCACAGCTGCAAACATCAGCATTGCCTTTGCTACACTATCATAGTCCCTGAGAAGAAAAGGGTAAAAAAAGCTGGCCATTGTCATCCCCATAGCAAAACACTGCACAAGTGGCCACACAATTATGGGCTGGTGGAGTTTTCCGTCATCTTCACAGAGGGGAAAGGCGAAGAGCTGAGATCTCAGGATTTCTAGGGTGTTCCTTGGAGAGCCAAGAATTGCTCCAAGTGGAAATGTTGAAAGAATTATAAGTGTGGCAGCTATATATGTCCAGGTCCAGGACCACTTTATCTTGTTAACACACACTAGAAGAAAGAAAACTTAGAAAAAAATGTGAGTTGGTGTTTTCTGTGCTATATGCTTGCAGATTGTTTTGAAGGCTTCCAGTCTCAGGGTCAAGAGTCAGGTTTTGCCACAGTATGGCTGAGACGGACCCTGGCCAGAGACCTGTCTCTAATTAGTGTCATGTAGCACAGACATTTAACAAACAATATCCTTGTTTTCTACAAGCCATGCATTTATTTCAGCATTTGCTATCTTTGATTAGACTGAATTACAGCAAACAAATGTGTGCAGACAGCAGCCGATTCCAGCAAGTGGACTTGCTGCTATCTAGTTGGGTTGTTGTAGTTATTCATCACTTCATAGGGAAAAGAAAATTGCAGACACGTATTGCATGTTCTTGTGATTTAATAACTGAATATTAAAACTCTAGGCACTGCTGTGTAAGCCTGCCAAATAAGCTGAGGCACTGTGCATGGCTGAGGGTCAAAGAAGAACTTTCTCATATAGAGACCTTATTAATCCATTTCATTTTTTTTCCCCCATGAAGAAGAATATCAAGGTTATAAAGACGTAGCACTAGTTTTGTTTCACTGCCATGTGACTTAGATTTTAGCAGTAATTTGCATGTGGACATGTGTTTTATCAACTGGTGCTGCAATTTCAAAATGCCTTTAGAATTTAAGAAATACTAGATTAAACATACAGTTAAAGAAGATAGACCCGATCCTGTGAGATTGAGGCTGATGCAGTTGCTGCCAAAAGCTTGTTAGTAGTAAAGGGACAATCAACTGTAAACAGAAGATAGCACTGAGCTGGATAACATCAGAATCAAAGGGAAGGGAACACAGCAATGAAATGTGCAACGCATGATGCTTGTCAAACAGATGTGTGTCAGGGCAGCCTTATTATCAGCGAGCTCCTGTTAAGGGAACTGCAAAGCTCACGTCACCCAACTTTTCTGTAGATTGCTTGTCATCTTCCTTAGTGGAGAAATCTGTTTTTCTGTGTTGTTGTAGGGGATGCAGGAAAAGTCCTGCAGGAGAGTCACGTGTTAACTTTAAACTCGTAGCTGCCAGGATTCACTCTAACTGTTAAGGAGGAGGAAATGAGAAGGGGAAAGCCTTCACTAGGGCTGATCACAGGCAAGCTGTATTATTTTACAAGGTATCTGTTGAATAGATAATATAGTTGGAGATGGTTTGGTTTGGTTTGGTTTGGTGACTGGCTTGACCCAAGTGTTTTCACATATGGCTTTCTTCGTAAAGGCTGCTACCACCATTTCGCTCCCCTCACAAAACTGCAATCGATCCAGTTTCCCACTCTGGTCGGTGGTAACAGATGTACATTACAGAAAGGGTTTCCATAAGGTGATCCAGATGCTCATATTTGGGAAGAATTACCGTAGCTTCCTGCATTTGCTGCATGTTTATGTGTCGGGTCGGAGATTCAGAATTAGGGTGGGGAGAGATTTCAAAATGAAGGCAGGCTTTTCCATTTTGCAGCTTTGGGCGGATTATTATTATTATTAATGCTGCTGCTGTTGTAATATTGCGGTGTTATTTTGCGAGCTCAGCCTTATTATACACCCTTCAACACCTAAAGCTCTATCAAAAGCCGCGGGAACGGTTCCACCCAACAGCACCGCGGGCGACGAGGGGCCGGGGACGGCGGGCAGCACTCCCCTTCCCTCTCCCCTCTCTCTTTATCCCCTCCCGGTCCCAGCGCGGGGCTGCGCGGAGGCTCCGCATCGCGGCGGGTCCCCGCTGCGCGCCGCCGGGCGCGGCCACTGCCTTGGCGCCGCCCGAGTGCGGGGCACTGATAGGGCGGGCTGATGCGCAGGCGATCCATCATCCCCGGCTCCCGCGGAGGCAGGGAGCGCGCCTGTCACCAGTATTGATTTCAGAGGATGGACTAAATTTCCTAGGATTTTCCATTAAGAATTAAGAGAGAAAAAAAAAAAAAAAAAGCTTTTGGAAAAAAAAAAAAAAAAAAAAAAGCTATAAGCACGCAGGGGTAGCCAGGCAGACATGGATATGAGATGGCACTGTGAAAACTCTCAGGTAGCTTCTTCTCTCACAGCCGATGCATAGCACAGGCGAAGCACTGCAGCATGCAGGGTTTAAGATACCATTAGTCTGAGAGCGAGGAAAAAAAAAAAAAAAAAAAAAGGCTTTTGCACCGATCAGTGAATATGACTTTTTTTTTTTAATTAGAATATGTTATGTCTCCTTGGAGATTGCATGTCATTAATATTAAGATCAAATTTCTGCACGATATCTGAAATATAGAAAAGCTTTTAAATTGTTTGTTTCTTTTTTTTTTTTTTTTTTTTTTTCTGCTCCAAGAAAATAACGCTTTGGTAGCCTGAGCATGGATGCTTCTGTTTTTCTTTTCTGCTTTTTTAAACAATAGGGATATTTTTTTAGCATGTTTGCTACAAACGAGTATAAAGGAAAGGAAAACTGAGAAGAATTAAATAAAAGCATGAATAAAAACTGCTTCAAATAGTTTCCAGGCTGCTTTGTTGTTGATAATCTAGCAATTATTTTGGCTTTAATGATGCTTAAACCCTGACCATGCATGCTTTTCATTTTGGCTCAGAATATGCGTGTATGTGTGTGTACGTATGTGTGTATTTGTTTTGATTTGATTTGTTTCAGTGAGCATTTGTACTACTGGATTTTCTGTGAGTTATATGCATGTTTTGATAAGAAAAATTGCATACAAATGAAAGACTATATCTGATTGACTAATATTTCATGATATATAATGCAAAGTGGCTTCATTTTTAAAGGAGTTCATTCTAATCTTCTGGGGGAGGGTAAATCGCTGCATGTTTATTACAATGAAAAGTGTTTGTGTATTTTTTAAGGATTGATGATTTATTTGCTTGCTTTTAACACCAAAGAGCAAGGGTATTAATTTATTTATTTATAAGGATAATAATAATAATAATAATAATAATAATAATAATAATAAACAACACCAAGGCATCTAATTGAAAAGAGCATAGATTCCAAAGCTTTCCATGTTACCTGAAAAGAGGCTGCGAGGTATGTGTTTGTGGGAGAGTGCTGAGCTCCTCTGAGGAGGAGTTTGGTGTTTGCTTGCTCCTTTTCCTTCCCCAGAAGAGTTAAAATGCCTTGGCACAGGCACCATGGGAATTCTCCTGGCAAAGCCAGGGCTGGCACCGGGTGGGATGGTTGTGTCGTGATAGTGGGCAAAGAAGAGGGTGAAAAAAAGATTTGCCGAATGAGGTAAAGGGGCTTTTTGAAGAGGAGAAGCAGCAGCGTCTGTCTGTACAAAATGTCTCATTTTCCACTCACTAGGCAGAAAATAAAAGGGAAAGGCTTTTCTGACACTTTCTCTTTTAAATGAATCAGAGGATAATAAAGTGTGGAAGATGGTTGGTCAGATTTATCCTAGTTTTCAGATTGTAACTGGCGTGTTGAGGGGATTTACGGTTGGGGAGGGGGGCAGGGAAGCTATTTCATGGCACGTTTGTAAAAAAAAAAAAAAAAAAAAAAAAAGTTACCTGATGAATTGGAGCTGAGATTCTTGTTTTGTTTTGTTTTGGATCGCAGCTGTGGTGTTGAGGATCAAAACTTTGTAATTTTGATGTACATAGTATATTGTACAATCCTGTTTGCATTTCTTAGCTGGTCTTCCTCAAAGTTCTCCCAGTAAGTCATTTTTTTTCATTATGAATTTAAATCTCTCAATACATAACTCTGCAAAGCAGCTGTTATTGTTCTGGCAAATTCTTACCTGGTTTTGCACTTCCCATAGTATTTTTCCCCAAAACAAAATGTTTGGGGTCATTGCTAGAGTTCCTGATGCTAAATGGTTCTGGCCTGTTGGTATTTTAGGCCATTGTCAAAGTTCAGGCTGAAAACTTTGTGAGTAGAGTTTGCCATTCCCAGCTCTACTTCTAATAGTCTTCTGCATCACCTAGGCATCATATATAATTTGACACAGCTGACAGCATCTACTTAGAAGAAGCTTAGGGCTGAGCCAGCATGGAAATTGAATTGCCTCTCAACTCCCTGATATTAATGATCCTTCCAGGTCAGCACAGGAGTAATTGCTAGGGCAGCCTGAGGAATTGTCCATTAAACCTGCCTAGATGGTAGCTCACCTGTGGAGAGATGCATCCAGATGACATGTATAAAATGAATTCCATTTGCTTAATGTAAGGTCTGCTAAAGTTATGAATATCTCACAAGCCAACATGTGGTCTCAAGTTTAATATTAAGTGATTTTTCTGGTATTTTAGGATTTATTATAACTAAGGCTAGTAGGCATATTTGCCTTAGATATTTCTGAAAAAGAAATACGCAGAAAAATCTGGTTGGTGATCATAACTTGAAGCACAAGCCTGTATTTCAGCAATGATCTAAAACCTTGTGGCATAAAGTAAGGGAAGAAAAGTTCATGTTGTCCATGTTCTTTAGTCCTTGAGGTATCTGTGCATTTAAAATAACCAATTAATCAGTCAAAGTTAGTATAGACTGGGGCAACCTGATTAGGTGGGCAGCTGGACCTTTAAATCCCAAGTCAATATTCAACAAGAATTCAGGAGAGACAAACAGCCTGAGGACAATATTTAAAAACTCAGCTGTGCTTGATGTCTTGGAGTAATGCTGATCTAGCTAGAACCCCAGCCACACTGAGAGAGGATTTATTTTTTGACCTTGCACATCTGAAACAACATAAAAAGTTACAAGTTGTTAGCACAGCTTTACGGCCCGGAGGAAATGCAGAGGTGTAGCCATCTCCTGTTGCCATTAGGAAAGGTACTTGCATGGAGTACCAAAGTACTCAGGTGCACACAGAAGACTAAAATACTGATGCTTCTAAAGAAAAATATCATTCTTTTGAACTTGCTTCTGTGCCACGTAGATTAAGTAACAAACATACAGTTGGGAGATAATTTTAGTGACACAGGTGAAGGAACAATTTAACCTGTTGCAACTCAAATAAATGGGAGTTCTTGGTCCACTGTCAGTTTATCTATCCACAGCCTGTTTGCCACCACTGACAACTATAGTGCTTTTCCAGTGTCCACGTAAACTGAACTCTTAAACTGAAGCAGCTCTGTATCACAGAAGGATTTCTCACTCTCTCCTGACATTCTTTTGTCTTGGGTCACCTACTGCCACTGCTGACAGCAGTTGGTCCCTGTCTTTAGACCTCCTTATGTCTTCACAGAGTTATTGATGGAGTTGCAGCTTGGTTGGGTTTTGTTTATCTAAGTTAATGGTCAAGGTAACTAGTGAAGGAAAGCATCAATTTCAGTCTTACCAGTGAGAAGCTTGGCAGTTGGAACCTGCAGGAAGTGGTTTCTATAACTTATTAGATGACATTTTTAATAGCCTGATACATTTTATCATTCTTTCTAGTTGTGTGTACCAATATAAAGTGTAGTATTTATTTGTTTCAGGAGTACAAATTCCTACAAACTAACAAAGGTTTTTTAGGTGACTAACTGATGAGCTTTTCTGCCACAATAAAAAATAATAATAATAAAAATGTTACATTTGCTTTGCATGTTCAGCCAGCAGAAACTGTAGATTTCTGGCTGTATTGTTCTCTCTGTCTCTTTTTAACTTTAATGTTTCTGACATGCTTTTTTCAATCCATAGGGTATTTTGTCCTTCTCTTGAAAGCTGATTTAAGCAGCAGATTCAGGAAGGGTATGACAAAAGTATGAGAGGTTGGTTTCATGAGATTGTGTGAATGATCATAGCATTTTGCTATGCTTTTCTGCATTGCATCTCTCTTTTTATCATTGTATGCATCTGAATTATACTTTATTTTTCCCTGTAGGACTCATAATTAAATTTAGCTATATAGTTGCACGCAGTTAAATAGGGTCCATCTTTTTTCAGATCTTATCTTGCCATCCCTTTTGGGTGAAACTTCAAGTAATATTTCCAGTCTAAGTACGATATTAAGATGAAACAGAGAAAAGGCAAGAAGTGCTGCTTATTTTTCTCTACTATTTTATAATGTAGCTAGGAGGAAAAACAAACAAAACAAACAAAAAAAGCATGCAGCCTTAAAAATGTATATGGAAAAGACAGGGCTTAAAATGTGTGTTTTGTGTGTGCAGGTTATTTAGTCAACTGTGGACAGTGTGTAGCAGTGTAGGTGGGTTTCCAAAAAAAAGGTGGATTTAGGGTGAAATTCTGTCAACCTTAGAGTCAATGGAGGTTTTTTCATTGACTTTGAAGTCATTGATTTGTTATCCCCAGAAGAAGTCTAAGTAGCACTATGTAGCACAGAATATGAATTCTACGCTATCTCTTAGTGGATTGTTGCTAAAACTGTATCAGAACTGAAGTGGAAAATGAACATGATGGTATTTTCACCAAAATGATTCATTTTAAGTTCCGTCTCATGTACTAAATGATTACTTGCCAGTGAATAAATGGGAAGCTTTCAGATGGTGTAAAACTCTACAAGGCATTTCTCACACAGAATGTCTGTAACACCCATGATGTTAGAACACTTTCTGGTTTAAGTCTGTCCATATGTTTTAGATAAAATCTAGAAATGAATATAATAACTTATGGACTTCAGCACAGAGTAGATTATTGTGACCAAGAAATGCAGTGTTACTCCCTTGTTGTTGGTAAGTTCTGTTCTTGTAGTTCTTCTGATTTCTTCCATTGTCTTTTCTACCTCTTTTTGAAACTCCTTTCATAGTTCATTCTCAATATAAGATCTTAAGGCTACATCATCACATACATTGTTGTAGTTTTGCTCTGTACAGGAGGCTGGGGGAGATGACTTTGGTTTTTGAGTGTTGTTTGGTGCTGCTTTACCTTAGAGCATTCAGGCATTTTGAAATTTGTCTAAAAAGGTTTTTTGAACTGTTAACCAAAACCAGTAGTCCAGTGAGTTTGTGAGCAAGTTCAGATTTGGGAACAGGATGGTTAGCACCCAGGTCTCTGTATCTGCACTGTGACCACGACCAATTTTTAAAGCTCCCTGAAAGCAGACATTGCATCTGGGGCAGATCTGCATCAAGGGAGTGGAGGATGGCTTTTAGTTTTCACCTGTTCTGTCTTGCATGACCAACAGGTCTTTAAGAAATGCAATGCCCACAGCGTACATAGAACATGAGCAAATGTACATTACGTGTAGAGTATGTTGTACAGTAGAGTACACAAATGGAGTTCATATGACCATTAGGAGTAAAGCATGTTTTTGAGGGAGTTTTTCACTACTGTTACAATTCCTTAGTAACAGGGATGGGCACTAAAATTCACATTGTTACATACCACACAGGTGTATTAAATAGTGTTGTTCAAATGTCAGTAATGCACCAAAGTTGGGGGAACTGAGGAATTGAATATAATGGAGCTTGAGGAAGAGCAAAAGTCTGTTGCCTTTCAGAGCAGCAAGGTGGCTGTGAGTAGAGGGGGAGTAGAGACTGCTCATCCAAAATCACAGTGGAATGGTAAAAAAACAAACAAACAAAAAAAAACCACCTCCAGTTAGCTCTATTCCCAAATGTGAATATGTTCTGTGACGCTGAGGTCAATGTCAAGCACTGCATCTTGGGCAAGCTCACTTCCCCTGGTACATGCCAGCTTCACAGCAGTTTGCAAAGCCAAGCTAAAAATGTAGCTTGTGATTTCATAGAGGATGTCCATCTGCCCTGAACAGCCTGAGAAGCCCCGGGCCCTCTGTGTCTGCGGATCTGCCGAGTCCCTTGTGACCATTAGTGACTGATTTCAGCCCCCATTTCATCACTGCCAGAAATAGCACTCCTCTCTTCCTAGGCGTAAAGGGCACTGTGCTGGAGCAGCACTCCCTTGTGCATCTTTGGGCTCGGTCCTGAGAAATATCATTTGCATCCTATGGTTATACGGGCTTAAAATCAGCCTGGCCCAGTGGGGAATCTCTGCAGGATTCCCATGTTGCATTCAGTGCATGTTGAATCATGGTTGGCTTTGTTCAATTTTGGTTAGGAAAAGACTTTAGAGAAAAGCCTTTTGGCTACTCTTCTCTGTTTAGTTAAGTTATTCTAGATAACTTAATAGACAGCAGGAAGTTTCTGCTAACTCTTGCAGCAGTCAAGGCACACAAAATCGCTAGGAGAGAATGAGCATAATTTACTTCTGCATCTTAAGTGCTCAATTGCTGGTTGCATGATTTTTACCTGGAGGCATACTAAAGTAGGACCCCACAATTTTCTGTAAACTACACTGACAACTGTCATCTTTATCAGCTTTAACCCACCCCTTTGCAGCTTTACCTGTGCTGAAATTTTATATTTCTATGTAATCCCCCTTTCTACTGGATATAAATGTGGGTAATGTAGGTGAAAATGTAGCGGAGACATCTGAAAAGGCTATGAAGGCAACTTTTGCAAAATACTACTTCAGGGTTACTGCTGGTAATGCAGGAGGCAGAAAGTATATAGATTGACATTCAAATTTCACTGGTTTTGCATAGCAGGCAGTTGAAAAGGAAATAATAGCCACTTTTAAGTCCATAAGAGTGTATCTGTCACTTGTCTGATCTTTGTTTTCTGGCACTCTAAAATAAGCAACTGAAGTAGTCAACCTAGTCCTTGGAAAAGTCTGTTTGAGACCCTTTTGCTTGCATCCTAACCATATGTAATATCTGTTCTGAGTGCTATGTAGGTGATTCATCTGGAACAGGAAAGAGCAGCAGCTTTTATGACAGTGGGATCATTCTTGCAGTGTGTAGCAACAGCAGGATGAGGGGCTTTGGCAGCTGATCCATGACCCTTACTCTTTTCTTGCACTGACGTGACTGCTCTAGTCGGCTTTCTCTTATTCTTTTTATAGCCCAGTGTCCAGGTGGCTTCAGAGATCAAAATCAGCTTTTCAGCCGCAGGTATTGTTGTATGTAGGAATAAAGCAACTGAAAGTAACTCAGGTAAGTGATCTAAAAATGCACTGTAAAGTGCCTAATAGCCATTGAAAGCCTACCTCAACTGTAATCCATTTCATTTCCAAGAGAAGACTCTCAGTTGCTTCTGATTAATTAGACAGGACCATCCAAGACTACTAAAGAGTAAGATGACCCCAGAAAATAACATTATTCCCCTTGAATGAACTGTAAGTGGCATCAGTTGTGTATCAGACTATTAGTGCGTGTCATATGCCACTACTGATGAGCTGTAGGGAGCAAAATGGAAAGATGTTGCCTTAGCTATGTTGATAACTGGATTAAGACCAACGGAAGCTGTGAAAAATGTTGGTTAAACAGTGTTCTCTCACATCTTGGTAACTAGCTTTATTCAGATGCCAAGCTAGAGTCTGTGTCTCTGTTAGCTAAGCACATCCAGACAGACAAGGGCTTGGCACTGGGGGTCACAGGCTTCCTGGCCCTGCTTCCGTGCAAAATTGGTGTTGAATGAAGCATTACCAGTATTTCTAGCTGAGATGTGGAAAGTACTGCTCCTTCATCCATCGCTGGGAACATCTCATTCCTCATTCATTTATGAATGTGACAGCAAACAGATGTCTTCTAAGTTTTATCTGAATTTGAGGAACCAAGCAATAATTTTGTAAAACAAGTATTAATAGCATTATTCTGGCATCTTGGAGAAAGTTTCACCTACACATTTGTGTCACCAGTTAACTAACCCTCGTTCAGTTCATGGTAAGCTTTGCAAAGTGCCTGTTTTTCATGTCTTATACTAAATCTTCAGCACTTATATGTGTGTGCATATTTTCATGTCAAGACTATTGAATAGTTGGTTTCTACTATTCAGGTAGAGTTGTAGAAATATTTGATATGCAACCTCCCATTTTCTCTGCAGTGGTTCAGCTGTGGAGGATGGCTTATGTATTTGAGAATGATCCCAGGTAGCTCTCATCTCTGATACAAAGGAAAAAGATTGATTTAAGTAAGCTGATTTCAGGTAGAGTACCTTCTTTGGACAGATGTGCTACCCCTAACTTCTCAGTTGATATTGTCCTGAAGAGCACTCCTTAAAACAGTGTAGTAAGCCCTAATTAAATTCTCAGAGATGGTGGAAGAGAGAATTAAATACATTAAATACATTCCAGAAAATATTTCTTAATTGAGTCAGTGACTGGGAAAACAGTCTTGGACAGTCCTCTTGTCCCTTTTTAGAAACCAAGAACAGTAGGGCATCTTAACCTCCTCTAGCCTAAGCTAGATTCTTATTACTGAACATTTTTCAGATGCTTCTTTCCTGACACCAATAATTCTCAGTTTGCTGATTTCATGTTCAGAACTGCCATTTTTTTATCATTTTATTTTTATTATAATAACTAGAGTTACACATTTTTCAGGGCTAAAACAGAAGCTATGTGATGTGATCTATTTCTGGGTATCTGTGCTTCAAAATTTTGACAAAGAATGCTTGACCCTGACTAACACAGTGGTGTAGCCACAATATCTCATGACCTCTGGGGTTGCCTTTCACCATCATCCTAGGGAAGGCAGCCATTATCTGAAAAATACTGCTGTATATTAACTGTGTCATTATCTAGAATAACCGTGTTTCTACCAAAGTGGTCTGTTAGCAACAGTTCATTTATTTATTTTTATTATCTTCTTTATTTAAGAACATGTCTCTGTAAGCATGGAACAACTGACCAACTAGTCCTAATCGAGGGTCTCCTCTTTTAATGATCAGAACTTCCATAGAACCTATTGAGGAAAGAGGCTGGTAGATTTTTCCAGGTACTGGCTCATCTTTATCCAGGCAAAATGCCCTCTGGCAGCAGTGGGAGTAATCTTTCATAAGCCCTGAAGAACCAGTCAGTGAATTTACAGCAGATGAATTCATCCTTACTTCTGAAAACTTCTACTTAAATCCCATTAACATGGGATAGGAGCAGAAGTGGGAGATGCATTTAAAGATGAAATAGGAGAACAGTTTTCTTGTAAAGCAATTCTGGCTTTTTGCTGTTTGATTTTTAAATTATTTTAATTGTCTTTCCTTTATTAATGTTGAACCTTTAATAAAAATCCTATTTGATTTTGACAGGTTAAGGCTGTACTTGTAAAGGCAAACTGGCAGATTTGTAGATGGTGGTTCCTTGAAGTGATTAGAGACACTTTCATATACAATTACTGCATTATATGTATGTTAACAGTGTTACATGTCATTAAAATCAGTTATTAATCCACATCCTTGTTATCCCTGGTAATTAAAAACACATGGAATGAGGAAAGTAGACCAACTATCTTGAGAAATAGAATGAGTCTTCAGAAGTGGTCCTAATTGCTTAAGAAAATTAGATACTATGTCTGATAAGGTTTTCTGTGTATTTCTGAGATTGTGGCATTCCACTTTGCTGATAATGTTCTTATCTAGAATAATCAGGGCTATTTGTTCCTTGCATGTTTCTATGTTTTAATGCAGAGCTGTTCCTTTCATGAAAGTACTTTTTCTCTTGTGTGTACCTGACCATGTCCCCAGCTCTCAGTTTTGCACCAAAGTGTTACAGCTCATGCTTCTGTAAACTGTATCTCTCTTACAAGATCAGATAAAGCAGGACACCCTGAAAATAAAGCATAATGAAGGCTCTTGGAGATCATGGGTGATTGCACCATATAAGAAGAAGCAGGGAGTGTTCTTATTGAGTTCAGCTGGGTTTGGATCAGTACTGAAATTAGTTTTTATTTGGCTGTGTAAGTGTGTGGGGGGGTTCAAAATGCTTGGACATGAGTCAAGAATAATGAGTTTTCTGAATCTCTGGTGCTACTAAACGTATGTAGTCTTCTGCAGGTAAAAGTGGCAAGATTAAAACCATTGCAAGAAGTGAATGGGAAACCTCTTCTCTCGAGCTGATCCTTATCACTGGTAAGGGTAGTGCAGACTTGCCAGTTAGTGTCTAATCTAAAGCTGAACCCAACTGTATGGAAAGCTTTGCCAGCCTTTGAATTGACACTTTAATGAAGTTTTGAGTTGTACAACAATCACCTATGTGAAAGCAGCTGTGAAATGATGATTGTATCTTTCTAAACATTATGAAATAGAGGGATTAAACAGTCTCCCACAAACACACACATACTCAGTTTGCCTATTTTCTAGTTCACTGTCTACGAGCGAAGAATTAAATATTTAGTCATTTTCTTCTTCTGCAGGTAAGATAATGCTTTCTTTGAGTTATCCTATTTTAATTAGTGGTTTGGGTACCTGCAACAACACAGCAGGTTCAAAGGTTTATCTGTGAGGCTAAGCATCACTGTGCTGAAAAGCTCTTGTTGCCTGGGCAGGTTATTGTTTGAACTGAGCAAGTTTCAGCTACTGTTAATTAGCTTTTGAATGTATTTTTTTTGTTTCACCGTAACTTCTCTGGTGTTTGCTCTGTGCTTAACCAGGTAAAGTAAACATTAAATCTCAATTAAGATTGCTGTGCTCATCAAGCAGAAATCCTCTGTAGTATACAATTCCTCCAGCCATTGTTTTAAGGAAAGCAATATTATTGTTTTGCATGAGATTGATGCATTATATGCCTACAGACGGCAGATAACAGGCTTTTATGTAGTCCCTTGAATATGGTGGAATATGATATAACAGATGTGCTTGTGAATAAAAAATTCTAGGAAATTAATTGCAGGCATGCTCAGGCTGGGTGTATAGTTCGTAGTTGAGGTGTGTTTTTAACATACTGAGCCATGTATTTTGGAAAGTGCAATATAGATGGAGAAACTGTATAGAGCTAGACTCTACTGCAGTCTCATAAGTAGTAGATGCTACACTGATGTGCTTCATACAAACCCCACTGGGAATGAAAAACCTAAGTGCTGGGAGGGTTCCCTACATCACAGGGGAATTAATTATCTTAAAAAAAAAAAAAAACAAACAAACAAACAAACAAAAAAAAACTATAATAATGGTAAGATAAGATTTTTGTAACTTTTCGTAACTCTTTTTTTTTTTTTTTTTTTTGGTAAATTTTACAAGTAACAGACCAGGATGAACCCCTCAGCATCCTTAATGAAATAGCTGGGAATCATGGTGATCCCTTTAGTGAAAGCCACTGTTCCCAAATCCCAGGCACTTGCAGCAGAGAGGGAGCATGGCTGTACTCTGGTAGAGCTCTCTCCAGATCTGGTTTGCAATCTACCCTTGGGGAAATCAGCTGAACCAGGTCAGGTGGAAGCAGTGGGAGATTTCTCAGTGAAACACACCTAACGCTGTAGTGCCAATGACACACCCAAAGCACGAGCCCATCAGAAAGGAGCAGTGAGGTGGGAGAGGCAACATTTGCATCCCTGCCTACCTCTGCTGCTGGTGCCAGGCTACCCTGGGGAATTTGTGCCTCTCGGTGTGCAGCCAGAAGCATGTTTGTTATTTCCTTAATTAGCTAGGAAAGAGATCTGCCTTTCCATTTTCATTGTGGAGAAATACCCTGTCTCATCTGTATGCAGCCAGCAAAGCCCAGTGGATTGCAGAGGATGGGAATTTTCAGTATCAAGCTAAGTTGCAACAGGAAATGTCAGGACCAAAACAGCCTCCCTTCATTTTGTGCTAAAACTGAACCACCAACACATTATGTGTTTCATACAAAGAGTAATTAAATTCTGTTTTCAAATAAATAACTAACAGGCAAAAAGGCAAGAACTTGTTCAGCTTGGTCTTCTATATGCACCCCAGCGTTTGCTGGGGAGCCTTGAAGAAGTAAAACTTACATAATTTTGTCTGTTCGATGAGCTAAATTATTCATTTTAAATGAAAATATTTATAATCATATGTCAGAAAATAAGTGTGATTTCTAGGCAACAATGCCTAATAAGAAACCTATGGTGTGAAATCTAGTGTATGTCTGCTAAATAGTCATCCATCTTAGAGCTATGCTGGCCTATGTGTATTTTTAGGCATCCTATCAATAAATATTTTATAAAGCACTGCAGACAGTCAAGGGAAGAAATATTCTGTTGTAGAGGAATCCAATTCCAAGTTCTCTATAAAACGATGTGTTTTATAGGGTTTGATGTCAGATACAAAAACAAGGATGTTGTATAAAATGCGTCAGATGTAATCACTGAAGAAATCCTGCCATGTTGTGAATAATTTGTGGTCCTTCAAAGAAAACTAGAAGGCTCTAAGCAGACCATCTAGTGATAAATATCAATCTATATGTGCTCCTGTATTGATGAAAAAAGCTATTTCCTACTTTTAATAACAGCAAGGTCAATTGGTAGTGAAGGCAATGCAGACAAATGATCTTTATTGATCCTTACACTAATGTTTAATCAAGAATAAATTTTGCAAGTCTTGCCTGTAACTGTGCATGCCATTGTGAGAACTCTGCCACCTCCAAGTCAGTGTTTGGGGAATATAAGTGCTTTTTTCTGGCTTCACTCCTGCACTTTCAGAACTTCTGATTTATGGAGTCATGTTGTGGGGGCACTTGCTTTGCATTTTCCATGCACATAAGAACCACCTAATGCTCAGTCTACTACTGTTAAATTGATGCAGGGGATAACAGCCTTTCTGAGTACACATTGACAAGTACAGCAGAGATTTTAGCTGTTAGCATAATCTGATAATTGCAGCTTTAACTTTCAGAACAGAATTGCTTTAAACACCCCATCTCCTAGCATTCCCCGTGCCCAGCTAAAGAAACGCCATGGTGGGGAGGAGAAGGGGCAGGAGGTGGGGTGACGTGGTGGTGTAGTGCTTTCTGCTCCACAGAGATGGGAGCTGCTGGCAAGGACCCACGTCCTGCCTTTGGGAAGCAAGCTATTAATTCGTCTCTGATTGAGCTGGAAGCTACTAGCCATCACTCTGTTCATTCTCCATTAGTGCCCACCTTTTACTCGAGGTGCTTTCTAAGAAACATGTAAAGCCATGGTAAAGTTGTTCAATCAAAACAGAGCCGTGGGTGCAGCAGGTTTTAAGGGAAGGAAATGGGCCATTTGCTCTCTGTCCTGCTGTTTTAATTGGAAGCCAGTGCAGAAAGCTTTAAGTGTGGAGCTATGTGCACCAAGGTGATCATTTCTACCAAAATAAATCCAGGTCCAAAAAGGGATTTACTGCAGGGAAGGCTGTCATTTCCCTTGTTTTCGCAGCAATAAAAACCCTATGAATTAGGCAAGTAGCAGCCGCCTAATAGAGAACATGTATTTCTCATTGCTGCTCTGGAAAATAAGGATTTTCTTCATTCTGTGTTGTTTTTAAAAGCTAGGGCTTGGGGCATTTGAATATTTTTTGTGTTTACAGGTAAATGCTAGGATGGGAGAGGGTTTTGCTTGGAGTTATGGCATTACAGTTGTATGGTATTATGGCTAATAAGGGAGGAGCTGAGTTTCAAGACTGCAGAACAACCATATCAGGTGGATTAAAGTTCAGACAGAGAGAAAACTGAGTCCCAGGGTGCAGCATAACCTGGGAGAATGTTATTCTTTTACTGTATCAGGGTGACCCCTGTATTACGGGATAGGAGTTACAGATGAGTTTCCTAGGCACCTTTTCTCCAGTCGATAAAGCCCCTGGGACTGTGTAGATATCCGTATGCCTGTCCGTTATCAAGAGCCCAGTACTTCGAAACATCAACCTCAGCTTTCTCTCATCTGTTTTCCATGTGGAAAATTAGAGAAACTAGAGAGCAGTTCTATACACAACTGCTAATTATTAATGTTACCTACCACCTGTTTAATTGCTTGGAGTTTGGAAAATAAATAAATAAATAAATAAATAAATAAATAAAGCCCAGGGCTGACAGGGCAGCCTGTACGAACTGAAAACAAAGCAGGGCCTTCCAAACTAAGCATTCACGAGTCAAATGCATTTTTGAAAATGACTTTGCTCTGTTACTAGTAACAATCTACAGGGAGTGGCTAGCCTGCTCCACACCTTGATAGATGGAGTTAAGAAGTACGACTTCAATGTCATAGGAGCTTGTGGATTTTATTTTAAGCCATACAGACAAAGAGAAAAGATATTCTTGCTCTGAGAGACATAAATTATACATAGTCTTTTTTTTTTTCTTTTTTTTTTTTTTTCCCCTATGATTTTCATCCCCCAAAATATCTGTGTGTAATTTGTGTAAGGAGCTATTTCATAACTGCTTCTTTAATTCAGACACTGCTGTAGAAGAAGGCTGGAGAGAACAAAGGAGGGTGGTTGCAACAGTTTCATTACTCTGAAGCAAAATATTAAGACTTGCTGAAATATGTGTATATTAAGTCAATAGGCTGCAGCTACTGGGAAGGAAATACAAAGGAACTATCTCACGGTGTATCTAGCAGAGTTTAGTGAGAAATTTTGTCATCTTGGTAAGCATAGATAGGTCCCCATTGGCTTCACTTTATGTAGGGCACTTTTTACCGTGATGGGTGTTTCATTACCAAAGATTTTGTTGTGAAATTAGGCATTACGCACTCCTAGGACCCATTCTATTCTGGCTGCTGAAGCACTTTCAAAAGTGTAAGATCAATTAATAAAATTAATTGGGGACTAAAGAACAGTAGGTAGAAGAAAGTGCTTCTAGCTGTTCAAACCCAAGATTTGAGCACGCTGGAAGGTCTGTTTTGCAGAGGTGGTTTTTCCATTGTCTGTGACTTTTATGTTCATAGATTGCTTTGCTAGATTGAGCTTGCTTCAAGCGTAAACCCTCCCATAATCTGGGATGGTTTGGCTCTGAGGTTTTGATTTGGGGTCTGAATCTGCCCATTAATATCACAAGTGTTGCACAATTGCATTTATTTTTAATGAACATAGGCAGGAAATTTAGTTTAGCTGAGCAGTGAAGTATTATTAAATGGACAAAATACATGCAAGGTTGATTCAGTTATTTCTGCTTTATCAGCTGCTTGGGCTCTTGAGAATAATTGAACACTGCTTTTTCACACCCCTCTTTTATGCTGAATGGTTATAAAATTTTATCTTGATCTACATTTTTCTTCATTTGCTTCTAAATATTAACCTGATCTTAAACAGCTGTTATTCAAACCGGACCCCATTTGAATAATGTATTATGCACAATAATTCAGAAAATATACATGATTGCTTTTAGAATATTGTTATATATCTTTGACTTCATGGAAAACAGCAGTTGAAATATCTAATTGAATGCATGGATATATATATATATATTTCTGAACATGATTAAATATTGCTAACAAAAACTATTCTTCCATTCCTAGTTATTGGAAGTGCATCACAATAAGTAATTTACAAATCTTATTAGGGTACAATAAGCATCAAGTAGTTTATATTCTGGTTATGAACAGCATGCATGAAGTGAGCAGTATGCTTGAGAGCTAAAATGCGACTGATGCACATTGCCACAAATAATTGCTATAGCAACATTGTCATAGTGTCTGAGAGCTGCCTCCCATGGGTTCACACCTGAAGTTTCCTTTATGGGGAAAGAAAATGTCTTCTCAAGTTGAAAATATTGCGTCATAGTTGGGGTATTGATAGCTTTTGCATATTTTTTTTCCAAGTAATTAAATTTCAAATGTTGAAAAGCAAGTGGAACATTAGGGGAAATCTTGTGCTGTCATAGTGTCTATTTATCATGAAATTCGGCATTGCATGACTCCTTCCATACAATTCATCTCTGCAAATTGGTGTGATCAGGTGAAAAATTCTCTATGAGCAGTCTCACCTAACTTACAGAGCTTTTCCTTCTATTTGTTGGATGTTACATTAGTGTTCTGTAAAAAAAAAAAAAAAAAAAAAACCAACAAAATAATGTTTAGGAGCTGTTATTTCTATTATTTAAAATGTCTGCACATTGTGGTGTAGGTTGTCTCTGTTTATTAGGAGCGCTTTGACTCAAAGCAGTCAAAGACAGTGTTTAATACTGATCAGGTTTATTGAGGGAGCCTAATAATACAACTTGAGTTTACGTAACATTTTGGGGCTGGATTCTGCATCCCAATTCCTGCCTTGTGCTGTTGGGGAAAAAAAAAAAATAGCAAGAGTTGCCCTGTATGGCAATAGGTATATCACAAGCAGCCAAGGAGTACTTTCCTGTTTGGTGTCATAGTGTAAAACATTTGTATGTGTCTGAGGAGTTTTGCTGCTTGGAAGCAGTTGAATGGTGTTTTGCTAGCAGCTCCTGAACTCCTGTCCCTCCCATATAGTTCAAAATCTGTTCCTCTGTGTTGAAGATTATTACGGATATTAAGATTCCAGGTATGTTGGTAATATAAGTGTGGAGTATTACTCCATTATCATTATAATAAAAAGAGAGCAGCAGATGAAATGATTTTACTCTGGGTCATAGAATGATGCAGTGAATTCTGAATGTAGACTGCAAAAGGTAGGGCACTGAGGTCAACAGAACCCTTCAATCATCTGAGCAGTCTAATTAGAAGTCTTTCAGAAGGAAGACATTAATAAATAAATAAATAAGGATTTTGCAGTGATATTAGGGAAAAAGGGAGGTTTCATGCTCCAAAGGAGAAACCTCAGGAAAAGAGCGGAAGAAGAGGAGATTGGGTCCTTGATGTAAGGTCAGAGAATACTAAAGATGTGAGAAATCAGTGATTGGCAATGTGTTACAGCTATGTCTGAATTTAAGAAATCTGGGGAATCCACATACTCCTGTAAAGATGTTAAAAAGAAAAGGGGGGGGGGGGGGGCGTGGAGAAAGTACTTTAGCACAGGAAGGTTTGCTCTATGCCATACAGTCAAAGGAGGGAGAAAGTACTGAAGCTTACGCAGACAAATACAAGCTTAAGAGACTTGAACATGGCTCTTCAGGGGCTGTCCAATACAAGGAACTCAAGGAGTGCTGACAGTGACAAACTGCCTGGGTGACTGATGTTGAACAAATGGGAGAAAGACTGAAAAAGTCCCGTTTAATTCAAAATTTCTCATAAGTTGATCTGTTTTGTTTTGGTGGTGCAGTTTGCTCTTCTGACAGCAGCACATGGCTGTTACAAGGGAGAGAATGAAATCTGAAGAATTGAGGTGTAATGGAGACCGCTGCAGACACATGGAGGATGTCAGTGCAGGTGTAAGGGTTGACCTCTCTAAATGGTCTCACCCTTCATGTTTCTGTCATTACACAAGTAGAGATGAACCAGTGCAGTCTGACTGCTTCAACTACTATTGATGCACTAAGTAAAACCATGGGCTGGCTGGAGGTAGTTACAATGCCCTTCAAAGCTACACAGAACACATCTGTCTTTTTTTTTCCCAGCATAAAGTTATCCACCTGGGATTTACACTACTTTTAATTAACTTCATTTAATATCACAATAACATTTCCATGTAGACAAAACTGATGGACTTTGGGAGTTTAATTATAGCCTTTGGTGACATAGTATGCCTATTTAGGGAACCAACTGAAAGTCTTAGTTGCACCAACAATACCTCCTGCTAGACTCCCATATAAGTTTGAGCCTGGGTCTTGCAACATGATTTTCAGTTTTAAAGAGGACCCTTAAAATATCTTTGTTTGCTCTCCAATCAAATGAAATCTTCTTTCTTTTTTATTATATTTCAACAATAAAATTATATGGTCTTGTAAAGAAACAAAACAAGGTGAGTTCTAAGCTCTTCCTTGACAATGGAAAACCTTATCGAAACATAATGTTACGCTGAGTAACAGGTGTGCATGGATGGTTAATTTTCTGCTTTGCATTCTATTTTAAAGTCTCTGCTATATTTTGGACTACTTGCTCATAATGTAGTAATGAAGGTGAAATATCACTTTATGAGACTTAATCATTTTAACTTAGGCTTTTTGGATTATCTCACAACCAAAATTTCTTTGGAATGTGTCTCAGAAGCATGCCATATTGCAGTCAGAACAGTGATTAAGCAGATTCAAGCTTAGAATAATTCTATATGAGTTTGGGCTTTCGGTTTTTAAATGATGGGCCAAATACACAAATGAAGTGTGAACACTTTGTTTCCCTGGAACTGTGCATCTTTACACCAGCTGACATTGAAATATGTTGTTATTAATCTGTGCAGGCACAAGGCATGTGAATTAAGGTTTCACATCAAACAAGAGTTCTGGCATTTCCTAATTGCTGGATGTTACCTTAAAACACTCCAAATCAAATGCCACGCACATATTTTTTTTCAGTTGCTTTAAAAACAATTTATAGAGACATATTCCATTATGCACTGCCACATAGAAAGCCCTGAGCAGGCAACTGGCACAACTGGAACATATTGATCCACCATGCAGGTCTCTGAGGCCAAGATAACCATGATTAGTAGAAGTAGTAGGCATATGTCCTTTAAGAGTAGGAATCCTCATGGACCAGGCTTGTGTAGGAAAGCTGAAATCTTTGCTAGAGTGGTTAACAGATAGCCACTGACAATGTATGGAAAGCCATCTTGGAGCCTTTTTCTGATATCTGCAAACTCCAAACTGTTCCTGCCAGTGTCTTGTCTAGCATCCTTTGTTCTCATCCCAAGCATCACCATGCCCATTGTTCTCTTTAGCTCTGCATGTGTCACTACACTGATTTGCCCTAATTCTTTGTCCTCTCTAGCCTCTCTTGTAATGGTTCCTATCTTTTAACTGTACATCAGTGTGTTGGTTTTGCCCAGGTGGGTAGCTGAGCTCCACCACAACCACTCTCTCACTCCCCCTCCTCAAAGGGAAAGGGGGAGAAATGCAATGAAAAGGGCTCAAGGGTTGAGATAAGGAAAGGGAGATCACTCAACAATTATCTTCGTGGGCAAAACAGACTTAGCATAGGGAGGTTAATAAAGTTTATTACCTATTACTAACAAGCTATAGAAGTAAGAAACAAAACAAAGAAACAAACAAAAACACTAAAAACACCTTCTCCCCATCCACCCTCTTCTACTTCCTCCTCCCAGTTGGCACAGGGGAACAGGGAATGGGGGCTGCAGTCACTCCATGACACTTCCTCTCTATCACCCCTTCACGGTCATTCTTTGCCCTTGCTCCACGGGATGCTGTCCTTCCCTAACTGAGCCTGCGGCGGCTGCCCATAGGCAGCAGCTCTTCAAGAACTGCTCCCACATGGCTCCGTACCACAGGGTCCACAGATCCACCCCTGAAGCCCTCCTACTTCCAAAGCTTTGCCACATAAAACCAATACCGTCAAGCATAGTGTTTCATTTCTCTTCCCAAATCCTCCAGTAATGTGTTCCAGTTATCTTTCACACACTTGTGGCTCTTCATCACAGCATCCCATCTTACCATCATTCCCAGCCTGATTTCTCTCTCTATTCAGTTCTGGGCCTGTCCTGCTCGCTGTCCAAATTCTGGTATGCTGTCAGCACCAGTATAGAGAGCACAGGAGAGACAGTCTCTCCATTCTCAGCTTCTCTCAGCTTCTCTCTTCAGCGCTGGAAAACTGATTTTATGGCAAACCAATATTTCCACTGTGAAACAATCCCATATTTTTAGGTCCTAAACCCAAATGACCTCCTGTGTGAACTGCAGTTATTATTATTTAACTTAAACCTGTCTGAGAAGTTACAGAGATGTTTCATTCAAAAGTACAAATGCATATATGTAAATTTATGCTTTGATACACACTGACTTAAAAGTACATGTGGGGTTGGAATATATTTTTTTAAATAGGTAGTTTGATTTTAAAATAAATAAAAATGCAAACAAGATATTCAAAACGGGAAACATTGAGTCATAATTGTAGGTATTGTATTATTCTGTGATGTATATTGAATTAACAGCACTAAAGTAGTGACAGTAGTGATTTTTTTCCTATTCAAATACCAACCATGGATTTAAACATCCTCTGATTTCTGTTGAAAGTGTTTATCTAAGAAAATTGAAGTGTGGAAGCAATTAATGGCAGAGAGGTTCTTGAAGGCTAAATGATATCATCTGAAGTGTGGGCCGCTTCTAGGGCAGCCATGTAGAGCAGCTTCGGGCATGCAGTGTTGCTACTTCTCTATAGCATGCTTCTCGTGTGTGTTTTCAGTGCAGCTGGATAGACAGTTATGAAATCAAGGCATCATTAGCAAACTCAAATACCTGTGTGACAAATGGACACTTTCAGAAACTATATAATTAACTCTATCTCCAAAACAGTAGCTTTAATGAAGCACTTATTTTAACTGAAAAGCAATTAGGCATTGTCTCCTTCCCATGCACATGTGTCTGACTCTTGTTAGCGTTAACAAGTTTCACTCAAAGAATGGTGCTCCACAGGACATTTGCCTGCCCTGCAAAACTATTAAGCTGTTTCCTCAGTACTGTCCCTGGCCCTACCAATGTTTTTGGAGCTTTTAGATTAAAAAAAATAAGATAAGGAAATGTAGTCTATTTTTGGTAGTGGAACAAAAAAAAATGCATAATATTTTTAAAGGCTGCATTTCAAATGGAGGTTAGTGGAAAGCCAATTTTCCTTTCCCTGATTTGAGTAAGTCTGTGCCACCCAATGATACTCAGGAATAAAATGTAAACAAAGAGCTAGTGTCTTGGAGTGAACATGTGTCTTCCTGACCTCTCAAAAGTTTTAATTTGTAGTCTGAACTATAAAAATCACGGAAGGAAAGTGTTGGCACATCATTCCTCAAGAACAGTAAAACTAGGGTTGAGAGAGGGTTAATGGCAGATGCCTTCTTGCCTCTGACTGACCTAATCTAATTTGCCTTCAATCAAAGACATGCTCAAGTGAACTTGATAGGACTTGCTATGGGTAGGTCAGTGTTAAACAGAAGATCCCATGATATCTGTTTACTGTCTCTGTTTCTTGTCTCTGGGGCAAGATAAGATGGCTCGTTTATCTAAACAGCCAAAGAGCGATCTGATACTTTATGCAGTTTTCTACATTTCTGAGAAAAAAATAAAAAAATAAATTTAAAAAAATGCTATTTTCACTATACATTTTGAAACAGAATAAGAAAGCTGTTTCAGTCTGTGAGTAAGAACAGACACTGTATGTTAGTTCACAGGGAGTATTTCTTGTGAAGGAGTTTTCTTCCCTTCCTCTTTTGAGACCAATAATAAAATTCCCATGGATTTCAATGGAACAAAAAAATCTTATGTGATTCAACTTATTAGTCAGGGATACTTGCAGTACATAGAACTGGCACTACTGTAACTGTATAAGAAGAATTATAGTTCAATATAATTACCCTTCTAATTCTGTTATATGAGAGGGATTTTAGTACTAAGTGGTCCTAGGCTGTTCTGTGCATTTAGTTTGGCCAAGAATGGTTTTAAACCATGTGATTAAGTAGCAATTGAAAAAAAAAAAAAAAGGGGGGGGGGGGGGGGAAATTTTGTAAAAAAATTTAAAATTTTAAAAATTAAATTTTTTTTGGATAAAAAAAAAAAAAAAAAAAAAAAAAAAAAAGAATGCACAAAAGTCTCCACTGTGTTTTGTGAGTTCAGAATTAATGGAGACCAGAATGTTTACTTCAGCAAAAGAGAAGACTAAAAATGAAATTGTATAAGAAAATTCAAGCATAATGCCTAGAAACATTTGTCTTAAACTCAGAGGCAAAATTAATTTCTTGCCTAAGAGAAAATAAACACTTGCATGTCATCAATCACATTCTTTTCCATGTATTTTAGATTTGGTGTAAATTTAAACAACCAAAAAAACATCAAACTTCATTTTTGCAGTTATTGTTTTGTAATGAAGTATAGTGTTTATGAGAGAAGAACATGGATGTCCTGAGGAGAACTTTAGAAAGAAAGCCCAAGTGACTTTTAAAGAGTTCATAGAATTCCTGTCCCTTGTTCTCAAGCTGTTTCAGTTACCTAGGGAAAATATTTACGAAAAGTTAAATTGAAGAGAAGCGCAGCTTCTTATCAGTATGGTCTGTGACAGAAGCACTTTTAATTAGAGAATTAAAATTAGCAAGAAAATATGATTTCTGGAAACAAAATATGACAACATTGAGAATATAAAAGTTGGATGAGAGAGCAGTAATGTGACTATTTATTCAACCATTCTTCATCCAAGTCATGACTGCTTCAACAAGTGGAATGGTATAAATAATATATGGGGTATTATACAATTTGCCAGTTGATTTGCTGACATGTTGCATGTCAATATCTACTTTCAAGGATAAAGTTGAAATCTGTGCCATATCTTTTCATCTGTGTTTCCTACTCCAGTTTGAAATCACTGGGTTACTTTCTGCAACCTTGTAAAGATCCCTTGGGGCTTTGGGGGCAAAATGAGCTGTGGGTCAGCCCCCAGGTCCCAAGGGCATGGAGGGAAGTGAGCTTCTGTTTGTAACCAACCCCACTCCTGAAGTGAAGGATTGGGCAGGATGGAGAAAAGATTGTGACATAGACATGGTACCGAGCTTACACATTCATTATTCCCAGACAACCAACCCCCTCCAATATATAGAGACAGTTTGGTCTTTTTATTGTACCTGTAGGTCTGCATCAATCATGAGCAAGACCATATCATCCAATTTTCAGGAAAGAAGTCAAATGCTGTCCCATTTTTCTGGCACTGGAAAACAAGTTTAGGGCATTATCAATGCAAGCATGTATGATGCTGATGTTACTTCTCATGTAAAAGATACCACTGGGTTTTTATAACATGAGTTGGCCTTGATGTTGAGTATATGTGATAAGTGCACAACTTATGCTCATTACAGCAAGCACTATTTTGAAGCAGTAGTCCAAAGTTCCTGGTTGTTTTCTTTATAAATACCAAACCTTGTGCTGTAACATAAGACTTGGATCTAGTAATGAATCTATAAATAATAATAATAATAATAATAATAAATCCTCTTGTTGAAAACTCAGAAACGATAACTCCCATACTCCATACCACTTGCTGTGCTTGCTACTTGTTATGCTTCCAAGAACCATAGCTAGTCCTGATCAGCTTGTTTGAAGAAGGGAAGTCCAGAGTAGTTCTTGCTATTATGTAGTGAGCGCAATATTAAGGATCTCCTTGCAATTCCTTTAAATATGGCAGAGGTGGTCATCATTAATGATGATGCTCGCATTTTCAGTAGTTGCCTAATAAGGATAGAAACAGAGAGCAAAACCAGTTGCTTTAATTTTCTAGACAGCAGCTCCTGGTATGTTTTTATAAGGGGATAAGAAAAGAGACATTCATAAATAAAATGAATGCATTTTTATTTAATCTACATCTGTGAAACTAACATTATTCATATAGTGCTGGAGGTGAGGGGCATGACCTCAAAAGGCCAAATTTTGTTTATTTATTTATTTTAATTAGTAATAGTTTTATATATATATATATATATTTAATTGATGCAGAGTGCTTCCTGGCTAGTTGTCCACATTAAAAAAAAAAAAAAAGAAATAATAAAAATAAAAATGCAGCTTTGTGACCACATAGCTCGCAATATATATGTTAGAAATTTTAGCATTTTAATGTCCGAGTCCAGAAATAACTTTTTTTTTTTTTTTTTAGCAGCATGGCACTGAGAGAATACTTCCTTGATGTGTGTGGATAAGCAGGAACTGATGAACATGTACTTGTTTAACTTATAGCAGGTTAAATACAAATTTAAAGGCAATTCTCCAAATGACATGTCATCCTAGAGCTGATAGTGTTCCTAGATCACTGTAGTATCTTTCCCAGCAAATTGCCTCATACAGTAAGGGTTTATTAACACTAGGGAGAAGCTAGCTGAAAAGTACTACTGATTGATGTATTTGAGTTTCTTTGTACAACTGTCTCAACAACCAGACATACAGATCTGCTCCATACACAGCAAATTAAATTTAAATTACATAGCCTTGGCTAGAAAATTGTGCAGCTAATTCAGTCCCAAAAATGAAATTTGATTTTTATCCACATGAAAAAAAAAAAAAAAGGTTGGTTGGTGTGTTTTGTTGTTTTTTTGTTTTTTTCCCTCCCCCCCCCCTTTCAACCCACCCATTGGGGGGGGGGGGGCCCCCAGGAATTGAAGGAATATGTGTGTATATATATGAGATAATTTTTTTTTTTAGAAACGTCCCTCACTGCCTCAGAAATTAATGTCCAATGCATGAGTACAAAATGACTTCTCCAAGCTCCCTTCTGTAAATATTACATGAACCATATTTTTAATAAAAGTTTGCCACAGCTAATTAAGACTATAGAGGTACATATCTGTTGTTTTTTCCCTTGTTTGTACTGTGGCTATAGCTACATACCATTCTGCTAAGCTGAAGCACACCTCTGCATATAAATGTCAGTGGTAACTGATTCTCACTGAACTAAACATCAAGTATTTGAATAAACTTTTTCAGGAGGAAAAATGAAGTGATTTAAGCAAAGCTGGTAACCAAAAACTGGGGAAAAGGAGAGAAGGTGAACTGGATGTTTCATTTCCTAGTCCTGCATCTGAAAGTATATTTTCAGATAGTCATTTGTCAACAGTCATTAATTAATTTGCCCATTAAACCCCACTTAATTGGTCAGTTGATATCAGTTACCTGACCATCCCCTTGTACCGCCTAGTCCCTCTTTACTCCCTTGGTCCTACCATTAATTTCTCACTTCCATGGTCCATGCTCCTATCCCTTCCCCACTGGGCTTTCAGTACTGCCTGCTTCATCCCACACTGTTTGGGCTGCCGTCACCTCCTCACATTGCACTAAATATGTCCGGTTTCCTCCAAGAAGCTCTACAGCCACTTCAGGCAAGGCTCTTCAGGCACCATCTGTTCACAATATCTCCTTGGCCAGGCTTCTGCCTGGCTGTTGTCTGTCTCCTTTCTTCCTGACCACCCTGCTGTTTTGGAGAGTCATTTTGGGGAATCTGCTAGTGGGAGCCACTGCTAACCTGTATAACTGCTAATGCTTACACAGGACAAGGACACAGTAGCATCCTTGCCCAACCCTTCTCTTCCTCTGCTCTTCTCCTGCACACTCACTTGTTGCATCTGCCCCTAAATTAAACAGTAAACTCAGAGCAGAGCCTTTTCCTTCCTGCTCCTTTTAGCACCGAGCACAACGGTGCCTGGCTGATGTCATTAAGTGCCCCAGCTGTACAAATAAATAAGAATAGTTTTGATTACATAGCTAGAGTTCTAATCCAAAAATAATTTAAACAGTAGTCACAAGTGGTTATGCTGTCTGTAATTCATATATAATAATTTAGGACTACCAGTTTTTAACTATCGTGTAATTTGAATTTACTTGTGGTTCTCATGGGATAAAGTATATTATTGAATAAGAAAGGAATAAACTATATTCAGAGTAGCTGTAGGGTGCTATGCTTTAAAAGAAAGCTGGTGGAGTTCTCAGAGAAAATATGCAGGATCCATTATACTGCTAATGAATGCACAATTCAGATTGGCGATTTAATTTTTAGATCACATTTCTCTGGTACTGGCAGGTTTACAGGCTTCATACATAAAAACTGAATGAGATAGTATGTACTTACACCCAGTCATGCAAAAACTGAATAATCAAAAAATAATTTTCTTGTATTGTTTATTCACTTGCAATTTATTTATTTATTTTAGTGATGTAGCATGCAAAGGGCACAACCACAGTTTCTGGTACCACTACTGAACCTGTGGTTGTAACCTTTGAGGCAGCTTGGTATTTATCCACAGCTACAGCTGTATGTAAGTAATGTACCTGTATGTAAGCTGTGACTGAAGCATAATTTTTAATTTGGCCAGGAGCTTTCTTGAAATATTCAGCATTTCCTTCCTCAGACAGGGTGGCAGATTGGTGATATTTTCAACTCCTTTGGCTAAGAGACAAATCCTGCACTCCTTATTTTTTGCTAAGAGACCTGATTGATGTAAGATTTATTCCTGCAGGGGCCACAACCATGAATGATTATCAGAAAACACTTCGTGTAGTGACTTGTAGCTTTAGAAAATGTGATTTTTATCCATTTTTTTTATATTGGCACATTAATTGTAAGCTTCTCCTATCATCCTTTTTTTGTGAAATTTGAACAGATGTCCAGCTTTTTAAGAAGCCATGTATTACAATGGACTGCATTTCACATCATAGAGCCACAGCCACAGAATGAATAAGAAATATTCTGAAAATACACAAAGAAAGGAA
This sequence comes from Nettapus auritus, assembly GCA_011076525.1. NCBI lineage: Eukaryota > Metazoa > Chordata > Aves > Anseriformes > Anatidae > Nettapus > Nettapus auritus. The sequence continues at coordinate 9,991,679 of CM021767.1, forward strand.
GATAGAATCAAAAGAAATCCTGCTTGGCCTTCCATTTGTGCACCAGCTATTTCATTTATTTATTTATTTTCAATCTCTTACAACTAGATTATCACTTCTTAAAGGAGTTTGAAAAACTCTCCCATGAGACATTCTAATCCGATCTTGTATTATGACAATACCAGTTGGATCTTACCCTATTAGTCACTCACTGTAAATAAGGGATTTTCCACTGACTTTTAACTCCTCGATTAATGAGAATTGTTGGAACCATGTTCTGGAAATTAGCCATAGAGCTAGCAACAATCGCAATTCACTTAGGAAAACAGTTTTATTTTAAATCTTCCCATCCAAATTAAAAAGCATGAAGAATATGTAATGTGCAGCAAATAGAACTTATTACTCTGTCTTGCATTATTTTTCTATATCGCTTGACTGCATGAGACCCTTAGGTCTAAATCCTTCTTTCTGTTCATGCAAGTTACTGTCAGAGCTCTTCTGGAGAAAGCAGTCTGGTAGGTGGCCCATGATATTTCTGTAACTTATGTATTCTTTATATTCTCTAGTGTTTCAGTGAATTCTTAATCCCATTTGAATTTGTGTTAAGCAGTCTAATGACTTTTATGTGTAGTTTAGTCACTACCATCTCAGTTCCCTTTTGTTCATTTGCCTTTATTCTGGGGGGAGGGGGGAAGTATGAGTAGTAGGAAAAAGGTGTTTGGGGGAAAGTAGAGAATGGGGGGAGGTTGTGACACATCTGTTAATTGATACTTAAACTGGAATTATTCCTGACACGTGTTTATGAAGAAAACAATTTTCACATGATCTTATCCCTTCTCTTCTTATTCAAATAATTATACTTGTTTTATTGTTTGCAACAAAATCAGTTTTATGTCTAGTATTGACTTTGAAATATATATTATTTCATTCAGAGACATGAATGAGGTCTTTCTTGGTATGCAATATTCCCACTTACTTAAGGAGATACATGTTTCTTTATCCATAATGTACATACAATTTTATCAGTCAAGAACATCCCTTCGTTCTTGTAGAAGCGTGCACACTCTGTCCGTAGATAACATTGGAATTAGTGACACTTTACAAAGACAGTTTTGACCTGTCTTTTATAAGTAACTGAAGAAAGTATTTTGACACATTAATGTACTTAAAGCATATGATGTTCCTGTAGTTATTTTCTGGTAATTTTGAATGCATTGCAAACTGAACAAAGAAAATATAGTTAATTTATATAAACTCTAACCATACTATCCTATATCAAGAATAACTAGAGACACTGCAGTCATTCTGTAACTCTCTCTGGTCATTTCACCTCAATTGGTTTAAGTTACAGGGTTCACAGACTTACACATCCATGCATGTACCAAAATACCCTTACACAAAATTCCAGTTAGACCACTAGATATTAAAGAAAATAATGTACTGCTATGACTATTAGGTATGCATATGATGCTTTCTGTTTAATGGTACTTGCATAAAATAGTATAATCTCCATTATTATGGCAGAAGGAAAAATATATGACACTGATTTTGCTGACAACATTGAAATTGTTAGATGCATTGCACTTTTTCATACTTTTTATTATTATAAGTGGTTTTTAAAGTACAGAGTTAACTTTTTATGTGCAGGCTTTATTAGTTGGTTACCTGATTGTTTTTTATTTGTACTTTAGGAAAAACACAAGCAGAGGTTGATTTTTAAATAGATATTGATTTTCAAGCTTAAATGGTTGTCTTTTGGGGGAAGGAAATGGACATTAGAAATTCAAGATTTTTGCAGCTGACTTTTGTTATATCAGTTTTTCTACTTGCCAGAAAGAATGGACAACTAGAAAACATTTTTTGTTTAAACTATCATTTCCAAATCTGCCAGCTTATTTTGGCAGCCTTATAGATTTACAGAGTGGCCTTCCCCAGTTATAAATCTTCCCAACTATAAGGAAAGGCGATTTTTGTGATTATGGCATTGAACTGTAACATAATATAGCTGTTGTCTATAGCCATTTTGATTACCTTTAGCAAGTTATTTCATTCTGTTATGCTTCAGTCTTCTACCTGTAAAATACGATATTATTATAACAGGCTTTTCTTTGCTATATTTCACATACTAATGAATGTTTTCCTGTATCACTTTCCTACCCCACAGAAATGCTGAAAGCATGTGTTCATTAATATTCTTGAAGCATGACAAAGAAAAGCCTATTAGTGTAATATGCTTTGCTTTAAAACTTCAGTTAGAAGAATAATGATAAACAACATTGTTTAAGCTTTGGCCATAATGTTTAGAAATATAATATTCACATGTTCAGACTTATACTGATGAGGTAAAACTTTGAGGTACTGTAGGTCTTTCTCCTATACTCATGCAAACAAATATCTAAAAAGGTTATTTCACATTGAGCAAAATGATTTGTATATCCTTGTTGGAATATACATCAAACAGGAAATCAAGAATGGCTCTTTGTCATCTATATCCTTAGCCACATGTTTCAATGTCACGTCTTCTTATTCTGTGTATTTCTGTCAGTGAGGTGAAGGGAAGCTTGAAATGGGCAGTTATGAAATATCTTACCCATAGGAAAAGCTTCTTCTTAACCTCATTAGTAATTGCATGAGAAATGATAAGGAGTATGACAGTTTATATTTCCCTGCTATTATTTCCCCTAATAACTGTAGATGTTCTTATTATATTTCTAAATGCCTGTTCTCAGAGGTGGCTTGAACAAGAGGTATTGCATTTTATCAGGTTCAGATTGATTGCCTCTGTGTTGCGTTGAATATGTTTTTGTTCTTGCACTATAAGAAAAGGTAGATAGAAATCCCAAGTTTATTTTCTATACAGTGCTCCAGGTTGTATCATTTGTATCTTTTGTCTTGATTTATTTGTTTATTTTTATTTTTTGTACAAAGAACGGTCCAAGCTAGTTTTGGACAGAACCCCTCTGACCTCAACACAGAACTTGGGCAACACATCATTTATTCAAGACAACATAGTGTTTTAACTGGTACTTTCTAACGCTGCATGTAGTTATTACAATTATTTATTGACTTTCTTTTCATTGAATAGAGGCTTTAACTTAATGAAAGTTTTGTTTGCTTTTCCATTCTTTTGCCTCTGAATCTGAGAAAGCAAGTGCAATCAATGGAGAAAATATCACTACATTTCATAATTTTAACAGCTGCAGGCAGTTCAATATTTTGACTTGTCTTTTAGTGCTCTCAGTGTTTTCAGTAATATCATAGTAGAGGCACTGGAGATAAAGAAGAAAGACCAGCAGCCCCAATATACATATTCTGTCCTTCTGCTTTCTGTTGTTTTACAACAACAACAAAATAATAATAATAAAAAAAAATATGTTTAGGAGCTTGCATTGGATATCTGACACAGTTCCTTTAAAAACCGACAAGTGCAAATTGAAAAGCAAAGTCCCATTAACAGAGAGTTGGAGAGTGTCACTGTGCCGTTAAATATTCAGTCTGGAATGCTCCAGGCCTTGCATAAATCCAAGGAAAGCCAGCGAGAATCTTAGAACATGTTAAGTCAATTAAAATATATCTATTTGACTTTTATTTTCTTTGCAGACCACAGATGACATCCTGGTGGCCTCAGCTGAATGTCCCAGTGATGACGAGGACATCGATCCCTGTGAGCCGAGCTCAGGTGGGTTAGGTTAGTCAACTTTTTTACTACTTTATTTCATATTTGCATGCTCCCATCCCACAGAAATTTGGTGGGGCAGTCTTTTCTTACATAGCATGGATATGGTGAATCTGGGCCTTTATACACCTAGAGAGGTGTCAGTAGAGATGGACAGTTTGCCATATATTTGTCAGAGACAGTGGCTGAGAAGGCATTTTTGGTAGTTATGATCTGAGCAGGGTTATAGCTTACCAAAGGACCTAAGGCTGGACTTGGACAGGCAGTCTGGGGCCCCTGTAACTCTGTTGACATGGTAGAGAGACCTTCATTTAGTAGAAAGATGTTGGAATTGTTAGTGCCTTAAGCATTTCTCCCAAATGTGATAGAAGTACAATATTTCAAATACTATATTATGCCAGTAGTGAAAGCAGTGTTCATTTTGAATTACTGTTATAGATGGTAAAAACAAGAAGACGATAGAATATGAAAGTCTCAAATTTCAAATTGTTTGATGGTATTTTTCCAAACCAAAGATTATTCAGAATGTATGTTTCAGTTCTGTTTAAAAACAAGCAAAAAAATAACATTCTAGTATTTTCCATGGAACAAAAGATGTCTAGTTTTTTGGTCATGTCTTTCCTACTCCCACTCAGTAATGGGAAGTTTTCCTCTCAGATACAGTTATCCAGGTACATTCATATTTGAGTAAATAAGACAAACCTTCTCTAAGAATGTGAATGTTTGTCATGGATGTGAAATGAAGGCAAAATTCATAATAGCAATCTGAAGAATTATGTTATTCTATAGCCTTTAAAAAATCCTAGATATGTCTAAAGAATTAATTCTTTTTTTCATTTTTGGCTTGGGTTTGATTTTACCTTTTCAGTGCAAACAGCTTGTGGTACCATATATATATCAGGTTTTTTAATTCACTTTAGTTCTGTCTTATTCAGTAGTACACTTACTGTCAGTTGTTTTAGAAAATTTGGTAGTCTTATGTACTTGCTGTTATACTTAATAATAAAAGAGCTAAGATAGATTTGTTGTGTACTAACATATTTAGTTAAAGTAGATATCAGTGAAATTTGAGACTAGGCAGTATATTAATGCAAATAATAACTAAGACCGTTAGTGTAACACTCAAGTGGGGGCAGAAGCTATTTCTATATAGCCTTAAGACCCAGAAAATTTTGGTTCAAATGCAGCTGTGTGAGTTCTTTCTGAAGTCACACCTAACACAACCATGGAAATATTATTTATTTAAATTAAAGTGAAAGAGAATTATATGACTTCTCTCAATTTCTGATTGACCTTCAGGGTGTCATTAGAGCTCTTTCAGGAACCAAGATATTTATGGGTTTTATGAGAATATTTTGGAGTCAAGTTTTTAATGCTTTCCAGTAAAAGGGTTTCAGAGTGTTTTTCAAACTGCCACAAGATGCAACATTCTGAAACCTGAGTAGCACCAGATACACCCACCTTACACATTTCTTGCATCTCTCAGGAAGATGTTACACTTGCAGAAGTCCTTGACATCATGAGCTAGATATTTGGGAACTGTGATGGCAATTCATTTATTGAAAGCTTGACAATTAATTTCCAAGATTTTTTTCTGTTCTTTCCTTATTTTCAAATTCTTGAGCTCAACAAGATTGTGTCTTTTCCTGTATATGTCATTGCAGTAGCTCATATGGTTCTGAGCTCATCCAAGCTAATTGTGTTCTAGCTTCAGTTAACTCAAGCCCTGCTGTTCAATAGATACATTTACATTTGCCTGTGGGAGGAGTGAAATGATATTATCATTTCTGACCAAACTGGAGTCTAGAGGGGAATGTGAATATTAGTCTTCCTGCAAAGCCTTGCCCTTAGCTTTCTTGTTTTAGTGTACCATTCATCACCCAGCTACGCTTCTCATTTTTGTTTATTTGAGAATGGTTTTATTGTTTGATTTCTTGGATCCAACTGCTACTGCTTTTTTAAAAAAAAGTATGGATTGGCACAAGAATTATGTTCTCCATAAACACAATTGTCTGGATCATTTTATCTGTCATTCTTCACATCAAAATGTCATTTGTCCTCCCACTCTCAACTCTTAAAGCTATTAATTTGCCTCCCTCTTCAATGGCCTTGTCCTTTTCTCATATTTAAAACAACACGAACCAAAGGGGTTGGTGAAGTCATAAGTTCTTGCATATCTGTCTCCTGTAAGACGTTTTAGTCTTATTCACTTAGTCTTACAAATAAGCTTTCTTCATAAATAGTACTGTAGCAATAAGGCACTGCACCATCTGAATAATACTGCAGTCTCCATGCTCTCCTAATAGGCTGGAACTTAACCAAGGAAAACATAATATTGTTGACAATGACCGATAATTTTATTTTCTTTTCATTTGGGGTGTGAGATGAAAAAGGATATGTCCCTCCATTTTAATTCTTCCCATGGCTCAGTTTAGCTTTTCCCCCTTAAATCTTTTCAGAAACCAGAGTTGCTTCCCCATAGCCACTTCTCCATCTCCTCGCTGATACTGGTGAAGCTCGTGTTTCCTAAGAGACTTCTAGAAGGCCAAATTCTCAATTTTATTGTTACATTTTCACTTGAGAGGCCATAGTGTGAGATTCCATTAGATTTCTGCTCTTACTGTTTGATGGTCATTCAGGGAAGGGATCTACCCCAGCACAAGAGACAATGCAGCACACTCATCACTCTCAGGTCAACATTTATCTAGCAAGAATACATTTAAGGGATGGCCAGAGCCCATTCATTTATATTGATAGAGCCCTAAGTGTACATTTACATGAGGATTACCCAAAATATGTCTATTTCTAAGCAAATTTCTCAGCTCAGGATGAAACCCTATTCAACAAACCATTTGAATATGGTAGATCTATATATCATAGAAATTAGCTATCACTAATTAGCTAAATTGTACTGACTAACAAGATTTATGCTTAAAACAAGGCTTCTTTTCTAGGATAAATGTGGTTTGTAGTGGCTAACAAGTCTTGGTCTGCCACCACAAGCTTTGCTTTCTGTGCATCCATCTTCTGAAGAACAAAGGGAAAGATGCAATTTGCAACAAATTTTATATGGGAAATGAAAATGTAGACCAGACTGGGAGATGCTAAGCAGCAATCCCATCAACTTGTCTGGAACACAAAGTCACAAAAATTATAATTGCAGATTTCATTGTGACTGCTTAACGTGCCATAATTGGATGAAGTCATAACAAATTTATTGCCATGCAAAACTTAGTCAACATACTTTGTTTGCATTATGTTTTGTGTGGTAAGGCAACAAGTGTTGCTTTCGTAGTCTCCCCATATTCCCTTTCCTACTCTAAAGACTAATAGCAATGCTAGTAATAATATTAAACAGCTTATGTTTCCTCAGCTTCAAGTCATAGAGGAAATAATAAAGCTTCTTCATTTTGTAGACAAGTTATGAAAATTATTAGTGGAAACCTGTCCAATAAAAAGACAACCTGGGATGATTTACTAATTTTATCTGAAGAGCTATAAAACTGTAGGTGGACAAACTGCCATTCTGCATGTTCAGAGTGCTGTCCCAGCCTTTCCTGAGTTCTATACAGAACTCTGATTTCTGCTAAGTTGCAGTGAGCATGTGTGCTACGCTGCTTAATTGCTCCAGTTATACTGGCTGGTATTTTATTTGTCAGCTATTATCTAGTCTCTTTTGTGGCAATGGAAATGTTTCAAAATGCAGAGATCCAAATTGGCCTAAATTAAGTGAAGTCATGGAGTTTAAAGGCAGGGAAGTCTGGACTATGGAATAAGTCTTACACGTTTTAGCATACAAACAAACAGTTTTGGTTTTATTTTCTGCAAATTACAGTTAAATCCTTCTCAAACTCAGGACTCCACCAAGTTTTAAGTTACAATTTAGCTTGAAAAACCTGTCCAGATGGCTCTGGCAGAAGTGGGTTGGATAGAGGGATTTGGCAGTCTTTAAGAACATAGCCAGCATATATATGGTATCTGCTAGCCTTGAAAGCATTAGCAAACAACCTTCAAAGTGAAAAGATGGTCTTTTAGTAACAAACCAAACTACCTGTCAGGTTCAGACAAGGGTCTCTTTACCAACAGAACCTCATGTGTTGCAACCAAAATAAACACTTCATCATCTCTTAATCAGTATTTGCCTATCTGGCAGCTCTTGGGTTCTCCTTTCCAGGGCAGTGTTTGATGGGTGTCAGACCTTGTCCTGTACTTTTTCTATAGGGAAACAGGGCAATAATAGGATAAATTCCAGTGTTGTATACTAACTGGTGTATTAAGTCTTAGTCTTGATTCTTGATCCGGAGAGAGTAATGGGATTAGATATTTTCCTGTGTTATTATGTAAGAACCAATAGGATAGATATTTACAGACTGATCTTTGAGCATGTATTGATTTTCCTACACCTTGGTTTGGCATATTACATTGCAGACAACAATTGGAAATGTTCTGAAATCTGCAAAGCATAAATACAGCAAAGAGACAGCAAACAAGTCACTACTTTTGATGTTTCTTATAGTACATTGTAGAGACTATTGTTCACTGTTCTGGGGAAGGCTTTTTCCTTTAAGCAGAATATTTGAGGATTTTACATGTAAACTGCTTCCTGCATATGTATGTCCCCCTGCTGTGTTATGACATGTATCGGACAGATGGAGATGGCTAGGAACCATACAGTTCTCAAACACTTTGTGATGGTTTGGGTTTGGTCCCTGAATTAATACCTATTTTTTCTAATGAGCAGAGCTGTGAAATACGGCCTGTGAATGAATTATGCTTATTTCTAGAAGTTTTACTCTTCTTTTCCTGTCAGAAATTACTGCACTGTATTAGTTGTGCAAATATGCTTCATTAAATGTGTTGTGCAAGGACCTGAAAAAAAAAAAAAAAAAAAAAAAAAAGGAAAAAAAAATACAGTTAGTTCACAGGGCAACTGTGGTCTCTATGGCTTGAGACAAAAAGGGAATATTTGTGCCTCATTCCAATTATCCTGTAGTTGTATATGTATTTTCAGCATTAGAAAGATCATTGTGTTGCCTTGAATCAGCTTCTTTAAATGCTTAGCTGAAATACATAAAGATGTGTCTGCATCAACTGCTACAGAGTGAAAATTACGTGGTTTTATTTGCAAACTTCTCAAATGTTAGAACTGGGAAAGAGAGGCACTTACCATATGTATATAGCATGTAGAACATATAAAGGAACTGAGAGACTTGAAATATACATTAATTTTCCTGTAAGTGAAGTTAAAATAGTTGTTACGTTTATTTAATTTTATAAATCAGAAGCCCCCCCCAAATCATCAGAAAGCAAATGTAGCACTTTCCCAAACGTTTTTATTGTGAAATGAGCCACTTCTTTTTTTTTTTTTTTTGGTCAACAGTCTTAGCTCTTCCTGTCTGTCACAGAAAATTATACATATGGCATTTCTCTTTTGAATTTGATCAGAAAGATGTATTTTTTAATTATCAAAGTAAATGAGGTTAAAAATGATGATTAATTGATTGTATCAACAGTGATCTCTACTCTTTGTCAGCCATGTCACTGACACATAAGGACACTGACTAAACTTGTAGCTCTGTAGGCAGTCCTAGCTTCCCTAGCCAGTATTTTCATACGTTCCTCATGTTGGGAGCCTCTGAAAACAATGGCACGTGCTAAAAGGAGGGTATTTCTTTAACTCTCATAAATATTATTTCAGTAGTTTAGAGAATTCTTATTCGTCAAATGGATTCTCTGTAGTTTTGGTGGTTGTCTACATGTTCATACTCTCATACATCATTCCTTTGTGTAGCATCAACTACTACAGGGGATTTATGAACAAAATAAAATTATTTTAAAATTTATTTTTAAAGCACACTTTAAGACAGAATGCAGCTGTTGCTAGCTATACATGCCTTTTAAATGAGAACATTTTAAGTCTATATTCCTTGCTGAACATATTCAATTCAAAGAGAGTTTTAATACAAAGTCTAGAGATGACATCTTTAATCTGAAACTAATGCTTTCCGGGATGTATTCATTGCAGTCATGGTGATATGAACATATCAGAGTTTAGAATATGGATGGAAATTTGGGGCTGGCTTTTTTTTTTTTTTTTTTTTTTTTTTTTTTTTTTTTTTGAGCCATAGTGGTTTTCTAGCAGTGTAATATCAGTGACTCTATGGGTGGTAAGAAATATTGACACCACCAACTTGCTATAAATCATACAAAGCTCTGTGCTAACTTACAGAAAACCTTATCCACTGGTGCACAAATGATGAACAGAGTTTCTTGTGTTTAAACTTTGAGAGTGCATTCATATTCCACTTAATTCTTGCTAAAGTTGAAGATTTTCATTTCTATAATACGTATATGAATGGTAAATGTTCATGACATAAGTACTGTGATTGTTATTTGTATGGCAGTACCTAAAGCCATCTTTCAGGTGTATGCCTACAACATCAAAAGATAGTTCAGAGGAATATATGAATTGATAATTATTAGTATTGCTATTACATGCTCATTTATTTGGAGTTCGACATCTCTACAGCGCAGATTAAACTAGATATTAATGTTTCTAGTAGTTCAATGAAACTTAATTCTTTTATAAACAATCATTCATGAAAAATGGGCACATTACTTAGTGTTCCTGGTGGGGTAGGCCACCTTACCTTTCATTCTTTTAAATATGTAAAACACTGTTTGGGACTCAATTCTGAAGGTATTTACATACAAACCTGAAGTGTATGATCCTGTTTGCTAAGATATCTAAACTGGTATATGAATTCAGAGAATCAAACCAGGTACTTCACATCACTAATTTACAAACGCATGTGAACTGTGTGTGTCATATCCATTGACCTCAGTGGAACTTTCTTGATTTTTCCATGTTCATCTAGATCATGGACAACAAAATGTCTAGCAAGTGAATATAGTATCCTTTTATTCAGGTGCGGAAATGATATTTTAGTCCAAGGAAAGCATACAGTCCCTGCAGGAGACAGTGAGTCAGAAAGTGAATGGCAAGCATGTCAGAGCTAAGTATCACAGTTCTTGATACTGACTGGAGGACTGCAGATTTTTGCTCTCATTCAGCACAGAGGTGGAGGAATATAGTCTTATTCCATTGCTGAAGTTATCTGGGGAATATGATTGTGTCACAATCCATTTAGTATTCTTTCTCTCTTATTTTCTCCCTATGTTGCCACATAGATATGCATAAACTCTTGAGAACTTCCTCAATTTCTATAGAAAAATTTACAGAAAAAACTGTTGCTAGTATATAAGCAGTAGCTTGACCTGTTCTGTTTGCTACTCTCACATAAAGAACCTGGCCTTAGAGACTATTCCAGCATTAACTGGAGAGGGAGATGTGTCCAGAATGATTCCAAAGAAAGAGAAATAAATCAAGCAAATCAGAATATTACTGAATAAGGCATTACATAGACCTAAAGAATTTGTTAACAGCTAATGCAGTAGCTTTGTCAGTCATGCACAAAAAAAAAATAAAAATAAAAAAATAATAATAAAAAAAAAAATTGGATTCATGACTGTGTTCTTTTAGACAAAGCAGTCTTGATTTTCAAGACTGATATTCAAGACTTTCAGTTATACAAAAAATTGTATCCCAGTGTTCTGCGCATGTATCCTAATGTATGAAAAGAAGTTCACGGAAGTTTTAAGTCTTTAAGAATTGTTAGTTTTTAGCCACAAAAATAAGAGTGTGCTTTCATGGCTTTCACTGTGAGATGTTTCTACCATTTAAACAAAAAAAACTAAATCACAAGATGTTGGCCTTTCTGAATTGATCCTGTGTGGGCTTCCCATAGGCAGCAGTTCTTCAAGAACTGCTCGCACATGGGTCCATACCACAGAGTCCATCTGTCAGGAGCAAACTCCTGTAACACGGGTCCCCCACAGGACCCTCCCACAGGTTGCCGTCCTTCCCATATTGATCCTGCGGGAGCTGCCCACAGGCAGCAGCTCTTCAAGCACTGCTCCCACACGGCTCTGTACCATGGGGTCCATCCCCCAGGAGCAAACTGCTCCAGCACAGGTCCCCCATGGGCGGCAGCTCCCCCTAGATCCCCTGCTCCTGCATGGGCTCCTCTCCACAGGCTGCAGCTTCAGCCCGGGGCCTGCTCCTGCAGGGGCTCTCCATGGGCCGCATCCTCCTCCAGGCCACATCCACCTGCCCCACCGGGGGCTCCTCCACCGGCTGCAGCGTGGAGAGCTGCTCCATGTGGGACCCATGGGCGGCAGGGGGACAGCTGCTCCACCAGGTGCCTCTCCACAGGCTGCAGAGGAACTTCAGCTCCGTTCCTGGAGCACCTCCTGCCGCACCAATGCTGGGGTCTGCAGGGTTGCTTCTTGCTCCTCTCTCCCAGTTTCTGTAGTGCAGCAGTCTTTTCCCTTTCTTAAATCTGCTCTCCCAGAGGCCCAACCAACGTTGCTCAGTGGCTCAGTTCTGGCCAGGAACAGGTCCGTTTTGGAGCTGTCTGGAGCTGGCTCTGATCTGACATGATCTGACATGGGCTTCTGGACTCTGCTCACAGATGCCACCCCTGCAGCCCCCCCCTACTACCAAAACCTTGCTATGTAAACTCAATACAGTAACATATATGCATTGAATTTACCTCTGTAAGTGGAAAGATTTTTTCCTCAGGCTTATTTATCATCATTGTCTTTATGGACATGTTAGAAGAAAAACAATATTTTGCAAATGTATTAATAGGTTTATAGCTAAAACACTTATCTGAATTAACATTATATTGCTCAGCTTCTATGCCAAAGCTTCCTCTTATACCAAGTTTGAACAAAGCAATATTAAATCAGGTCCTTAAAATTCTATAGGAAAATTGCTTTACCTCAGATACTGTTTGGATGAAGGACTAGATAGAAAGATGGGAATCTGAGGCAGCCATCCCTAGCAAACAGAGAAAATACAATTTTTCTAAGGAAGTGGGAACACTGGCAGTACTGCATGTGTGACAGTGAGTAAGAGGCCAGAGCATTGTGTGTCTGCATTAAATGACACTGGGCTCTGTCTGTTCATAAGCTCTTTTGCAGCTTAGGTTTTTCTGCATTCAAACCGGGGACTTAAAAGTGTTTAAGAAAAACTCTATGCTTCTAGCTAACTGTTTGCAGTACCTGATAAATTCAATTAATATGGTGTTACAAAGTAGTTGGTGTATACCAGCTGCAGCTTATCAACTAATTACCATGTTAACAGACTGCTGGCAGCGAAGAGAGTTGCTTACCCCAGTACCAGACAACAGAGATAAGGATGAACAGTACATTTTGCTGGTGTTTTCTAGCAATCAGTGCAGAGTGAATTTTCATTATCTCTTGCATAAATAGTAGTAGGACCATAGCTGCTAATTTTCTGCTTCTTGCTAAGACATAATTTAAACCTCTGCATAAATGTTGCATTTTTTAGTGTGTCATTTGACAGCGTACAAAGTGGCAGGTGAATTCTGACAAGTATGAGAAGTAGGTATTCTCTAAGGGTATTGTTCATAAGTGGAAGCAGAGAAAATTCAAGGCAAAAATAACCTGTAATGAGGATGGATGGACCCAGAATAGTTTAACCTTAAGCTATTTTTTCAATCTAACCATCTAAAGACTTGAATGAAACCTTGTTCTGCTGTGTTGACATACTATTCTGGCCCATAGGTTACAAAACCTGCACTTTTCATAAGGTTAAGAACTGTAGTCTAGATGTAGGACTACAGTTCTTACTTTGACAGTTTCAGTGTAAACTGGTAGTAAAGGGTATTGTGAACATACCCTTAAAAAACTTACAGAAAATGGATAATGGAAAAGTAAGATGGAAGAAGTGAGAACATTCAGGGAATCACCCATGTTTGCAAAGATGAATGTGGGTATATGCATCTCCAGATCATTTCATGAGCAAGAATCCTTCCTTGCTCTGCAGGTCAAGCCATCAGATTCCTCATTCTTTACAGTAACATTTTGGTGTTCCCAAAATTGATTGAAAATTGATTCCTAGTTTAGGTGGTAAGTTTTATTTTTTTTTCTTTTTTTTAATGAAATTATAATAAAAACAGCAAGCAATGAAACCTTGGTCCTGCTAAGCTCATAAGCTCAACAGCAAAGTGATCACTAAATTCAAAGGGGCCCAAATCTCACTGTCATTAACACAACACGTTTTTGGTACAATGAAGCTGATCTAATAGTTAGCTGCCACCAAAAATGTGTTCCCAGTGCCCCTGCCCTCTTTCCCTCTTTTTTTTTTTTTTTTTTTTTTTTGTAGTAGTAGTAACATGGCTGTTCATCTGACATTTTAGGAAGCTAGAGCTGCAGGCAACTAACATACTGGTTTAGCTTTCTTAACTGAGTTGCCACAATTGGAATTGTTTAGCTCAAGCTTCAAAATATGTCATTAATAGTAGTATAATATTTTTGTTTAGTCTTCCTTCTTTTATTTGCAAGAACATTTTTTTCCCATTTAGGAATACTTCAATTCAAAATCTAGACCACCCACTGACTCTGCTGATCAGTCAAAATTTCTGAAGCGAAGTAACAAATTACCAGAGATTCCCCAGAACACACACAGAAACAGGATAAATTACTTAATTTGGAAAAGAAAGAAGCAGAGATGCAAAGATGAATGTCAGATGTAGGAGTGAGGAGAGGTAGGACTGACAGCTGAACTGGTAAAAGGAGAAAGCATCCATATTGAAAGGGAAGGATTAGTGAAAGAGGAGCAATACAACTGAAAATGTTAACAAAAAAAAATCATAGAAAGAGCACAGAGATGAAGACTGCTAAATATGCGAAGTGATATATTGGTCCAAATCTTCCATTTTGGCTATAATTAAATTCAGTTTTGCAGAAAATGTTTTCACAAAAGCTTTTTATTAAACTATGAAATGTTCCCCTCTGCTCTGCAGATCATATTAATTTATAAAATCCATTGATTTGGCATGATCCATCAATTGCCACTGTGCTACCAACTTGTCTCCCTTTAGATTTATTTTGACATTTAAATAAGATTGAGCCAACAACCCTCCCACATTTCAACCACAGGAAAAAAAAATACACTACCTGCAAAACCTTAAGTCCTAAGGAGTTGGTAGAATTTGTAAATTATTTGAAGTCAATATGCAGCCAATCACTGCACTTGGAAACAAAAATTACGTTCAGTGCAAAGAGAGAATGTTTTACTTCCTAATAAAGGGGCAACTATTTTTACAGGTAGATGGTGTTTTGCTGCTAGACTACTTTTATTAGTAGCTAAATTAGTGTCTCTTTAGAAGCATGATAATGTATTATGTCTTTCCTCCTAAGAATCTTTAAGATTTCAGTTTCTAGGAAGCAAATCTGGCTTTGCGTACCAAAGAGTAGAACAGATAATGCAATAATTTTGTCTTAAACACCTCCGAAAGTAGGTTATTTTCTTGTTTCCTCAAACTCTGCAAGCATTTGACAAATTTCTTAGAGCAAATGCATTGGCATGAGTTCAAGATGGCAAACATAGCTACTTAGCTCACAAGCACCACTCCTTACCACCACATCTCTGTGGGTTGTATATGCAGCTTTCAGCTCCCATCCTCTTTTAATCATCATGTTGCAATGGATAAGAAGTGCAGTGTTGCATGCACAGCAGTGCAGCTAGTTTTGTGGTACCTCTCTCACATGGACTTAATCATGCCTTTGAATATAGACCATTTCAGATCTGATGTAAATCTGTCACTGAGCTACAGCAGCTACATGTGGAATCACCTCCTACTTCTTCCCTCCCATGACAGCTGAGTCATTGCTGGGCATCCCCTGGGGAGCCAGTTTTTGCCCCGTTCCAAGAATCATGTGAAAACAGGTAGGAAGGCAGCAGGCTGAGATACCCCTGTATTCAGACCAAGATAGTTTTGCACAAGTTTACAGCCAATACTCATCCTGATTTTGCAATTGGGCTGCATCTGTCCCACATGTTCAGCAAGGGGAAGCACTGAGATTTGTTTTTCTTTTTTTTTTTTTTCTTTTTTTTTTTGTAATGAGAAGTAGAAATTGCAGTAAGCTCAGAAACCTGTTCACCAGAAGCCAACAATGCTGCAAAAAGTTGACTACAAACAGGTCCACAATGATAGCACACAGAGTGAAAATTAGTATGTGTCCTCTAAATAATTGCCTTCATGCCTCATTGCAAATGTAGTAGTTAAACATTCTTGTCTTGTAATTTCCTATTCACAGTTTGTGGGAAGGTATAAATGTAAAGAAAACACATTTGGGGTCCTTTTGTTGGATTTTTTGTTTTGTTTTTAAGTCTGCTAATTTCAATTCACAAACACCATGGGAGCCTGCGATTCCAATTTTCTTTTCACAGTATTAATGAAAACTGGGCACTGAAAATAGTCAGATTTTTCCCGTTAAATTTTAAACCACTTTAGAAGTACAGTCAAGAATAATAACTTTCTAATCCATTATTACACAATGTTAAACTGTGTTCAATTGCTATTATTTCATGCAAAGTTTTTCGTAAGTGGTAGAAGAGGCTTTTAAAAATCAGTCTGTTCTAAGCTGGTCTTTGAAGCAATTCAAAAATGCTGTTCTTGTGCTGTTGAGAGGAATACTTGTGCTCCAGAGCAGTTGCTTTGAGAAGGGATCCTTGCACCACAAGATGACTTGTATTTCCTCTCACTGTTATGGCATGGTCTGAGCATAATTATGGTCCTAATGATTTTCTTTGGTTCTTCACTGAACTATCCTCAATTAAGTATAGATTGTTTCAGGATATTTTTGTGACTTTTCAGTCTTAAATACTGGGATCTTTTTAATATTTAATCTTGATTCGCCTCCAGAGTATCCAGCTTCTTATTTAAAATAAGAAACTTAATCTAGGATTTCTAATGCTACAGACATAGAGACTGCGACCAAGTAGCAGCCAAGGTTTACCCATAGGTAAACAGCTCTGCTGCTGTGCCAGGAGCCAATGACTCTGTCTGGTTCAGCTGCAAAGATAGTGGGTGGCATCATGCATTTCTCAAAGAGTTGGGAAGTGAAGAGCAAGATTTCTGTAACCTGGTAATTGTTGCTTGCTCTCCATTGATATCATCTGTTGTGCTTGTCTGCAATTGTTCTTCTCTTGGAAGAAAAAAAAAAAAATCCAGGTAAATTCCCTAAGTATTCCTCTGTCTTAGTCAAGTAAAGGTGCTGCTTAAATAAAATGCAGCTCTTTCAGCAGTGTTGATGTCTGGGGACTAGTTTATTTACACAGATTACAGAGGAAGTGTAGGCTGGCCTTCTCCTAGTGCCCTTTCCCTCCTTGTCTGAAGATTGGACACTTGCTTTATAGCATGTGCTCCACAAGTCTTTCCCACCTAAAACATACACAGACAAACCCATGTGCTTTGTAAAACTTTCCTCTTATTTTCTTATTCTTCGTCTCAGGAGGCCTTGCTAGGTTAAAGGCATATTTTAATGTAAACAGAAGAAAAATAGCAAGAAGTCATTTTCCCCTGCTGAACTGCTCCTTTTACAAAAGTCCAAGCAAATGTAGCAACAGATGCTTTGAAAGTGTTCTAAGTTTAAATAACATTCATGAAGTTGAATATTCCTAAGACAGATGGGATAAATGAGATAATTGTGAAAACATTCTTAAAAATAAAAGGCTGCCATCAGGTGAAAGGCAAGAGTGTAGGTAATGTTGAAAAATATATCCTACTTTTTCAGGTTGCAATGTTAAAAGCCTATTTTCCTATAAGCAATCTGTTAATCATCATTTAGTGGACATCCTTTGTAAAATTAGTTGATGGCATTTGGCCCAAATATCTGTTATTTTAAAGAGAAAGCACAGCTGTTAGTCCATCAGGTATTGACAGAATTCATTCAGTTGCTTTTATTCACTTCTTGAAACCACGTACAGTAAGATAAGACATTGTCTCATTTTTTATTCACTCTGGAAATACTCAGGAGTCTTTGTTCTGAAACAATGCATTGTCTTTTATAAAGCAATAAATGACAACCTATGTGTAAAAGGATTTCCATTTACTACAATAGCTACAATGAAGAAACAGGATCTAATACAGTTACTGCTTTGAGACAGACACATTTCTTCGTAGGATGGTACCTACCGTGAAATGAGAAAAAATCTTTGAGCCTTCTGAAGTGAAACTTCAAGATCTCTTGTGTAGTCATAGAATAGACCAATTGTATCAACTTGTACTAGCTAAGAACTTGCAGAGGAAAATATATATATGTCAAATTAAAGTACTATTTGACACAAATGACAGTTTTCTTGCATCTTACTGTGGTGCCTCGGTTATTTCAGCCAAATAAAATGTCACCTTCTTCAAACCTATGTGGGATAACTGTCAGGAAGTGGCTTTCTAACATTAAGAACACAAATCACCAATACAGTATGAGTAATACCAAGATGGGCAGAGAACTTCATTCTTCCCAGGGTCTGTGGCTTTTTCACCATTTTATTATTCATAGGCCAATTGTGGATGTCTGTAGCTAGTGGCTGCTTTTAATTCTGGTTGCCCAAACTCGTTGCAGTTGTCTGACAAAACAGTTTGTGTGGCATACCCTTTAATGTAGCATCCTTAAAATCATCATCTTCCTATTATGTCTAGAGTGCAAAAAATAAAATAAAATAAAATAAAGTGACTATGGGGCGTTTGCCTTTGTGCACCTTAAACAAGATATTTCTCTAATACACTTCTTTAAAATGCTGGTTGTAGCAAGGGCTGACAAAGCTGAAATTACGAATACATTGTAAAACTAGTGTTTAGCTGTACTCTTAGTTAACATTTATAGTGTATTGACTGCATTTTCAGCCATGTATAATGATTTAAAATGTGGTTTCTATAAGCCAGCCTGGATGCTTAATGAAAGTGTTCTGCACTGCTCAGTGGGAAGCCTTGGTTCACTCATTGCTCTTTTTTGCTCCTGAGCTCAGCCAAAGCTGGTAGTGCTATGGTACACAGCCTCTCAGGGTTTTGGAAATGCTGTTATAATTTGAGGAATACTGCATAGACCCAAGTCACTTCATTTTTTGTCGATAATACTTCATCAGTTACAGAAGATCTATCTTACCTATTGACGCTCAAAGATATTACGTACAAGGATCTTCCTCTCTTCCTTCTGCTAAATGCAGTAAAGGAGATCGTGGGAGATACAAGGGCATTGTGTGTGCTGTGGGCATTTAACCTACAATTCCTTCTGGAATTAGCTTTCATTCCACATGGCTGTGCAAGGGGATAAAATATGCCAGACAACACAATAGTTCCTATCAAAAGTCTTCACAGTCTGAAGACACAGGTCAGTTCAGTTCATATCACAACTGAAAAGAACAGAATGTGGCCTGAAAGGTGGGTTTTTAGAAGGTTGAGTCCTTGTTTAGTGTGATTTGAGAGGTTTTTTTTATGGGCATACAGTTGCTTGGAGGAACATCTGGTCAATGAGGAAAAGAGGGAATGGTTGAAATTGAGTGAAAAGGTACTCTAAAGCATAGCCATATTCAAGGAAGACTGTGAATTACAAAAGAGAAGGTAGAGTTGAGGGTACTCTAAAAGAAAGAAAAGTATAAATATAATTAATTTGAAAAAAAAATATTGGAAAGGAGAAATTGAGAAGCTGCTTGAGGGAAGGCTAAAGAATAACTGAGGATACTTTATTTGTAGACAACTTATTAGCTGCTATCATTTATTATTATGGTGAATTTTGGTCGCTTCCTCCCCCCCCCCTTTTGTTTCCTAGTGTGTCTTATTATCACTGTCCTCACAATAAGTACTATAGTGTCACTCTTTGTTGTTTAAGGCAAAAGGAGAATGGAGAGACCCTTTCTTCCCAGATGTTAGTGTTCTGGCATTTAAATTTAATTATTCCAGATGATTTAGACATTTCTTTGCTTAGTAACAACACTTGGAGAAATTATGCTTTTGAAGGCTAAAATTAGATTGTCCGTGCTGTCCTCTTTCTTGCTTGAATGCCTGTTTACTCATTTAGCAGACATGAAAATTGAATGGGCTGGGAATCTGAATGTTTTAGGAGTAGGGTGCTTGGCCTGACCCAAGTGAGTGCAAATAGAATTATGCACGGTAGTAGCAGGTAGATATGACTAACTCCTCATTGTGCAAACTCAATAATAACCTCTCCCTTATTTCATTATCTACCTACAGCAAATCCTACCAGGGCAGGAGGAGGAAGGGAGTATCCTGGCTCGTCCGAGGTGATTCGTGAATCCAGCAGCACAACAGGCATGGTAGTTGGGATCGTGGCAGCAGCAGCGCTGTGCATCCTCATTCTCCTGTATGCTATGTACAAGTACAGGAACCGAGACGAAGGATCGTATCATGTAGATGAGAGTCGAAACTACATCAGTAACTCAGCACAATCCAATGGGGCTGTAATCAAGGAAAAACAGCCCAACAGTGCTAAAAGTTCCAACAAAAACAAGAAAAATAAGGATAAGGAGTACTATGTCTGATCTCAACATCTAAAAGAACGCTTGTATAGAAATAGTCTTCATTTTATCTGAGACATAATACAAACTTATTTACTTTACTTTTTATGAAGCACATTCAAAAACAAAAGACAGGGAATGCAATCAGAAAGGAAAGACTGTTTTTAAAAACAAGCATTTCATGCTCTTGTTTTTCAGAAACGGGAGCTGATAAATTCCCTAACATCCACAGTGTTTTCATTTACTCTGCCTGTCTTTATGTTGCTGGAACAGTTCTGAAAGACAATGATGGCACCACGCATTCATAAAGCAAGGAGTATTACTACAACATCAAGGCACAATATGAAACAAAACAAATTAAAAAAAAAAAAAAAAAGAAAGGAAAAAAATAAAAACAGAAAAAAGAAGCTACCTATGATTCTGGATTTAGCCAAAGTGCTAGTGCTTTCTTGAGAAGTAAGTTAGTCTTATTGTCAGAGAAGACTGTCATTATATATGGTGACTCAACAAGCAAACATAAACAGTTTGCCGTCTGGTGCAGTGAAGCAGTGATTGGAAACTTGCATTTGAAACAAAGTGCTGGCTTTTCTGAAGACTTATGTAGAAATACTTTCAAAAAGCCCCTTTCTGGTTGTGAGGAAAATAGTATGGAGGCCTTATTTTCAAAAAACAAAAAAAATCTGGAATATAAGGCACATTTCCACAAAAGAAAACAAAAAAAAAAAAAAAAAAAAAAGAAAGAAAAGGAAACGAGGGCATAGATGCAATCATTGGGAAATTTTCATGCACGCTTAATATGTTATTACATATGTTTATATAAAAACACATCTATATGTGCTTTCTGGACTGTGATAAGTGATGTTTTATAGCCTGTTGTATAGAAAATGCAAACTATATCTGCTCTTCAGCCATTTTTGGTAAACTCAATGTTATAAGTGTTGCTAGGTATAGAGAGTTTTACGACATCTGGAGCAACAGACCCACTTTAGTTTTTTTGCAGCCATTATAAATTGTCACAGACTTTTTTCCTTTTTTTTTTTTACTTTATTTTACAGTGCAGTGGTTATACTAAGGGAACGTGTATGAATGTATATAAGAGTCAGCTAGTTTTTTTCTTACCTGTACAGCCTCTATTCTGTTGCAATTAAGTTCTTGTAGTTTGTATGAAAGAAGTGGACTAGAAAGCAAAAATATATATCTATTGTAATTTCTCTTCTCCTTCCTATCCCCATCTCTTGCTCCTGATATGCATCAATGAAGTTGATCAGAACAGCCAATTTTCCTAGAAATATACTTTCATTAATTAGCTAAATATTTAGTGACTTACACTGGCCTTTGGCTTCCAGTCAGAGCTTCACTATTGGAGAGCATGGTTTGCCTTACCTGTTCTTACAAAATTATGAGAATGATGAGTTTCTTGAGAATCTTAGGAAGTATCATACTGTGTTGATCTGGCATTCAGTTATATTAACAACAGCTACTACAGCATTGGATGGCAAAAGATCTAAAAAGACCCATTTTAATTATCCGGGCTGATTCTACTGCAGAATTTACCCCTTTCTCCAAAATGGAAATAATCTGAGGTGCATGATAGTACTTTTCAATGGTGGGCATTTTGGCACATAAAAAAATCTTTTAGCTAAGTTGATTGTGTCGTATTGCAAGGCATCATAATTAGACAATATGAGTTCATCTTGTTTTGAAGTAACAGCTTTTCTTGCATATATAAAACATTAAAGCATTTTAGTTAAATGTAGTAAATATAATGCTATAATTCACATGTTCAGGTTATTTTTTTTTCTAGTATTGTTTCATTAGATTCACAGCAATAAATCATAGTGTAACATTTTATTTACAAAGAAGTTCAAAGGGAATACATTAGACAGAAAGAGGGTAGTTCAGTTGAAATCAACCAAATCATTGGAAGGCCTCCTGGGAGGGAATATAGATGTCCACACTTTACAGACAGCAACGAGGAATTTAAAATTAGCTTTAAACATCAGGCACAAATAATTTTGTTGTGTGTTATTCACTGCAGCTGATGAAAAATGCTGGAGACTGGTACAGCTATCTATCTGGGAGTCAGAGCACTTGAAAAATACATGTAGCTGACATGAAAATGCCTCTTTTGAAGGTTATCAACCACATCAAGGTGTGTTATGTTATATTTCTAAAATTATTATTTTTTCATTAACATTTACAGAGAAATGAGAACAGCTTCACGAAATCCATCAAAAACTCATTTCTTAGATGGTTGTTCATCTATGGCATTCATAATTTCTCCCACCTTTACAAGACAGCTGTACTCAGGGAAAGGCAGGGTTGGTATTCTGAAGGTCATTGCTGGAAGCAAGAGACTTGAGTTGAAGGCAGGAAAGAATTTGAAAGCCAGGTGGTTGTCACTTTTGAAAGATTTCAGTGCTTAAAGATATGTGGAA
This sequence comes from Nettapus auritus, assembly GCA_011076525.1. NCBI lineage: Eukaryota > Metazoa > Chordata > Aves > Anseriformes > Anatidae > Nettapus > Nettapus auritus. The sequence continues at coordinate 10,014,180 of CM021767.1, forward strand.
GAACAAGAATAACCAGATGACAGGAGATCGGACATGAAAGAACATGGTTTGGGTGAGATGAAATTGTCTTTTCTGCGTGGTATTGATTGCATTAATGAAATAGCACAGTTAGGTCAACTTCCAGGCAGTTTGGTAGATTAATCTTTAACTAAATACATACATCAAGGAAAAAAAATATCTGCTACTACTTTAATAAGCAAACACAATTTTAACACCGTTTCTGAAGGTTCTCCTTTTCCTCTTTAATTTTGTAATTTAATAAAAAAAATATATATATGGATGTATCAGAAGTGCCAGCAAGTGAATTTAATATTCCTTTGTGTTTAAAAACAGCAGCAGCAACAACAAACAAACAGACATAAACCAACTACCTAACATAAAATTGGATCCTTTCTCAATAATAACCTAATTTGTTTGACTGAGATGGCTTCATTTCTATGACTGTATTGTGTTGCCTTTTTTAACAAAACACTAAATAATGTGTGAAACTTTCAACCCTAAAACATCAAAGAGAGGCCCAATGCCCCTAACCTTATAGTGCTTTCTGTGATAGATATTTACGATTTTTTTATTTGTTGCAAGGCCAATTTATTCATTATTGGAAATGCTAAGCAAGTGGAATTTACTGTTTTGTTAATAAAAATGTTTCTTAATACAAATGATGGCTTGTTTTTTTTTGTTGTTGTTTTTGTTTGTTTGTTTGTTTGTTTTCCTCTTCCCTTAGATCTGGATACCTGTACATTCATCTTAAAGCAGTGAAAAAAAAAAAAAAAGTTGAAAGTGGCATAGACATACATGTCAGAAAAAATTGACCTCTGAGCTCTTTGTACACTTAAATGAAAATACTCTGCAAGTCCTGTGTTCAACTTGCCTGGTTAAAGCTTGAAAATATTAATGCATTGTTGCACAGAATCACTTCATTTGATTTTTTTTTAATTTTATTTTATTTTATTTTATTTAAATCAGGAACGTAGAACTTGATATTCACCTCCCCTGCCACCTCTGGACTGGAAAAACAGTTTTCTTCCTTTTCCACCACTTTTTTTTTTTTTTTTTTTCCATTGAAAGATGATAGAAGTTAAGGTAATGGGATACAGAGATAGAGCTGAAAATATTTTCACTTGTCCAGAAGTTGGTTTAAAATTAATAGCAAAATTAACATATTTCAATTATTCAAAAACATTCCTAGATAGTAATGGCAAAATTTCAACCAATGCTAATCCTTTAAATGAGTATTTTCCTGTTTAGTGTGGCTCTTCAATTCATGGCTAACTTCAAGTAAACATCTAATCCTACTGATTTAAGGAAGCATCTAAAGTTGCCTAAATGCATTGCTAAATGTGGATGAGTTAGGCTTTTGGATCTAAATTCCAAAAAGAGCTTAAACATGTATCTTCTTTACTCACATCAATAGTTTCTTTGATTCATCTGCTTAATTAGATATAGACTGAAGTAAATTAGAAAATTTAAGTTTGGGGTTATCTGGAGAAAACATTCTATCTTCCATTGGTATAAAATAGTTAACTATAAACTTATAAATTGCTTTATGCATAGTTGAGTTATAACAACAGTGATTTTTGTTCTACTACTACTACAACAACAAAAAAGCATATTTAATTATACACTTTTAATTTAACTCTACACTTTATTTGTTCATTTCTTTTACATCTATACTGTGCTCTCCCTTTAACTAAAAAACTAATGGCCTCAGTACCTACATCATCCATCATCGGTTAACTGCTTTAAGTGGTGGCCCCCACAATCAATCATCACTGCAGCCAAGTAGCTAAAAAACCTTCACATTATGAGGAAAGAAGAGAAAAAAATTGTAAAAAAAAAAATAATAATAATAATAAAAAAAATACAACTTAGAAAAATGAATCAACTCACTTACAAAGACTGTAAATTACAGCTGTGTTTGCTAATTCCTCCAATATGACTACTTCATAGTTTAACAAAATAATTTTTATTTGGGTATCTAACTATGATTTTTCATATTGTCTGTGGAAATTTGCTTCTAAATTCACTCCAGTCCTGTCTAGAGGTGTCTGTTAACATTATGCTCTGGTAAAACAGATTTGTCAGTACAATTTTATTTGGAATCAAGGCTATTTGCTTTACTTTAAAGGCACTGTCTGTTGCAGTCTGTAAGTATTCCAATGTATTCCAGTGTTAAAATGTTTCTGGCCCTCATGGAAGTGGGGAGAAAGAGAAATCCACAATGCATTTAAATTAGTTTACAAGTTATGAAAGCTGTGGGGTGATAAAATTACTTGCCCACCACCCTCTTACTAGTCTGGATAGTCTGTTCCTCCTTTGGTTGGTCATCAGTCTCCATGAAACCAAGCGTGTTGAGCTTTGAGTTAGAAATTCAACAAAACAACATTAATTGCTATGGGTGTGCTCAGTTTTCTGAGATGCAGAGCCAGAATTTTTGCAATTTTTCTCCTGCTTGTTTTGGAGGCTTCTTAAGGTCTTTGGGGCCCATCCTCTTTAATATCTTCATTGATGACTTGGATGAGGGAATTGAGTGCACCCTCCGTAAATTTGCAGATGACACCAAGTTGTGGGTAGGTGTCGATCTGCCAGGGGGTAGGAAGGCCCTGCACAGGGACCTGGACAGGATGGGTCAATGGCAGAGGCCAGTGGAATGCGTTGGTACTCACAACCATACAACTATCCATACAGTTGGTTGCTTTTTAGAATGATTTCCCTATGACAATGCTCTTCCAGTCAATGGGGTTGAATTGTGGTAGACCACACTTTTCATTTTATTTTTTAAAGAAAAGAACATACTAATGACATAAGGCGTAGATTTACTTCAAAGAATGTGGCATTTTTAATAAGTAAATTGCCTTTAAGTGTAGTAATTTCATTCCAGCATATACTCAAAAGGTTTTAAAATCCAGGACAGTAATCCTCAACAGCATCTTTTCTGGAAACAATAAAGACATTACTTCATTTGTCAGAGTGCTCAAGAACTGACAACAAATGTGAACACAGTGGTCTAGTTACAGCAAATAATACAAGGAAATGGAATTTGGGCCGCCCAAAATAACTGCTGCTGCTTTCCTCAGACTTACAAGTGAGTCTGTTTACAAGCAAATAGGCATTTATTACATGATAAATAGCAAAATACTTTTATCAGTCACAGTCTGGGATGGAGCAGGTTGAGAAAATACAGGCATGGCTCTGCATGGCTGCATCAGCCTTTTGAGGCCACTGGGACTCAGGTGCTGTTGAGGTGCCTGCCAGGCTGGGGAAATGGGTAAATTTTACAAAAACAGCTGCTGCCTGCCCGCTTATCTGGCATTTTCTGATAAACTTTCATTTTCCATTTGAAATTAAAATATATTTTCTGGAGAAAGCACAGTAGATTGCTTCATTAGACAATTTAAGTGGTTCCCAAAACGTGTCACAGCATAGCGAGCACTTTAAGAAACAGAAACCTTACTTTGCTACGAGCTGACAACATGGTCTCAGGCCTGGGAAAGAAACCGCTGTCCTGCTCATGAGGGTCCTGGCCTTGAGCACAGAGGCTGAATGAGGTCCAAAAGAAAGGTCCGACTTTAATGTTGGCAGCAGCCCCTGGGTGGAGCAGACTCCTGAACTTGGTGGCAGTTGCATGCTCTTCGTGCATAAGCATGGTGGCTGAGGGCGGGGCACAGAGTGAGGCAAGCAATGAAACCTGCTTGTTGGAAAACCTTCTGTTTGGGCTGGATTTAGGCTGCAGGGAGGGACAGCCAGGGCCAAGACATGGGGAAGGACTTGTGGTCCCTTGTGATGTCCCCAAAGGACTGCCCTCTTGCTAGGCCCTGAGTTTAGCAGTATGACAAAACAGTGGTTCACAGTCCCCAGGGCCTGTTTTGAATCCTCAAGGAAGCAAGCAGACAACAACAGGCAATGTCCACCCAGCACAGGGACATGCATTGTCCTCCCCAGCCAACAATCATGACAGGACTGTTGAGTTATAAGCGTCTTCCTTTATTTTTTTTTTTGGAGTTCCTGCAGCTTCACCATGGCTGAGGCCCTCCAAGCCACACCTCTGTGGCACGTGCAGGGAGCAGATGCCCTGATATTTGGCAGTTGTGACAAGGGAAGACATGAGGGATGCAGCCCCAACCTGTTGTGAGTATAGAAATAGGAGTAATTCAGCTGCAAATGTCTCACAGCCATGACTGGATGGGGAACTCCAGTTCTTGTTGCTTGGCCCAGCTGGTGTGGGTTTTGGTGGTAGCACCTCCAGGTTTTCCCTGGATGTTAAATACATTTTAAAAGAGTTCTCAAAAACGTGGTGGCGTCAATATGTATTTTGCCTGACTAGCACAGCCTTAGTCTAAAATGTCAAGAAAATGAAAATGAATAGCTACATGAGGTAAACTCTGGGGAAAACATTCAACCCAATCAAGTTTCAGATTTGTCAATTCAACACCATACATGTGAGCCCATATAGGCCCTATAGTCTGTGCAGTATGCAGCCAAAGGTTCCTGAAGTCCAGTTCTCAGGTGAAAAGTATACTGTTTTTTCTGTCATTTTCTGCTTTCCCATCTCCACTGGTAGTCCTCCTCTTGCAATGGGAGGGCCTAGAAATTTAATTAGGATTTAGTTTATTGTTTCTTTATGACTTTAGCTGCCTGTGTCTCACACCAGAGCGGAAAGCTTAATTCTATGCATGTGCTTGAGGAGGGAGGCCAGGCCTCAAAGCTACCCAGGCAGCTGCATCCCACAGGCATTAAACTAACCCTGCGCAGCAATTCCAATATCCCTAATTTTCTGGAACATTGTGTCTCAAAGATGTGGATCAGAACATTTTCTGAGGGCAAGATCACAGAATCACAGAATCACAGAATTTCTAGGTTGGAAGAGACCTCAAGATCATCGAGTCCAACCTCTGACCTAACACTAACAGTCCCCACTAAACCATATCCCTAAGCTCTACATCTAAACGTCTTTTAAAGACCTCCAGGGATGGGGACTCCACCACTTCCCTGGGCAGCCCGTTCCAATGTCTGATGCATCAACTATATTTGATAAACTAAAGGGAAAGAGACAAGCTTCAGCACAAGATGTAAAACCTTAGGGGGGAAAAAAAAATAAATAACACAGACCCCAGCACCCCCTCAGAAATCTCACCCTGCCTGCCACAGTTTGCTACTCTGCTTTTTGGGCTCACAGGTGGGTTTAATTCCTTGCTGAGTACACCTTGAGAGGTAGCAGGCTTTTTATCGCTGTCAGTCCCACCTAGCAGAAGGGTTCTCTGGCTAGAGAATACTGAGCTTGTTGTAGTTACAGTGACATATCAGGTAATTGTAGAGATTTTTTATTTTATTTTTTTAAAATTTAGGCATTGCTGGTAAACAATGCATAGGCAAATCACTCTGGAATTTAAAGGCCAGAACTGTGTTTTCCTATACTTTCTGGGTTTTTACTAACTTACATTTGATTTACAGGTGAGATTCAAGGTATAGGATGAGAGGAGCATACTCCAAAAATAAAAGCAGACTTTGACTCATGTTGTCTAGCAAGTCTCCATATAGTAATTTGAAGGACTTCAGGTAATTAATTAATTTAAATATCGGTTTGTTGATGGATGGGACCTGGGAAATGAAAATTTATGCCCAGCTTTCCTAAAAGCTAAGTTTGTTTGGGAGTTCGCATATACTGTTCTGCAGGCTCTTTTTAGGGAATCTTTTTAAAGTATAGATAGCACAAATATGCAAGTCATGACTTAGATGAGTTTCTCATTTATTTTAATAGCTTTCTCAGAGTAAGGACTGCAGGATTTGGCTTAAAGTTAAGGCTGTGCTTACATCTACAAGTGTCAATCAGCAGGAGTAAATTTACAAGGCAAAGAAACTGGTGCTGAGGCCCTGACCTCCATGTTCCGTTTCAGGATTTTCTCTGAATTGGCTGCAGTTTGGGCCTGTGGCTGAGTGTATTCGTGGAGCTCATTTTGTTCAATATGGAAAGTGTCTAGTTTGATCAGGTAGATATTTCTTCAGGATTCAGCGTCTTCAGAACCCTGACACTCCTCCCTACCCCATCTTCCTTTCCTAGCTTGCCCTTGCCTCCCCCCCAAACCTAAAGAAATTGTAGTCAAAATACTTGTTTCCTTCAAATAGGTTGAGATTAATATGGAAGTATCTTCTAGATACGTACTGTATGAGAAATCCATGTTAGCAACATTAAGATCACCAACAGTACAATCAATCACTTGTAGAAGTATGCTTTAGGCAAAGTGGGGACTTTGGAGCTCTAGGTGAAATAGGTGTTGATCTGGAAGAAATGGCTGGGGCAGAGCTGGATTTGGCCACCCCTCAAAGAAACAGAATGTCACTCAACAAGCCCAGCCTGTAGAGATCTTTACGTGCAGATTTTGCAACACTGATCTACTTTTGACAAAAAATTTGATAGTCTTCTCTATTCCAATTCTCACTAAAATAAATTCTTTCCTGTAAGGGAATTAATCTTAATCAGTTCTGGATTTAGTCAGTATTAAAAATATCAAGAGAAACCACGAGAGATTGAGCTAAACTTGGAGATCTTCACTGGTATCTTCAGCAGACAGGAAAACTGCTATTTCTATTACGATTGAAACTTCACTGCTGCTTTTTAACTATGGAGTGATTACACTTCCCTCTAGCATACTTCATGTTATTATGAACGTTTCATACAAGTATTCTGTATAGTCATCAGTAATTCTTTTTCATTTGCAAGTGTTAGGCATCAAAGACTGATGATACAGACTGATGATAAAAGATTTCTGTATCAGAATTTTGTAAATGAACATATTTCTGTTTCAGTGGCTGCTTTGTCTAAGTTTCAAAAATCATCTTGAGATGTCTCTATTTATATTATTACATTTTAGTGAAAATTGATTTGATAAATATAGAAAGAAACATTTTTTTGTTAACATAAGCTTTTTCAGATACAGTTCTGTTTCAGTTGAGAACAGTTCAATTCAGCAACAAGAATATGACTTTTGAGATTTTTTTTTAAACATAGTGAGCTTTTGATATCATCCAAACTGATTTAGAAATCTTTGAGACTTAAAATTCAAAAATAAACTTAGAATTATTGTCAGTCTTTCTGAATCCTGATCAGAGTTACCACACATAATGAGTGAAGGTTTGTATGAATAAAGTTGCAGCGACAGTCTGGTGCCTAATCTCACAAGCTGCCTTTCTGGAAGGCAGCTCTGCCAGACTTGCCTATGAGCACAGGCTGTGCCTGCTATGCTGCTCTGCACTCCCTCTGAAAACTTTCTGTGATTACTCATCCATGGGAACCATTACACAGACACTGCTGCAAAATAGAGAAGTCCCTGCCTCAAAAGCAGTACTTGGCATTAATATATATGCTGTTTGAGGCAAAGCTCCCATTAACTTCAGCACAAGCAGGGATTTCATCCCAAGGATGTAACACTCCAGCTATGTCAGCATATTTAAAAGTGCTCCAAAAGCACATTGAGAGAAAAAATACAGCCCTGCAAAAAAAAAAACAACCTGAACGCAGAATGTAGAAAAGCCAATCCAAACAACCTAAAACCAATCTGATCTCATGAAATGGACAATAGGCTTGTGTGGGTACATAGTTTCTGTGAAGTCCTTAATGGCCTTTCATAACTCATTTTTAGTTCAGCAAATGGGTGAGATGTGCAAGAACCAATATCTTACAGCAATAGATAATGCAGCCTAATAAAATGGCGACTGTGCAAACAGGACACTTCAATTTTTAAAATTGTTTTCAAATATTGTACAGACACTATGTTATAAAAATGGAATAGAAACCTAACAGTGGGACTCTCGTGATAATAGGGTAGAACAGCAAAAAGTGGTGAAGGTCACCAGCCATAGAGTAGTTGCAACTGTATGGGAAAATACGATGAAAGGAAGAGAAGGAAAGGAGCCAAACAGCTTCAAATATTCCTCATCAACAACAACAAAAAAATCCTTCTGTTGTAAACTTGTAAGGTTCTCAGTTCTATAAACATTTTGAGTGTGTTTGCAATGTTCTGAATTACAACTGCTAGACAGAGAACTAAGGCAGCCTAGGAGTTGTAGTGGGGTGGCTCTGGTAGGTGTGAGCCTCAATGTAGGTTATCTGCTTCAGGTGCTACCCAGATTCTCACACAGCTCTGCAGTGCTGCAGACATGCAGTCATTTGTGCTTGAGCGGCCAAGTTTAATATCACTCAGTACCCCTGTGTAAACTGCAGTGCAGACACTCAGGCCTGATTGCCACAGTCCCCAGAGAGAAGATTTGCAGTACAGGTGGGCAATGCACTCTGCTTACCTGACCTGCTGCAGTGAGGTCTGTTGGCAGGATCTGCCAACAGGAGAAAGGCAGAAATTCTTTGGAAGCAATGGAAAAGCCAGTATAAGTTCATCCCTAGCTCTAGCATATTCAGTCTTTGCTGTAGTGTGGTCCCAGAACTCTACTGGAATTTGATTCATGAAATCTCATTTTCCTTCAAATGCTTATTGAACGCTCATCTGAAACTTATTTGCTACATAGCAACATTGTACACATCTTTACTGCTCCCACTATCATCCACCAGGGTTTTTGAAATGCAGAGTGCTTTTCCCACTTCATATTCTTTCCAGTTTTTGAGGGATTTTTTACAGGGCTGAGAAAGAACAATCAAATGACATCAATTCCGAGTTCAGTCAGTGATCTTTCAGTTTCTTAATGATGCCAACATCTAGGCTTCAAATAATTAAGCAAAAGAATGGTAAATCATTTTAATTGGAGTTTTGAAGTCATTTGTGAAAATTCACACAAAAGGCCTTTTTTTTTTTTTTTAAAAAAAAAAAAGGTATTAAAAGTACTAATAGCGTTCAATCAGTCTTTCTGCTGTTACACTGAGGTCCATTTGAAACATTCAAAGTATGAAGTATGTACTCAAAGATCTCAAATGAGCCAGACTGCAAACTTATGACTTAATTAAAATAGGAATATTTACAACACATGAAATATTAGTGAGAGAAAGTCTCTTGTTTCAAGCATCTTCTCCTGGTTAAAAATTAAATCATTGTCTAGATTAATTTCATGATTATTGAGTTTGATTTTTCCATTTAGAGAATGTTTTTACCTAGCCTGTTTATACCCATGTAAGTCCAATATGGAAAGAAATTATAATTTCTAAACATTTACAGCTAAATTTGATCTTGCTTTCTGTACCATCTAAACACATTCACACTCCCTGTGAATACAAGTGTAATTGTAGCTTTGCTGGCATGTTCAGTGGAAGAAAGTAAGCAGAAAATTCAATACAGTAGATACTTTGGCATAAGTTTGAGCTTGCAAATTTCAAGTATAGGAATTTCATGATTGTACAGCTTTGCAGTGCATGCAGTAGAGGTGAAAGGAAGATGGTCTTAATTAACAATGCTCCAGTTACAAGCAGAAAGTTATATTTGCTACTGGACCATTGCCAAACATCAGAAACATCATCAATGTTGACAATACTGTGTCAGGTTGGGCCAGGATATGCTTCATCAAGTTAGCCCAGTGGGTGATATAGCTGGTGCAACTTCACAGAAGTTAGTTGGTTCCTTGCTCAGAAACATATTATGGCAGTGTAATTCCATAGACTACATTGCAATTTTTCATGACTGTGCCAACATGAAACTGAGCCCTGCTGTATATGTCCGTATCACTGGGATTTACAGTTCAGACCTTCATTCCATCAGGTTCAATGAAGAAAGCTGTATTTTCTCATGTTTTTATTCCAGATAAATAAGATAAAGTTGGTTCCTTTTTTCTCCTTTATTTTATTTTATTTTATTTTATTTTATTTACAGCATTGCAACACAAAGTGGTAGATGTCATAAAAAGGGTTTTAAATGTTTTTGTTTGTTTGTTGTTGTTTTTAAATATATATAACCATATTAGAGAAATCAGCAGTTCTGCAGCCCTGATAGTTGAAGGTATATATGCTGCTTTGTTACTACAGCAACAGGCAGCACTGACAGTGCCAAGTTACAGGTGAACCGGGTCCTTTTGCAAGAGCAGATCGTTTAAAATGGGTAGGATTATAAAGTAAACAGGTCATATAAAATATGGAAAAGTACCTTACCTTACCAAAAAAAATAAAATAAAAATCCGTGGTGCTTCACAACCCCTCAAGTCAGAACAGGTGGGAATACGTACCAAATCTTCACCAATTTAATCATCCCTTGTGATTCGTTTTACCCTGTTCTGCAAAGGGTTGACCTGTCTCTTGTTTGGGGACTGTGGCAGATCTCTGAGTAAGGTGCAGCAGGTAACTTATTTTCACAATAGTGGAAAAGGCTGTGTCTAAGGAAAAGACAGGACTTTCCCATGAGCCTTGATGTAAAAAGGATAATGTAAACTGCCTTATCTTGAATCAGCTGCTTCCTGACAAAGCAGACCTGCTCTGCTCTTTTCTGTACATTCTTAAGGGATATCTGTAAAAGACAAAGTATATAGGGGAACAAGGGCAATCTCACCTCTCTCTTTCCTCCTTGCCCTTCATTCCTCCTCTGCCCTCCATGGAAGAGCCAAGATCTCAATTCTTGAGCTAAGACACCCCCAGAGTAAATACTGGATTTGAGTTATTTCAAACCTTGATCCCATAAAGACACCTTAATGCAGTCCAGCTTTCAGAAGCATGCAGTGATGTGAGCTATTATGTGCTGAGCTCTTTAGAAAAGCTGACTGTAAGTTCTATTTTATTTACCAAGCCCCAGTCTACGCTAGCATTTATGATGCAGAAATACTTTCATAAATTATGCCAATACATTTTCTAGCAGAGAAGCTGCTTATAGTGGGCAAAATGTGCTTGTGGCAAGAGAAGCTAAAAAGAAATGGAGGATAAAATAGCAAGTACAAAGCATTACGCAAGGGTAGCTGTATCTATTTTAGCTGCAGTTGCTGATATTGGGGTTTCTTCCCTTCTTATTTCTCTTCCTGTATAGAGTGAGAAATAACCGTATCCCTAGAACAATACTGCTCTATCAAGGGTAGCTTTGTTTTGGCTTTGCTTAAAGAAAAGTAGGATGAAAGCTAGCAGAGCAGATATGAAGAACTAAATTACTGAAGCAGAATGCCAGTCTGTACTGGAGTAAGGATTGGATTGAGTTACAGAAGCTCATTAAAGCTATTATGTATTTACCAAGCCACTGTGCAGTGTGTGCATACTCTGAGATTGCCCCAAGAGTTGTGTGCCTTAGCTTAAGCACTAATGAATGAGGTTGAGTCTCATGCATTTTGCCTTGACTTCAGGGGAAAAAAAGACAGTGATGGAGAATGATGTCAGCAGAGGAGACAGGTGGTAACTTGTTAAGCCATTGTGACTCAACTGTGTTAAATCCTCTGCCTGCACCCTTAGCTGCAGCTAACTAGACTTCTAGGCGGATGAAAAAATATCAGCAGAGACGGTATGAGAAAAATAGCTAGGTCTCCAAACACACTTAGCTGCTCAAAAACATGCATGGAAAAAAATGCTAAATTAATAGAGAGTGCTAAATAATTCATTCACTTTTTAAAGTTTCACATTGTCATTTATTTCTGACTTGCATATTAATCATTTTATGGCCTATTATTGAATTACTGACTCTCACCAAACTGAAACAAATACAAATTCTTTATGTTCTTCAGGAACAACAGAAAACAGGAAGAGGCTTATCTCTTTATTATCTCAGTCGTACAATTCAGCCATGTTTTCTTTGTACTTCCAAACTTTGGTGTGTTACAAATGTTCAGGTCTTGAATACATCCAGCTTTCCTTAAGTTTTCTTAGTGCTGACAACGTTAACCGTTTTAAGGTCAATAGGGTCTGTAAAAGCATGTAAAAAGGCATACCATGTCTTCAAAAGTAGGATAGGATTTATTTCACCTAAATTTACTCTATGTTTAAAAATCTACATTATAAAAGTCTAATCTAGATCATTTTATAATCATCTAATAGAACCAAGTCATTTCAGATAACATAGAAACCATTTTAGATACTGACTTTGGTTAAACCTGAACTCTGTTTTCCACTGCTTGAGAGTATAGATGCCTTACATTACAGGTTTTTTTAAACTTTTTTCAGTAAAAATTCCTACTTAATTGCAACAAAACTTGGCGTATGTCCAGCACCTTCTACCCAGAAAGTCTTCAGAGCTTAATACATAACCCAATCTGAAGCAATAAAATATTTTTTCTCTTATTTTATCTGAGACACAGGTTATGTCATCCATTCTTGTACATGCACTCGACAGAACTTAAACCAAAAACTGCTAACCTTATGATTCTCCCCAACACTCTTGCCACTCAGAATGTGTTTCTGAGTGGCCAGAAGCCAAAGGCTACTGGCTTCCCAAAGGGCCTCTTTGCACTAATTCTAGTGGCTTCCTCTAGTTTTGTGGTCTTAATGCTTGGCCCCTTCTGGATGCTCCTGCTCCCCAGCTCTCCTTCTTTGCTCCGAGTTCTTCATCAGCAAGCTCTTGGTGGTGACTGAGGTAAGATCTGCTGCTGGTGCAGAGAGAAATCATTTGATAGCAATATAAAGAGTGCTTACACCAGAAAAAGTGCCCACGCTTGTCATCATGTTTTGGCTGAAGAATCATCATATGGGATCTCACAGGAAGGCTTCTGCAGAGCTGGTCACCATATCCAAGTTTCCTAAGCCTTGATCTTAATTCCCATAAATCTTCCCCGTCTTATGTAGTCTGGATACCTGGCAAAATACCGGTATGTACACAACAAAGTCCACTCTTCTCTTCTGGATGGTAGCAAAGCAATAAAAAATAGATGTATTTCTTGCGTACTAGAAATGTGAACACATTCTCAAATTCCAAGACTGATTTAAACTGGGAAGTTCATGAGGCGTTGATCAAAACAAGCAATATTTCATTCATCAAGCAGCATCAGTAGAATGCACTGAACTGCCGTTTATCTGATTTTGTCAGCTTCTGATTAAACATCCTGACCTTGGACACATAGGATGTCAGAGATGGGGGGAAAAAACCAGACACCACCACCTACTAGGATACCGAATGCTGTATAGCTTTCTGTAGGCTTTTTTTCTCCCTTTTTAAAAAGCTTCTCCCTTTCTGTGATTCTGTGATTCTGAGGCAAAACGTTGTCTTCCCAAACAAAATCTTTCAACTTCTTTACCGAAAGGGTTGTTAGACATTGGAACGCGCTGCCCAGGGAAGTGGTGGAGTCACCATCCCTGGAGGTCTTTAAAAGACGTTTAGATGTAGAGCTTAGGGATATGGTTTAGTGGGGACTGTTAGTGTTAGGTCAGAGGTTGGACTCGATGATCTTGAGGTCTCTTCCAACCTAGAAATTCTGTGATTCTGTGATTCTGTGATTCTGAACTTTAAATATTAAAGGCCACAAGCTTTTTTGTATAACCATAAACATGCAGACAGAAAACAATTTAGATATTCTTAGTTATACCTTGCTCCATTCAGTAAACTACTGTTTTAAGCATACCCATTTCAAGTGTACTTCTAATAAGCCTTTTCAGTGTTTAGGTTGTTTTCATTTAGTTTTAAGCATTCCTGCATTGCAGAGCAACCTTGTGTTTTTCTGTTATAAATACCTTATTCACGTCTTTGCCCTATTAACATATTTAGCTCTTAGAGAGAGAAAACGGAACAGAACTAGTGAAAATTACAGTAAAATAAATAAATATTGATTGTGTATTTCTTCCTCAAAGTTTATGGACTGCTTCAATGTGATTAGTACAGAAGATAAATTTCAAGGTACTTGTTTAAAAAAAAAAAAAAAAAAAAAAAGGAAAGAAAAGAAAAGAAAAAAAAACCTTGACAATTGCCAATAGATCTCAGAGAAGGATGGGACTCACCATTTCTCCACCACCCCTACCCATAACGACATAGACTGTAGGGGCTAAATGCCTACAACATTTACTGGTAGCGTAATATGATTTGCAATATCCTTTAAATGTCCTGCCATAAGAAGCAAATGGGATAAGTGAATTTCCACCGTGCTCCCTGGAAAAGGGAGAAGGTCTTATGTTAGACCACACAGCTGTGATTTTGTTCTCACTCTTGTGTAAATGACCAGGAAAATGATTGAGTTCAAAAGATTGGTGCAGACAACTGTAAGCACAGGCCTGAATATTCACCAAATGTTCTCTGCCTTGTGTGCTAGCAGTGCTTGGGCTTCTTCTGCCTCCACCACCGTTCAGAAATTGTGCATCTCCCATCTGCCTTACCTGGTGCTGCCATCTGCATAGGAAGTGAAGGGGAAGATGGCAGCATGGGGAACTGCCTGGCAGCTCTATGCTATATAAATGGGTAGGAGGAAAAGAAAGGATGGCTATAAAATAAATAAATAAATAAATAAATAAAAATTGCTCTCTTTCAGAAATATCTGCCAAGTTCACTCAGGCAAATCTTTCCCAGGTAGATCATTTTGTACCTTTCAACACCCATAGCATTTCAAGCTTGTTTGCCTTTCCAGGATCACCCCAAAACCTGACTGTCTCCTCTGATGGCCTAACCACCTTGTTCTCTCCTGTCCTGGCATCCCCATGCCATATCCACTCTCATCTTAGTGCCCAGCCAGAACCACCACATTGCATTGTGCTCTTCTGAATCTTTTCACATACAGGAACTGTAGTGAGATAACCAAGTGGCAGCATTTACCAAACACACCTACCCGGAGTCCTAGATAGACATTTTTCTTCACTACTCCAGAGAGCAGATCTGATTCAGCTGGTGAAATAGCATAACAACACATGAGCTCACTGAATTTTGAAACCAATTTTGGCTCCGGTTCTCTCTGCAGCTTCTCATATCTTGACTGACTGATTGATTGATTCATCATTAACAGCCTAAACCTTTGAATGAAACCCGTGGGAGTCTTGCCATTTTACCAGCAAGAACAGGCTGCTGCATAAGTTTCCCACATGAAAGTACAATCCACTAACATATAAAAGGGTAAAAAAAATGCAAAAGAATGAGATCAGAGATCATAAGTCAATATAGTATAGAAATCTTGTACTGAGGCAACTGTTTAAGTACAATCAGCAATCTGCGGATGGCTTTTATGTTTATTTTTACACCCTGATTTCAGTTTGCCTGACTTCATTTTTTTGGTTGACAAGGTGTGTGTGGATGTAAGTGGGATGCTTTATGTCTACCTTAAGAGCTGCTGCATCTCTCCATCTTTCCCTCCTATCATCTCTCTGCTCTCTCAGCCTCCCCACCATCTCACATAGCACAGTCGTCCTTGGGACCACTGGGGATAGGACATCTTCCTAGGGAGCCATCATCAGTGCTGCAATTTAATTGTCAGTCCGTGGGGTTTCTGTGGAGAGATGCGTGGTATGTGGCAGCAAGCACTGGGTGAGCTGTTACAGAATCACTCAAAATATAATCTGAATCTCCCACCTGTCAGAGAAGGGACCTACCACTAGGTTACTGAGGCAGTCTGACCAGCTGTAGCAAGATATATTTGTTTTAAACCCCTAAAATCCCAGGCCAGGCTTGAACATAGCAGCATACTTTTACAGAGGCTCTTGGGAATGTACTTAGTCTCAAACATTATTCTTCAGCGAGCATCATCATTCCTTGGTCATAATATCAAGGAAAGATATAATTAGATTTATATTTATGTGCTTTTTGCAACATATAGGGTTATTTTCTGTTTATGCTATTGCTGCTTTGGGAGTACAAACAGAACTGATGAACACATTATTATACCTTTATGAGGGCAAGTTATTCGATGTATGAATGCCAGTGACACTTTCAGTACTGTGTTCCTGATACTTATTCTGATCAGAACACTTTAAATAATACATGAGCTCATGCATATACATATCGGAGCTCAGCTCTTTCATTAAGAGCCTTGCTAAAATCTCTCATCCCGTCCTCCGAAGTGCTTGAATGTTTCCAGGGTAAAAGTCCTTTTATTTGTCACAGGCAGGTTGCAAAATCTTGCTGAGATATCATTTTAAATTTGTTTGGCTGTGCAACCTAGTTTAACAAGGGCAACTTGCAGCCTTTGCTATTCCTCCTGGGAAAAAGAAGTGAAGCTTATGTGAAGTGTTTTAATGTATGAAAAAGCCATATGAAAAGAAGAGTGGAAAATTGAATTTGGTAATTAAGATTTTGTGTTGGGACTCCAGTGGTCTCAGTTCAATTCCCCAGAGCTTTTATACAAGTTTGAGCAAATCACATCAATCTTTCTGAGTCTTTGTAATGTGGGGTAACTGTTTCCTCTTTTCTTCTTCCTTTGTCTTGTCTATTTGGCTGTAAGCTCTCAGGTACAGGTTCTCTTTGAGTGTGCTTATATAGTGCCTGGCCACACTGTGGCTTTGAACATATTCAGAGATTTATTTACTTTTTAATATAAATCAAGTACTAGAAAGGAAAATACTTGTGAATTTATATCCGTGGTGCTCCAATGCAAGACAATAACTTTAAACAAATATGTTGGAGATTGTGTATTTATAGAGAAAGCTCCTGTTCTATTGGGCAGAAAAGCAAGATTCCATGTTGAGAGCAGGATGGGGTCTGTGCATTAAGTACAGCTGGCACAGAGGAATGAATCTGTCTTTTGTGTCTGTTCTAGGCTCTGTGCAGGCTTTGAAAGCACTACAAGAGAGAGAGGAGAAATTCTAGATGTATGGCAACAGAGGACAGAGAGGAACATATGCAGTAGAAACCTACTGGGTGGAGAAGCTGTAGTTGATCAAGTACTTGTAAGTGCAGGCTTATGTGGCTCTGTTTTTCAGGAGGGTACCTGCCCTCCTGCAGGGCAGTGTCTGCAATGCTTCCTGCACTGAACCTAAACATATGGCTTTGCATGGGAATGGTTGTAAGGATTTCTCCTTCCTTCCTGCTAAACTGTGCCTGGTATTTCTGCTGAAATGAAAGGAAGATATCTGAAACAAACCAAACACTGGCCATCACCCTGGCCAAATCGAATTACTATAATGAAATAGGATTTAAAATCATGAATCACCAACACCTATCAGACCCAGGACATTGGGAACTGCTAACGAAGCACTTCTGTTCCTCACCTGGTGTGAGTACCCGGCTTCTTCAGTTCAAGACAGTCTATGCTCATCGTGTCCAGAGATGCTGCTGTGATCTCCTAAGTCCTTCAGGGATCACAGCCATACATGGGGTCATTCACAAACAGGGAAAACAAAGCTAGGCTGTTTTAATGCGTACTGTAATAACAAATTTACACTGCTCCTGTGTCCACAGAGAGGACAACAGAGGGCCCAACTGGGAACTGTGTTTGTGGAAGTGTCCCTGGTTCATTAGCTGTGATTGCCATGGTAGATACACCTGTCTCCCTGTCTAGTCCTGACACTATCTATTAGAGCAGAGTGACCTCCCTGCTGGGCAGCAATCGTTAGTCACTCTGCTCTTAAGAGAGGCGGATGGTGTTCATCTTGACCACTCATCACTTTCTGGTGTCTTTTCTCATGTTCTACTTTGTAAACCATGCTTTTCCACAGGAATGTGATGTTTCATAGCTAGGGTAGCTTGAGCAAAAATGTTGATTAATGTTGAAACTGAGGAATTTCCAGTCTATTTACTGTCACTGGTCACCCTGCTGGAAGTTGTACAAAATCTAAACCAATGGGTTAAAATGTGACTGTCTTGCAGCATCCTTGCAGTTCTCTAGCAGGTCCCTGAGGAGCTTGAAGTCTTAAGAGCATCAATGGCACCAAAACTTTCATTACAAAGTGTCCTGTATCCCATCCCTCTTCAGGATCCTACCGTGCTGACGCGCCCCAGGATTAAAATGCAATCCTGTAATCCACTGTAACAAAAGGGACTGTGAAAATCTTGTTAATGCTTGAAATAATCCAGTATCTGACCACTAACAGGATCCAGTGGGTTTAGTACAGGACATGTTCCTTTGTGTCATTAGATTTCTCTTATTTCTATCATGCATGTCTTGAGACCAGCCCAATATAACCTCCTTTGAGGTAGTTGTACAGAGCAATAAGATTTCTCTGGAGCCTCCTTTTCTCTAGGCTAAATAACCCCAGTTTCCTCAACCTCTCCCCATAAGACTTGTTCCCTAGACCTTTCTCTGGACATCCTCAAGCACCAAAGGGACAATCACTTCCCTGGTCATGCTGACCATGATATTTCTGACACAAGCCAGGATGCTGTTGGCCCTCTTGGCCACCCGAGCACACTGCTGGCTCATGTTCAGACAGCTATCAACCAATATCCCCAGGTTATTCTCTGCCAGGCAGCTTCCCAGCCACTCTTCCCCCAGCCTGTAATTGTTGCATGGGGTTGTTGTGCCCCAAGTGCTGGACCCAGCCCTTGGCCTTGTTGAACCTCACACAGTTGGCTTCAGCCCATCGGTCCAGCCTATCCAGATCCCTCCGTAGAGCCTCCCTACCCTCGAGCAAATCAACACTCCCACCCAACGTGGTGTCATCTGCAAGCTTAATGAGGAGTCACTTGATCCCCTCATCCAGATGATTGATTGAGATATTAAAGAGAACTGTCCCCAGTACTGATCCCTGGGAGACATGGCTTGTGACCAGCTGCCAACTGGACTTAACTCCATTCACCACAACTCTTTGGGCTCTGTCACGAGCCAGTTTTTTACCCAGCGAAGAGTATGCCCGTCAAAGCTATGAGCAGTCAGTTACTCCAGGGGAATAATGTAGGAAATGGTGTCAAATGCTTTACTAAAGTCTAGGTAGACAACATCCACAAATGATTTGCCCTTGTGGGCTGTGGGTCTGATTGTGCCGGTGTTGAAGTTGATGGCAAAGTCTGAATGATTTCAGTGAGAAAAGACCCTAAAATAGTACCTGTCTCATATATTTTTATAACTAATTATAATGTGTTTGACCTGGATGATCACTGCAGTCCATTTTCTATCTACTCTCCCACCTTCTACTCTTACCCTCCATTTATATACAAATAGTGTTCAGGAAGCTTCTTACAGCTGATGTGAGAGGCTCTGCCATCCAGTTTGCAGTTGCCACATGCTATCCTCTCCAAGCTTTTTATGTTATAAACATTTCTTTTTAATACCTCAAAGAGAAATACTCTAGTAATTATAGCAGCAATTTCCTTCCTTCGCTTTACTGTTTCTTCTCTCCTGCACAGATTATTTCATTTAAGCTGATATCCTGAGCAATTATAGTACAACATCATTTGAGACGTAATCACCTCTGGCTAACCTCTTCAGGATCCCTTGGATATAAATGTGTTGATGTCTAAGCATCCCAGAGAGAACATTTCCGTGAGAAAAACTGATATGAAATCTAATATTTCCCAGGAAACTTGGTCAGGATTAAAACACAACAAGAACTCTGTGTTAGAGTGAGGCAAGGAATATCAGGAAAAGATATTGCATTGATTTTATGGGCAGAAAAAATAACTATAATAGTCTATTCCCACTGCCTGCAAAACACAAGCCAAGAGCTTGCCTGCAGCCAGTGCTACTGCCTGTAATGGGCCACATCCAAAACCCTGTGAAGTCACTGGAAAAAATGCTTTTGGCTTTAGTGAGAGCTTTGGATCAGGGTCAGTGTGAACAGAAGCCCAGCAGTACAGCACAGCTGTGGGGAAATCCCTGGCTCACACGGAGCAGGGATGATCTGCCAGTAAATGGGAAGTATCCGTGGCTTCCTGGAGGCAGGAAAGGACCTCTTCCAGCGTTTCTTCCCTGGCTCCATCACTGCCTTCACTGGGGTAGGAAGGAAACTCAGGGAAAATAACCAGGGAGGAACTACTGCTTTCTGCCTCCCCACGCTGACTGCAGCCGCTGCCTAGGGCTGCTCTCAGCAGCAGTTGCTGTTGCTGAATACTTGGGCAGCGCAACTTCTCCATTCCGTGCCGTAGATGCACATAGCTAGCTGGAGTCTGGTCTTCTCATCTAACCTTCTGGTAAAACAAAACAAAAACAAACAACAACAACAAGCAATGATGACAACAACAAAGAAAAACAAGCAAACAAACAAACTAAAAGCAGCACTAGTTATTCTTTGAATTAGGAATAGCTTAATAAAAGCTGATGAGAAATTTGAAAGGTGTGTGCTGGGGGTGTACGGGTCATTTGAGAAAAAAATAAAAAGCATCAAATCACTACATCAGGAATGTATCAGATCTATCTGACTAGTCTCAGGGAAAAATGCAAACAATCTAAACTAGAAAGAATACTCAGAAGTGCTCCTCTGGGGCTCCTTTGGGGCTTCACAGTGCAATAATTTAGAAATACTGCATTTTGTGACAAAATTGCGGTTAGCATTTTAGCTGTGGCAAAACTCAGCATAAATGTATAATCAATGTTTCTCGCTCCTTTAAAGAAAGGAGAATCACATTGTGAAGGGGGTGATACAACAGAATAATTCCCACTGGTGATATAAAACCTCACTTTCCTGCCATTACAGCTGCCCTGGTATGCATGCTCTGCAGCAAAACGCTTTGCAGAAGCAGGGAAGGTGAATGGAAGCCTGTAGACACTGGTATTTTGCATAGAAATATTCCTTTTCAGATGACAGTTCAATTCCTTTCCAGGTGACTAATAACTTAAAAGTGCTAATTACAGCACAGGGGTTAGTAATGTATACCAAACAGCTGTGTCCCTCTGCTGTTCCTGATGAACAAAGTCCAAAGTCACCAAAGCAGGTCACCAACTGACCCCTGCAGCAGAGGCAGCAGCCACAGAGAGGTAAGAGCTCTCACTTCTCAGGGGATGCTCACTCCAAGAATTACTGCTGACTCGTAGCAATGTGCACACTCCTTCCTGTGTTGCCATCTGCATCTTTTTTAAGCCTCACTTATAAAGGAGCTAAATAGTTTCCTCTTTGCCTTCACCTTAAGCTTCCTTATAGATAAGGGAGTGATATTTAGGTATTCTATTTTTTTTTTTCCTTTTAAGTTATGATCTTTTGCCATAAGACTCCTAAGCAAGTTGGCAGAGATAGGTAGAACTAAAATTTTGGGTTCCCACTGTTGAGTACACCGCACATCTGAAAACCCCCATCTGTGGGCAGCAGGTATGTGCTTGAACATGGCTGTCTAACACCATTTAAAATATCCGTGGCACCCTGACCTGCCTGTGTCATCTCTGGCTGTCCTGCAACAGACCCACACTCTCCTGGAAAGGCAAATAGAGGGCAACCAGTTGAAAGACCCCAACAACCTAAAGGCATTCAGCTACTCAAGGGGCTTTGATGGATTGGGGCAGGGCAGCAAAGGAAAGTGAGAGCTAGCTCTGAAAAAACTGGTGCCAGGCTGTGGTGCCATAACACACCAGGTGGGTCCATACACCCTGCTCTGCAGTCAGCACAACTGCACTGGCAGAGCGGCTTTCCGATGTAGCTGTGTTGTTCCTGATAACTCCATTAGTCCGGGGCTAACTATGTTATCCTTGAAAAACACTTCATTGCACCATGCAGATACTCCCTGAGGAACTGTTCTAAAGCCTTTGATAAAACAGGAGGTGAAAAATTGTGAGCTGGAACTCGGAGCAGAAAGCTCCAAGAAGCAGCACTGGAAAGCACGTAGTCCTTCTTAGGACTCAGAGGCAAGTGGAATACTTGATTAAAAACTTTATCATGTAGGCTGTACTGGATTTATACCAGTAGGGAATCCAACCCTTGGCTTTTATCACTCACTTGTAGCATTAAGGTGAGCATGTGCCAGGGAGGGTGGAACAGGGCGGAGTGTGTATAAATCTGCTTCTTCAGTAAGCTGAGGGGAGGAAATACAGATTTTTTTATAGCTACTTTTCCCACTGATATGTACCCTCTTGCAGCAGTAGGAGAAAAAGCAGCTCCTGGGCCAAAGTAGTGCCTGCTGCTGTGGAGCACTGCACTGCACTGGTGTTCAGGGGGAGGTTTGCTTCTGTCCGATTACTTTTGAGTGAACATCAGCAGGGGGTTATTAGTGACATCCCTGTCATGTCTTTAATAGTCTTGTTAACATGCAGGAAATCAATGCTAGGAAAAGTGAAGGAGCATGCAGATAGAAGTTAGTGAACTATGCTTTGAGGCCCATCCAGACCTTCTCAACAGTAATTGCTCTCCTCCAGGGATCCCAGCTCTTTGTCCTCACCAAGACCGAGCCAATAAGTGTCACTGCCTGAGCTCTTTGCCTCTTCCGTAATTATTTGCAGGCAAAATGCCAATGCTCCAGCACGGGCATGCAATGTTTATCTCAGGAGCAGCATTGCAATGCAGAAATAAAGAACTGAAGGTCTTTAAGAGAATTATTAGAAAATCAATGAGGAAAAAGGTCCCAGCGGGAAGAGAATTAACTTCACATTTCAGAAATCTTGTAAAAACTTTCTGCATTGTAAGCTTCCTCTAAGTCTCTTGGTCCAGCCAATTCACTTCTTCTTCCATGATGCTAAGTGTGGATACTAGTCCTCAGCTACACAGAAATGCTGCAAGATACTCAGATGTTAAGGGCTACAAGCCAAGTGAGCATGTTAGTGCATGTTGTTTCTCTCTCCACCATCCCAGGTTAAGGCCTTACTCACATAGGGACTCCCTCACCTGATTTTAATATGGGAAATTCAGAAAGATTCTGTGGCCTCTACCAGGAAGAATTCTCCTGCTTTATGCCTGGAGAGTCAGTCTACAACATATCCAACGCTGTGTTTCACAATATAGACCTATTGTACAGGACAGACAAGACACGGTATCTTTTGGTGAACTGTAGAGACCTCCTGCAAGTGCGCTCATGACAAAAATATTAAGTACCATTCTATTTCCCCACTATTCTCATGCATAAGGCACACATGATCAGGTGTCTTCATTTTCTGAGTATAAAAAGTACCCAGAAATAGCCTGGGGCAGCACTGTGAAACCCCAGAGGAGTTAGGCAGAGCCCCCAGTCTCAGTGCTGAGAGGAAGAACTAAGGAAGGATATCACACAGGTACAGGTGTAGAGAGTGCTTTGGTGTGTACATTACTCCTCTCCTAGTTTCCTTCCCCCACAGAACGATCCTTTCATCTTTTATGCTGAAGAAAAGGAAATGTGACACTGTTGATCAGCATTGCTTCTGCCATTGTAATAAAATGAAATGAGATCCAATGTACTCAGCTGTTACCTGAGCAAGTCATACTTAGTGACCTTCACTGCAGCTATTAACGTGCAAAACCATCTTCCAGCTGTAAAAGCTATCCTTCATTTCTGGTGAGAACAAGGAAAAAAAAAAAAAATAAGAAAAGGAAAGAATTTTACACCTGTGAACACTTTATTTATTTATTTATTTTTTTCCTTCTTCTAGCAGTGAGTATTTAATGTCAGTTTTTAGTATTGCCTAGTTTGTTAAACATCCCCATAGGATGAAGGCAGCCTTAGTGTTTGCCCATGCAGTCTTAGGGTCCAAATAACTTACTCCAGGCCCTTGAAATATCTCTGCATTTTGTATTTCTTGTCAGAACTAATGTTTCTCTAACAACTACAAATCATTCATGGTGTATCGTCCCACCAGGCGGGATCTGCCCTGTGCTCCCTGGGAATAGACTGTCTTGTGGCATGAGCGTACAAAAGGATGAACAGCGCTTGGGCCAGTGGGAGAAGCTGAACGGAGGTACTGCTCACTACCCAGCAGCGTCATTTTCCTGGGGAGACGTTCATAAGGCTTCCTGAGCATTTCATGAAATTTTCATTCACAGCACACAAGGCTCCCTGACAGAAGAAGCTCCAGTAAATCTCGCAGAGGTGGATTCAGCCCTTACAGCCTCCTGCCACATGCTCTCTCTGTTCGTGAGACTTGTCATCCTTGTAGCTGAATAAAAGAGGTTGCTGAACCTCAGCTGGTGCTGCTCAGAGTTTGACATTACCTTATGCATTCAATGAAGGAGATGTGCAGGGCTGGGGGAGAGAAGAGGGGTAGAGTTGTTCCATGAGCATACCCTGACTCTGAGTCAAAGGGAAAGGAAGGGGCTCCTCCACCCTGGGATGTACACGTAAATTGCTGATTAGAACAGCAAGGACACCGATGGGATTATTGGGTTGTTTTAATTATTATTACTTTTAATCCCTTGCTTTGCTATGTGTCGAGAGAACCTTTAAATATAGCAGAGCTCACAGATCTCATGAATCCTTGATAAACTCAATAGATAACATTTCAATAACTTCCTCCACAATCAGAACCACCACTTTGATTTTCAGAACAGGCTTGGGTGGCTCAGGTACCTCAGGGGTCATGTTCATGATCCATTGCAGACAACCACCGTTTGCTGTCCAACCCAGTTAGTGTGTGACCACGTCCATTCTTTTGAACTCAGCCTCTCTGTGGTGCTGTTCAGAAGCTGGCAAGACCTCTTGGGTGCCCATGTGCCTCCAAATGAAATTTGTTTGCTGAATCTGCACTGCACTGACTAAAGCTGTGTTGTGTACATTTAATGTAGATGGCTTAAGAGGAGCAGCATCCTATGCAGCTGTCTCTGCCTTGTAAGACAAGCCTTCTAGGAGGCAGAGCAGAAACCATTTCAGGTATCTGATCCGCATCTGCCACACAACATGGCAACTCAGACGGACCAACAGAAGTGACTCCTTTAGGGACAGATGATAAGATTTCTACATGTGGATTTGTCCCCTGAGACAGACAGATATTTAAACACCTAAGTAATAACTCCTGAGCCACCGCAGGTCACAGTGATGTTTCGAGAAAATCAAAGTCACTGATGGTTTCTGATAGATCACCTGGCTGGAAGAGCTAAACGGAATCCAGTGAGGTTAATCACAGATTAATTCCCTTAAGCTGGCTCTCTTGGGCACTAGTGACAGCAAAGCTGTGAGCATGTGGCTGCCAGCATGGGGCTGCTTGCATGCATACCTGGCCATTGCAGTGAGAAATGTGAAAACCACATAGATGTGAAATGGAAAAGCTATTTAAGTTCTAACCAATTTCTTAAGGAATTATGCCAAAAGTTAATGTGTCAAGGTATAAAATCAGATTAAAGGCATCCATATTGTGCTTTGTTCCTGTTTAAGTATGTTGGTAGCTGCTCTGGGAAAGCAGGGCAGTGTTGAATATCTTTCTGTAGTAATTACAAATGAGTTTGAAAATGCAGAGGGGGAGATGAAACACTAAAGGCCAAATCTAATAAAGAATAACAGTGCTTCAGCAACTACCTTGCAGTCATCTGGTGCCCATATGGGATTCAGAACACTGTTAGACACCTAGTCACCATTTAGAGGAGCCTACGTATATAGGACAGGCTGATCCTCTCAGAACAAGAGCCAAAATAGCCAACTTCCTGAGAGAGAAAATGCCTGAAATCAGTACATTTGGATGTCTCTGATTTGAGCTATCTGGTTAACACTGAGCAAGGACACTTGCAAGAATGTACACCTTGGTCATCTGACTCAGGTTGTCGAAAAGGATATTCAGCTTCGGATCATCAGCCAAGCACTCCTCTTCCTGGGTGTCCTACCACACTCCTGGTTCTTGGTTGCCCCCCCCCCCCAGATCTTTTGAAACATCAGAGGCAGAGAAGGCCTTTGTTCCCTCTTCACAACACTTCAGTGGCCTGACTGTATTCAGGAAGATACCAGTTTAATCTCCCTTCCCCTTCTTTCCCACACTGAAGCTCTTCCCCTGCATCAGAAATAACTTGAGAGCAGGAAAATCAGTAGAAAGGACTTCAGCCCTGCAATGTGCTGCCTGGTGGTAGTGTGAGGGGAATATCAATGCACACTGGGTACGAACAGGGACCCACTTCAGTGCTTCTTAACTGCAGCGATATGGACACAGTCTCCTTGCACACAATTTCTGAAATTGCTTCTGCACAGTGACTCAATAGTAGCAGAGCTGTGGGGATCCCCCTCTTCAGACCACCCAGTGATAGCTTAGCTGCTCCTACAGGACGGCAGACACGTTCGGACGTCTTTTCATAGGTGCAGGAACTAAGCCTGGCTGTCATTAGTTGGGTCCTTTACTGTCTAAATATAGGCCACCAACTTCATTGATATTTTAAAAATCTGGGAGAGTTGGACCTTCTTTAGAAGACATTTGATCCATTGTTTGGTTTTATTCTGGAAAGCCTAACAAAAAAAAAAAAAAAAAAAAAAAAGGGAAGGGGAGAGGACCAACAGAGGGACTGGGCTGTCTGGTGCCTGTCCAAGTTTGCTAACAAGGAGCTGAAAGCACTGTGTGTGTGTAAGCCTTTTCAGGGTTACAGCTCTGCCTCCCTTGCTTTGTTGTTGCTTACATCCTATTTTGATTCAGACCTTGTACAGTTTATTTAGGTACACAAATAGAGCCCATGACAGAGCAAAGAACTGAACCCGGCCTCCCAGGTCTTGATGTATCTTTGGATGTCTTTCCCTTCTGCTGATTTATCCTCAGCTTTGCTCATTTCTTGCTTGAGTGAAGTTTCTCTTGATGTTTAAACCTATGGCCACATATACTAATTGGAGATCTAGAGAGAGAAAAACAGCCAATATTCCCTACAAAATAAAAGCAGTTTTAAGTGAAATATTTCCACAAAAGAAGTTAGATGCTTTTGTTGGTGTTTTTTCTCTTCTAATGCCATAAATACAGCAATCAGGCACACAGGATAATGGCTGCCAGTTTTTCAGGCTGATAAAAGCAGGATCAGTGCCTTAAAACAAAGATATTTAGCTAAAATAAAATTTTCTGCAGGATGTTGCTAAACAGGTGAACACCTGGAGTCTCATCTAGCAAGTTCACCCATCACCAAGACAGTGCCCAGCATAGCAGTGGGTAGGATATTCCTGGCCACATGCACAATATCAACATTACAAAGGTCTTAGAGACAAATACAGCTTGAAAAGATGATCCTTAGGGCTTTCCAGAAGGGAGACTGATTGAGCCAGATGGGGAGTATTTAGCCACAGCAGGCCAGATTCTCAGATAATGTAAATCAGCTTCACTCCACAGATGATTTACAGCAGCTGGAACCTGTAGCTTCAAAGGA
The DNA here is from genome assembly GCA_011076525.1 of Nettapus auritus. NCBI lineage: Eukaryota > Metazoa > Chordata > Aves > Anseriformes > Anatidae > Nettapus > Nettapus auritus. The sequence goes on from CM021767.1 coordinate 10,041,064, forward strand.
TCGAGCTGAAGTCTCCTGTGCAACCCAGTCTACATAGATTTTTACCAGTAAAATTAACAAGGCCTGTTTGAGGGGAGGTGAGTAACAAGTTAACAGAAACTGCTGAGACTTAAACAGTAATTTCTCTAGTTACAGGCTTTTCTCTGAGCTCCTTAGACCTTTTCTTGCTGAACCTCACAACACAATCAATACAGAAATAACACATCTGAACGGCCTTGGATGGTAGCAAGCCGTAAAAGCTTTCTGGGGCTGTTAAAATGAAAATCTTCCCTTCTAAGTGGAAAGGAGTTTTAAGGACAAGACAGCAGCTGCTTTGAAACGCCTGTGAATTCTTTTTCCTTGCAATTAGTAGCAAACAATAAAGGCCTCTATCCTGAGCACTGATGGCATTTCCTCAGCTTTGGCAGCTTTTGTCTTTTCTAAATGATAATAGCTGTGCATGTTTGCTTCTGTTTAGTAGGCAATGTATATCCCTGTAAAGCGTGCGCATTCTGCGTGCTAGCTGTAGGGGTGTTGTTCTGAGAAACTGTTTCAAGTCTGGGCCTCTGTAATAAGTACTTTTACTGATCCATCATATAACCCTAATAGTGCTGTTATGTTGAGCTTACGTGAGATTGGTAAATAGCGAAACCTTTTACTTGCCCAGCTGCTCAGCAGTCCCTGGCAAAGCTTTTTACTACTACCAGAAGCAAGAGTTTGCTTTGTGAGAGTGAAGTAGAGGGGACAGAATAAAGGTTTGTTTGTCTGCTTTCAATTATTTATTGCTGTGTAAATGGTTTGGATTTTTCTTACATATATACATATTTTAAACTATTGACTCAGCTCTCAGCCTTCAGGCAGCATTTGAAAGAAAAATCACCAGTAAATTGGTTTGTGCCCCCCTTTTGGAGGGGTAACAAAACATTAGCTGGCAACTTAAAAAGCAGAAGCATGTTTGAAGCTCTGCCATAGGCTTGGTGTAAGACCTGTCTGTCTACCTGATAATACGGTCAGCCAATATCCTTTCAGTGAGCATAACACTGTAATTGCTTCAATAGTCTCAGCTCTGAGCTGCAGCTGGCAGGTGTTTATAATCCACCCAGTTCTGAGCAGGGCAACGTGTGGCCGTGAACACCTGATTGTTTTCAAATGTGCCTGCTTTATTTCTGGGCTAGGAAGCTAGTTCAGAGGAGTTTGTTACCTGCTTTGTTCTCTCAGAATTGCTTCTGTCTCTTACAGGTTGTGAAGGACTCTTAAGAAGGTAAACCTGAACCTTTCATCTTTAAGGTTTTTGTTTTGTTTGTTTGTTTGTTTTTGACCAAGTTTTGTTGTCTTTTGTTGTTTTTATTTTTTTTTCTTGTATTTTTTTTTTCTCCTTGAGGAAATATTTGCTTTTGGAAAGTTAAATTGTTAGAACTGGAGATACCCTAGGCTAGACTCTTGAAATGCGTTCTGTGCAAAACCAGAGAGGTTCTGCAGCTTCTCCTTTAGTGTTTGTACTCCTTATAGAGTAAGGTCAAGAAGAATTTCACCTTCAGAACTAGACTACTGGGTGCCTATTTTCAGGGTCTGCTAGGTGTTCCTGTTGCTCTGCTGCAGGAGGTGATGGTAAGCTTTTAGCTGGAAGATGTTCCTGCTCTTCCAGTTAGAAATGGGACCCTTCTCATGCACTCAAACGTGTGACTCAGCTGCCTAAAATCATGAGACAAGGTTATATCCAATGCTGTATTTTTGTGGTGGTTGAGACATGTGTTGAAGTTTTAGTGCTTATTCTGAGGATTAGAGCTCTTCTGGAGGATAAGATTTTTGTTTGATTCCAGGAGTTAGGGCTTAAAAACATCAAGTAGTAAGGGACAACAATAAAATCACCAGATTACAACTTTGGGCTTCAAGGAGAAATATGATTTTTTAAGAGCATGTAAAATCTACAAAGGTCACATTCAATTTGAGCATTTTTTTTTTTTTTTTTTTTTTTTTTTTTCCAACTAGACTCTCAGCAAGGAAACTTGAAGAAAGCAGGAAAGATAAAAATATTTAAGAGGTGGTCTGAAAATAAACAGCTTGTGAAGGAAAAAACATCCTTCTTAAGCATTTAGATGAAAATAAGAATGCTGATGGATCAAGGTTTTTTAAAAAAAAAAAAAGAAAGAAAGAAACAAACAAAAAAACTTGAGGACAGAATGAGATGTAAAGTGCCACAGTTTGCAAAGAAGTGAGTGCAGTACTGGAGAAAATGATGTTTTTCCACAAATTAGATTCACATTTTTTAATGACATGGGTCATAAAACAGACATGGAACAGTGTGGGGATGGAGGAAACCTGTCACTTTAAATCTTTGTACCAGAGGTGATCTTTTAAAAAGGTGTGGTTCAGCTCGAGCAGAGATTTAGGCAAAGATTAGGCATGAAACTCTCCACCCTGTGTTATGCTGAAAATCAGACTGAACAATTGTAGTGGCCTTTTGGTTTTGACATCTATTAACTTCCTTCTGTCTACTAGTAATGTTAGGTGTACCAGATTTTTCTCCTTATCTTGGGTAAACTAATTCAGAGGAAGAGGGTTAAGTTTCCTCTAGTCACAGCCTGTGAACTGCTTCGTGGCTTTAATGAAAACTCTTTCATCAAATTGTGTCTCGTCCACACAAGACGATGCTGCTGAATGGCTCACACAGGAGAGGAAAAAAATGGTGAATTAACTATATGTTTCCATGCACATAGCTGTGGTATGGCGTTCTGTTTCCTTTTTCTCTTCTGTAATCTGAAATTTCAGTTCCCAGGTTTTAAAGTTTTTTGTTTGTTTTTAGAAAACTAGTACTGTCTTAAGATTTTTCCCTCTTTTCTGATAAACAGCTGTCTGCAAACTTAACTCTATTTTAATGGGACTTTTTTTTTTTTTTCACCTGAGAATTTTCTATGGGCCTTGTCAACTAGCCTTTCTTCTGCAGCACCGGCATAATTTAGTGTAAATGTAAGGAAAGGGACTGCTCTGTTTTTCAGGTTTCCATAGTGACAGCCAGCCTAGCAAGTGGGGCAAATTCAGCTCTCAGTTATGCTGGTGCAACCCCTGCTACATGCACATCTGGTTTTTGGGTTTGCTCTGCAGTTCAAAAAGAAACATGCCTCCTGAGCTGATAAACCTTTTATTTTATGAATAAACTTGATAACTAGAAATAGGGAAGTTTTGTCTTTTTTTTGGTTTGTTTGTTCTTGCTGCTCCTGGGAGAGCCAAGTGTCTTGTTCATCTGTATGCTGTGTGAGATATACCCTGTCTTATAAAAATGTGCTTGTTTCACTGTTCATTTATTATAAGAAATAACAGTGCTCACGTGCCAGTTTTCTTCTATTTGAACTTAATTTTGTGAATCCCTGCAGAAAGCTAAATATTCCTATTCAATTTGCACTTAGGAAGCACCTTGCTGCATTTATAAATACTCTAGTCTCTTTTTGATAATAGCACAGAGATTCCACTTCTGGAATTAAAACTTATCCTAGACTTTTATATTCTACAAAACTTTGAGTATTCTCCCTATTCTCAGTTCCTGTCTTTTCTTTCCTACCTTAGCGGTAGGCCACTGCCTGAACCTATTTTCTAGGGGACCCTATACAACGCTATCAACCCACAGTGCAAATGCCTATATAGAGAGATTTTTTTTATTATTTTTCCTGAGGTGCTATACAGTTCTTTAATGTGCTTCATAAATCCATTGAATGGCTGTGGCTTTTCAATCTACTGGTTCATCAGCTTGTCATTTTAGAAGGTCCAGAAGAGAAAGACTAGGTACTTAGGCAGGTTTGGAGGCATTCAAGGTTGAGAGAGGGCAAAGTATTTCCATGGGCAATGTCAGGGAGAGGTCAAAAAAGGAATTTCTGACCTCTCAGATCTATTTATTGTTCTAGGTCCTTTCTTTTCCAGCTAGCATTGGCTTTCATCAGTATAGAAGAAATGTAGGCTGTAAGATGTTAATAGAAGCAGTAAGTTCAATTATAAAATTTCCATCCTCCCAGATGGTTCTGTGAAAACCAGGGAAACAAATATTTTGTCTCAATACATAAGTCCAATATGAAAAGAAATTTCACTCACATCATTTTTTATATCCCTCCTCCATGCTGGGATCTGTTCCTGTTCTCATGGTGTATGTAACATTCTCTACCTCAGTAGCAGGTCTTGTAAGTATAATTGATTAAAATCAGATCCTTGTAAGGAACTACTGATGACTTTTGCATTGTCCTGTACTAAAAAAGGTGCATGATTACTGAAGAAGTATTGCAAAACTTGTTGTCTACTTATTTAAAGCTCCTGCTGTTGAGTTGCATCAATGTAACTGAAAGCCTGTTGAGAACAAATGAACTGCTGTGCTGAAAACCATTGTGCTTTCATTGTGAAAACCATTGTGTTATATTGTAAGTCCTGCAACATTAATGTTTTCTCTATATTTTCAGCTCCTAGAATCAGGTGATTTTAAAACACTTTTTCTGAACATGTGAATGTTTGTGTATGTCAGATTGCTTTTCCGTACTGGCAGAGAAAAATATGAAAATAATTAGATTGCTTTCTAAAGTTTTAGAAATGAGAAGGCAAACAACACAATTGTATTTATCTTTTTTTCAGACAGAAGTATTTATTTTAGATATATCTCATGATTTTTTTTATTATTTTTTTTTTAGATCAGTTGTATGCCTTGTTAACATTCAAGGTTGGAAATACTTAGGCTGCATATTGTTTCCAATTACCTCTGTCCTATACACAGCAATCTGTTACACTGGCTTTTGATCTAGAGCAATATAACTGAGAGGAAAATTCTCCTTTCAAATGGACTTCATTTTCTCAGACCCTGGCAGAATTTAAAAGTGATCTCTACCATCTCACTTTGCTTTATACTCAGTTCAATTTGAGGTGTTTATTTTCATCCACCCCTTTATATTATTTATTGCTCCCTTGAACAGAACAATACATATTTCTTTCTCAGCAAAGGAACAACCTGGGCTTGTTTCCAAGGCATTTTTGGAGAGAAGTCACAGCTGCTTGCAGCAGTACAGAAGAAGACACGCTCAGCTACACCCTTATCAGGATGTGTCTGTGGTTATTAACATCAGTGATCTGCCTAATTGAGAAATTCAGAAAGAAGAAAGGACAAGCCCCTGCTTCATTCCTTCTGTAGTTTTGCCCAATGAACAGCTTAGAAATAAACCCAGCATTGTCCAGAAAAAGTTGGCTTGAAGTGTATTTTGTCAAATTACAGCCAATAAAAGTTGCTGTGAATGCAGACAAGAATTGCTATGAATATGTGCACTGGACAGATATTCTATAGGGAAGAAAAAGACTAACGTAATAGGAAGGAATAAAGGTAGTAACCTGCTGGTATTTACTTGCTTTCTACAACTTATCGCAAGGAAGAAGAATCTATTTTTGGTTCACGTGGAGTGCTTTGTTTAGTAATTTAATCATCAGTCTTTTGATGTGCATTGTATGCCTCTAGCAAGACATTGAAGCATTCTATTTGCCTCCTTTGTTAAGGTAGCTGCATATCAGGTTGAAAGCTTCAGGAGCATTTCTGAAATAACTGCTAAATCTCTCTTTCTTGGACAGACAGCTGCAACACCTCTCTGGTTAGTGTATAATACCCACTTTGAGTCATTGCTATGAGTCTCATTATTTTATAAGCCTTCATTGGCTATGTATGGCATTACTTTAAGTAGGTGATGTTTCAGCAGTCCTTCCCTATCAGCTTTTTCTTGGCTGCACATAGCCTCTCTGTAGAGTACATAAATGTAGATTATCACAGTTTTTTTTTCTTATCTGAAGCATACAGCAGAAACAGAGGTGTCTGGTACGCTAAAACGATTACAGGTATGGAAAAGAATTCTCTAAGACAGATTAATACCCCCTTAATGTAGAGACACAAGGCCGTGCTCTAGCAATAATAAAGAATCAGCGTTAAAGGGAAAGTAAATTGTGTGCACTTTGCTTCTCTCCAAGTGAGCGCAAAATAATTTAATGCAACTATCAAATTACAGTATAATACATGTGAAGATGGAAGGCAACACCTCTACCAAGAATGTAAATCGGGAGAAACTCATTGCTGTGAGGCAGCAGAGGCTCTACCCTGCCCTGTTTTACACCAACTTGTGGCCCTAATGTGTTAAAAGCTGCCATTGCCATATGTTTGCAGGGCTGGTGCGAACTGAGAGAAAAGCAGCCCTGTCTCTATCCAGGCATGGTGACTCTCCCCACCAACAACTCGCTAGGTGTCCCAACAGCCTGATAACTGAGCAAGATACCTGCAGCCCAGGTCCTTCCTGCAGAAGGCCCCAGCCGTGTCCAGAGACCAGGTCTTCACTAGCCGCCGCAGCCTGAGCAACCACAGAAGTGACGTCAAAGGCAGGTTTTGAAGCATATCTGAGTGGCAATTTACAGAGAAAGGGACTTTAGAATAGGTGGATGTGGTCAGCTGTGACACAGTAAATACAGGGCTTTGATAATTCTTCAGGAATTGCTAGAATCAGACATGAAGAAACCACTGGTGCAGCTTCCATGTTGGGTCTGCACCCGTGTGACAACCTGGTTTCTCTGGAATTTCTTTAATGCGCATCTTTATCAGGGAAGAAATGAACTCCAAATTCCCTGGTAGCAGCTGTGTTCCTGTTGAAAATCCTTTGACCCTGGTTCTATCCAGTTTGCCAAGTTGTGACCCTGCTTCTGGATGGGCGAGTCAAATTTCTTCTTGGAGAGCTGGTGGCAGAAGGATTTACATGAGGCACAATTTTCACCTCCTGTCTGTTATGCTGCTGCAGAGCAGTGTGTAATTATCTCGTGCAAGTAGTAGATGATGATTAGTGTTGAGCACTCCAGGCTGTCCTGTTAGCTTTTTGCATGGTCTATTTGCCCTCATATTCTATCATCCACCTCTTTCCAGGATTTCTACGCTATAGCCAGGTTGATGTGCAGAGACGTGTTATGTTGAGTTTGCTTTGGGGAATCTTGAATGTATCAGTCTACAGAAACTTAGCTGTAGACATGAGGGGGAGGAATTAAAATGGCATGTAGTCTGGGTTTTTCTTTCTCTCCAGTAACTAAATAAGCAATCTACTGTTTTCTTTTTCTTCTGTGCTTAATCTGAAGCTTAAAGGCCCTAGTGTGAACAAATGGGGGAAAGTCTGTAAGGAAATACAGTTCTGGTTTCTTGAAACAAGCAGTATTTGAGGGACTAAACACACAGACACAGATCTTGTGACTTTCTGCCCTAGGGAGAGTAAGTAGCCTGTGCACATGCAGATCGGTGCTACCAGCACACTGATGAATTTGAAGGTGGGAAGCTTGCTGGGGGAGATAGTTTATGCAGTTCTGGGTGGGGGTTGGGGAAAATAAAGCCTTCCTTGGATGACGGGGAGCTAATGAACTGCATAGCTGCACAATGTTTAGGTGGTTTTGCTAATCAGACCTGTATGGCTTCCCAGCTTTATTAAATTCCTTGTTAAATCCAGAGCAATAACCTCACCCCACTGCAGAGCTGTATGTATTCTACACTGTAAATACTCACCTCTGCTGCAGAGACTCCGCAAATCCTGCTTTGCTGTGGGAAGAGAGAAATCACATCTCTTTGGTAGGGGCTGGGGAGAGCTGGAAGACAGAGGACTACCAAGTCAAGGTTGCCAGCTTATTAAAAACCTTGAAAGAAGAAATAATTTTATCCTAGTGCAATTCAAGATACTTCATATCAATAGCTTTTAAAAAGATTTTTTTTTTTTTTAATTGTTACTCTTTTAATGTTGCTGGCTAGTTAAAGCCTACTGTTTTGTTGATTTTAACAGTATCAGCTGTTTTCTGTTTTTATTAAGATGCATAAAGTGTTCTGGACTTTGTCAATCATTAATTATAATTTGTTTTAATTACTACTTGAATCCCTTGAATTTAAATGAAAGCCACGCGCAGTTTAGCTACATAGCTGCCCTGCAAATACACAGAAATTCAGGATGATAAAAACTGTGGTTTTGTGATTCCTTAATCCTGTCAATCTTCTCCTAGCTGAGCTTAGGCAACAAGCCTTCTCTTAGCTGTTGATACTCAGGCAACAAGCCCAGACTCGGAGAAAGTATTAATTGTAAGAGAGTTTAATTTTGGGGGGGAGAAGTAATGTGTTCTAAAACTTTGCACAACCTTCCCTCAGAAAGTATTCTCTTTAGATTGTATTGTACTTCATTTTTTCAAGTTTATATTGACCTGAAATTTAATTTGATTGAATATGTCAGATTCACTAGGTGTCATAAGGAGTTTTGAGTTCTGAAACAAAATAGTCATGAAATTAGTGAAAGTACTTCACATAAAATAATCTATAGCAACCACTTTTAAAGTTTGAAGTGATTGTGCCCCACATATTAAAGTTCTGACAACTGAAAGTTTAGCAAGATATGGCTGAAAGATTTTTAGATCAAAATGATATTTAAGAATGCCCTTAGACATGTTGCTGCAGAAGGAACAAAACTGGAACAAGGAACAAAGGAAGCTCCAGTCAAAAGAATAGACACCTGTTGCCTAACACTCTGCCATCTTCTGGTATTATGATAAGAGAAGCATCTCAGACAGCAGGTAGCTATGGCCAGCAGCTAAACAGTGATATCCCAGCTGTAGCTGGGTCAACCCTGGCATGATAAAAAGAGAAATAAAAAGAAATAATTTTTAATTCTACTGTTGAACCTGAAGTCCAGTGCTGAGGATGTGAGAAAGAGTGTCCTAATCTACTTTATCAAGATTTACCAGCAGTATGAAGGGAAAAGTACAGAAGCAGTATTGCTTAGGACAAATGGGCAGGAGTTGTACTGCTCGTATCAGTAAGGCGATGTTGCATGCAGAATGGCTGTGCGTGATACTTGTGGAGAATTATCTAAACCCGAGGAGCTCACTGTTGCTCAGGAGTTAAGCTAGATGAAAAACATATATCTACATATATGTTCTACTGTGAAAGTCCCCCAGGCTTTGGAGTGGCGTAAACATGGATTTATGAGGCTTGACTCAGAAATCCAAGTACTCTCTTGGAACTGCTGGGGTGCACTGCTTTGGGGGAGGATGCTTTGCTCACCATGCTACTTTTGGAGGCAGCGCTTCTACTGGTGCTTGAAGAACGGTAGACCTGGTTTCTACCAGACTAAGAGAGGGTCGACACAGAGCCCTATGGACGCTTGTAGGCCCTAATCATCCTGCCCTCAAGGTACCTCCACCCCAGTGGGCCTGACCCCACCCAGAGGTCAGGCCTACAATCTGAGCGCAGCCCTGACTCTCCACATAACCTTCCTGGGACAGCTGAGCAGTTGCTAGTCTGGGTGCTATGGGATGGTACCCTGGGTGGTGAAGTTGCTGCCCTGAGCTGGGGTATCTCTCTCCAACTCATACACCCTCACAGAACAGCCTACTCCCTGGCTTTCTTTTTCATGACAGCATGTGAAGCTTCATTTCTGCCATGAGTTAACGAGCAGATACTCTTGATATCTACTTCAGAAGAGCCACAGGCAGTTCAAAAACTTCAAAACCTGTGATTCAGTTTCCTTTTCATTCTCTTGAGCACAAGATACATAAACATATCTGGGTGTTACAGCTGCAGGTAAATTTAGAATAGACGTTAGATGTTTGTAATGTTTAGAGGAATAAGGTTCTCTACCAATCTGTTCCAAAACATACCTTCTTCTAATGGATGATTTATGGAAATTTTTTAGAAAGATTATATGATATGATGATGTGACAGCAATGGGCTGAATGTGAAGAGGTTTCCTCCAGTTCTGTTTCTCTAAATCTCATAATCTTCGTTATTAGAGAGATTTTCTGGAGAAATGCTTCTCTGGAGGGTGTGTGTTTTTACTGGGTGTTTCAGATTTTTGATCCTTCTATTTTTTTGAGCCTATTATTGCAAAACTTCCAGCACCCTCCTCTTCTGATGTTTTTTTTGTTTTGTTTTGTTTTTTGTTTTTGTTTTTTTTCTATTCCATGGGTGTTCTCCTCCAGCAGAAGGGAAGCTGTCCACCATGTAGGTCAGCCAGTTGTGTTGGAGCTGCACAGGGGACCATCCTGTCCTGGGGCTTTCATTGCTTCTGCAGTTCAAAATACACCTTCAGCCAGGGAGAAATGGGATTCCTATCAACAAAAGCAAGTGCTTTCCAGGCTGAGATCTAGCTTCTCTATGAGCTGGCATTTCCTTCAGTCCCTGGAAGGACTTTACATACTACTTCAAATTCATGAGGTTCTGTGGGTTGGTTGTTTTTCTGTAGGGTGAGGGTGTTTTGTTGTTTGCTTGTTTGTTTTTTGGTAGAAAGGAGAGATTTTTGGTCATCTTTAAAGGTTTTTAATGATTCCCTCCAAACTTTCTGTAACTAGTAATTGCATGCCTTGGTTTGCAGGCAATAAGAATATGCAAGAACTCCAATACATATTTTTGGCATTTTGTTTAGGTAACCTGCAAAATCCACCTCTAGGCATCCCCATTTTTTTCTCTCAGACTGTGGGGCTGCATGCATTTGTGAGGGGCATTGTGCTCCTCATCTCCTAGGGAAATGTGAAATGTATTTGCAGATAGCAGGATTTGGTACATCAGTGGAGAAAAATGATAGGGCTGGAAGGGGGTAGTTTTGAATATGGTCTTACACGTCTATGTGCGTACTTACTATTACAGAAAGGGGTGCCTTTTCTGTATAAGCCCTCCTCATCTGCTAGTATTGCAGACTAGTGCAAGTGGTGTTTCTTTGGCTATGGCATGCTAAAATATCTCCCCTGCTGTGTCTGTGTGGTCTGTTCTCACCAGGTTAGCTCATCCTGCAAATGTAGAACATTCCTGTGAATGAGGAGAAGAAACTCACATTTTATTATTTATTCTTTTTTTAATCTGTAGAACATTGAGAACATTGTCTTTTTTTTTTTTTTTTTTTTTTTTCTCCTCTCTCTCTAGTGTCCAAAGTCATTTTGGGCAAAGTGTAAGGGGCGTGAGAAGACAGGATGGAAAACCTCAGTGGGAATATATGAGGCTGCTCGCAAGCAAGTGCTTGTGCTATGCATTGTGGCATTATGCACTGTACCATGCATGCGTGAGGCAGTGGTGGTGGGAATCTGTTAATACTTGATTTTGGCAGGGCTAATCCCATGAGAAATAGTAGCAATGTTAAATTACAATACAGCAGATAGCCAGTACATGCCTTTGGGTATGCTGCTGCAATACTGTTTGTACTCTGATATTTACTTTTTTAGACTGTAATAAAAGCTAATTTTATTTCAACAGCTGAAGGATTTTTCTCCATGATGTTATTAAAGAAGAGAGTACAGCCACTACAAGGATGTTTTCACATTTATTGCCAACTTTCTTTGACTGAAGTAGCGCGTGCCAAATGAATTTTCACTGTCTGTCTTGCCCATTCTTTTCCCTAATGTTGTGGATTTTTGAACCTATCCTTAGGAGAGGCAGCTCCAGGGAGCTGACACAAATAATGCAGAGGACCTGGAAGTCAAATAAAAAAAAAAAAAAATCAAGTGACTGGCAGGAACAGAAGTAGTGCAATAAAAATGCTATTTAACCTGCTGGCTAATACAAAAAGGTTGTTTCTGCAACAACTAGTGGAACAATATATTTAGCAATTAAATTAATCAGAGGTTTTAGCCCCATTGTTCTGGCTAAATTCCAGCTCAGGTAATTACATTCTGGCTACCTGCTTTCCCCCTGCAGTTTCTGCTGGGGAAGTTACGGCTTATATCACATGTGCATTTGCTGGGCTCATTACAAACGGCTGTGTACCACGTCAGCATCTGGCAAGTTCTATTTGGTAAGAAGCACGGAGGTGATTGCATTTCAGTGGAAGTAAAGGGTGACTGTTTTGTTGTATTTAACATGTTAGTAGGATTTGTGGATGCAGCAGACACCAGGCCTGGCACGTTAAAGTGATGGCTGTAATATAAACAGATAGGCAGTGGTTAGAAATATATCGGCAAGACAGAGGAGTTGGATTAGCGCTTTTTTTCCCTCCCCACTCTTCCTGTGTTAGAATGTCCCATACTCTTTTCTGCTGAAGCTGAACATTTTCCTTTGTGTCAAAGCCAGATTGTAGAGGCTGCCTGTACTTTTAATTGTGACTGTGCATAGTCCTGGCTCACAGAGTAACCCCACAGACAGATGCACTGGTGGAACTGAAGGGTAGTTCAGGCAAGAGATGAGGGAACAGATAAACCATCTTTGACACAAAGCATCCCTTCCTGGTAGCATGTGTGCTACTCCAGTCCTCTTGGAGATTCAGCTGATGCTTTCCCCCTTCTGGGGAAAGGCAGTGAAACACTGAATTCAAATCTAGCTTACAGTTCCTACTGTATCTGATATGATACAAAGCAATCTCTGGCTATGTCTTTAATGCCATTTTGAAGGGTCTCGGTAATTTAACACATTTTGACTGTCAGTTCATTTGGAGAGGATCATCCCTGCAGAGCTGAAATATGAAAGCGTGAGTCAAGGGTGATGTCCTGCATTCACCAAGAATTTCTCTCTCTTTTGCACCATTCCAGAAAGTACTTTGTATGCTGACAAGATAACGGACCTCCTAGCATACAGCAAGCAGGTTAGGGAGTCCTTTCCCACTTCTGCTTTTTGATGGAGCTGAAGAGAGGGCTCATCTTTCCATGTGTGAGGCACTAAGAATCCATCTAGATCTGTTGCATGTGAGATACGAGCGGGTAGACACACTGGTATTTGGATGTGGAGCTGCTAGTGAAATTCAGAATCAATGTGTTAATCACAGTTTAGGGACAGCTTTGACAAAACATAGATGATCTGTTATAACCTGGGCTTTGGAATTGCCTTTTCCTGGCACTTTATTTACAAGCAAGGGCACACTTGGCTTCCACTAAGAGCCTCAGTTACCTGGAGGTGTGGCACATGCACACCACCTCACAGAGAGCATCTGAGGGCAGCCAGCTCATTGTTGCATGAAGGAGACAGAATGAACAGGAGCAACAAGGTATGAGGCAAAGAACCGGTTCCTTTTCACCTAGACAAATGTTTTAACAGCTGTGCAAAATGCTTAGGGTCCTTGGATGAATGAATTAATATAAATGAACATTGCCAAATAGATTGTATTGAGAATTGCTTTAGAACACAAAGATCTTTTGGTGGTTAAGTCCAAAATCTGCAAATTTTTAAAGTTGTTTTTATTTATCAAAGCAAAAAATATTTTCTGCAGGATAAACAACACAAATTTATCAGCTTTAAGCTCTTCTTAACAACTTTAATTTACTTCTGTTAAAATGATTCAGCCATCACTGCTTTTCCACAATAGATATTTTGTTGTGGAAACAAATTAAAATTGCATGATAGATGAACTACATTGAAAACTCCAATTTTTATCAGCTCTAACCCTTGATCTTAATTAACTCCTCTACATCTGTTTCCGTAGAAACCAACAATACAATCAATAAAATACTACAGCCAGCTGCTTGTGCTGAAGAAATATGCAGAACAAACTGTGTTTTTCAGTTGCTTGCTTCTGACCAGTTTGTGGTCACAGCAACAGGTATGCTTTGTTGCCTTCAAAGGCATCAGGAGCCTGATCCTTGCTAGAGAAAAACTAACTGAATAATGACATTCCTTCTGCTTCATGGGTGGATAAGATGTAAAATAAGGGTAGTATCTTTTTTTCTCATTGATTGACAGCTGTTCTGGGGGTAATAGTTTAATATGAAATATCAAATACTTTTATGGAGAAGGATAGGGGAATAAGAGAGTGTATTTGGCTTACATGGCAAGGTTTGGGTAGTGGGGTGGGGAGTGCCGCCGCTCTTAGTTGCCCATCAGTGTCAAACCACCACAGAAGTTGAATCCATGAGCAAACCTCCTCATAGCGGATACAAAACCCAGTCTATTTGCCCAGGCCAGGAGTTTGTTCCATGAATGTACCTCAGAGGTAGAGGGTCACTAAAGAAGTGGATCCTCTGCCAGAGATCTGAGAATATATGCTCACCTGTCAGCTGGAGCTGAAAGCGTGAGAAAATCTTTTGTAAATTAGATGTGCACATGCTTTGAATTGTGTTTGCTTGCTTTGGACTTTCATAAATTAATACTTGCCTTTGAAGTTTCTTTGACCTGGATTGAGTTCTGAAGGATTTCAGGTTTGTTAACATCAAGGTATCCTACTTCTGTCAAAGGAAAATCTTTACTATCTTTGAGGTAATGTTTGCCTCCCACCCGCAAAAAAAAAAAAATAAATGTATATACAACGTCAAGTGTCATGACATTATTAAACATTGTGATATGCGTACTTTTAATAGGCTGGGGCAGAGGAATTTGAAGTTGCAGTGACAACAGGGTGCAGACAGATCTCAAAGTGCGTTTTGTAATTAGCACAGGAGTATCAGCACCTAATGTTTCTGGTAATGGATGTGTTTAAAAACACAGCTCTCTTATGGTACTGATGTTTTGTTTATCACTAACAAGAGCTAGTTAACTTTTTTGCAAAAGCTGTGAGGAAACTGTATGGTTGGCATATACATTTGGGAAGGGATGTGATAAATTGCCTGTAACTTTTTTTTTCCTGCTTTGAATATTCTCCCTTAAAACATTCCTGTCGGTGTTTTAATTTAAATAAATGAAAACTTATTGGCATTTTGCTTCTGTTCATATTTCTGTGAGTGTAGGTATGTAGATTTATTTTTTATCTCTTATGAAGATAAACATCTCATGTATGTGTGGCCATGTATTACAGGTAAGGCTGATGACGTTTTCTGTAATTAAAATTTCCAAACACTTCTCATTAAAAGAAACTGAAAATAGGGTGTAATATCTCTCTAAAACATTAATTTGAATGTTGACTGTACCAGGTAGTTTGTCAGGGATGCTCCCTTCTTTATTAAGAAGAAAAACAAGAAACCCACCACCAATAAAAATATTCTGTCAGTCAAATTGTTAGCTGTTGGAAACATCTGATTTGCTCGAATTCGTCAAAGTTAATTAGTTTGACAACTAATTCTTCCAAAGTTTCTGCTTGCATGGGGCATGAGTTCTATAGGTTTGAAACAGCCTGTGTGGTAATTACACATAATGTTAGGACTGAACACTACCAACAAAAAAGAATTTAGTTTCTCCTCCCAAGAAGAGAAGCCCTGGCTGGGCATTAATACCAGAAATACGACCCTTTTACAAGAGTAAGAGCTGGAATTCACTGAAGAGAGAGGTGTACGCTGGTGCTGATGTGATATGAGGTAAAAGGGAAAAGCTAGAAATTGAGAGGTTGTGGAGGAGGAGGGGTAAAAGAAGCCTGAAATCTGTGAGGAAAGGAGGTTGGAAGGTGCTGGGTAAGATGAGCAACAAGAGAATAGATGAGGGAAGGGACAAAGTTTATGTGATGAAATAGGGATGGCAAGACCGGCTGGGCTTTAATTAATTTAAGGAAGGAGGGATAAGGAAAAATGCTGGAAAGCACTTAAGGGTGGTTTTCATAGCAACATCTGAAAGGGAGACAAAGGTGGTACTGAGACACCGAGGAAGTGGCAAGACCATTTGAGAGTGGAAGAGGTGTGAAAAGGGAAGCTGAAGTTTGAGAAAGGAAAACTCACTAGGTGATGAGCTAACTGAGTAGAAACCAAAGCAGTTTGAGAAATGTCATATACAATGAACAAGGGGGAAAAAATGGACTAATAAAGATCCTGTCATATATGAAGTCACTATTTTTTGTTGTTGCAAGTAGGACATCCAGAATTAGTGTATTTTTACCTTATACTAACTTCCTTTTATCAATTTCCCTTTTGTAAACTGGGGAAGGTTCTAACCCCTCACCTCACAAACATGTTGGGAAGATAAATGGCAAAATGTTTGTGAAGTACTCGTATATACTAATGATGAGCACTGCAGAAACACCCAGAAGGAAATTAATAGTTCTGTCTTCAGAACTATATTTGTAAATGTGCAGTAAATAAGGCCTGGGGCAATACATTGAACAACAAGCAGAAAACAAGATATCGAATTGCTGCTCATTAAGTGAGCACACTCCATTCTCTACACTAAAGGAGGCAGAAAAATATGTATATAACATCAAAGTTTATATCATAAGTCACATAGAAAAGGGAATCTGAGATGAGGCAGCACTTGCAATCTTAATTCTTTCCTAGCCCTAAGAGAGTTTGTCTTTATGACCTTAATGATGTTCTCTTAGTGCTTTTGTTTGTGTAGATATGTAGCACAAAATGTTGTCTCGTGAAAAGCATAGCAAAGAAATATATTTTGAAGAAGAGATTTCCTGTTCAAGTAACACAAAAACAATTCCACTATTAGAATGAGATTTGACTTATGTAGTTGTATGTTATCGGGCATAGGTATACTTATAACTGTAATGTGAATGTCCTAATCCCACTTTTCATCCCCATATGACCTTCACTAGCATGCTATTCTATTATGAATTTAAGAGCGTTCCTGACAATCAGGATATTTTTTCCTACTGAGTTGTATTTTGTTTGTAAGTAAACATGGAGTTGAAATGGCCTCTCATTTAGAAGTAGTTTTTGCAGTTCTACAGGTATTGACTTAGTAGCCCCACACTACCTAGCTGAGAGAGCTGGATCCAAATAAGGGTATGAAATGTGTATCTACTGTTCCAATTAAAGCTGATGGCAATTCATCACCCTAATTGCAACAATGCCCTCCATGATAATTTCATCCCAAATGTCCCATTCTTCTTTCTGAACAAGTGACTTTAAAAAACATTTGGAGCCTTGCCAAGTACAGAGAAAAAATTACTGACTGCAATATCATATGAGAAAACATTACGGAATGAACAAATGAAGAGGTCAAGCAAAATGGTGAGAATACTCTATCAGTCTTCTGGAATTATGAACATATGCCTGAACATTAGTGGTCGTATCGTCAAATTTTTCCCATAAACTAGTAGGAGTCATCTGTTAATAAGTTAAGATTTTCTAAAATGCACAGCAATCTTTGCTGTCAGGCTTTTTCATGTTTTGTTTTTAATTTATTAATTTTTATTATCATTTTATTAAGGGAAAAAAGGAATAGATTTATGCTTTGGAATAGGATGTGCAGTCAGAGGAAACTTGCAGGATGTAGTCACTTGGTCTCTCTAAGCACATAAGATCTGTCTTAGGAAATGGGTTCCTTTGTGAACCAGTGTTCTGGGTGAATAGGACTCAGTATTATTAGGCTGGGCTTTACAGAACCAGCACACTCTCAAGACTCAGAATTTTTCACTCCATAGAAAATAACCTAAAAATCATAAAAGAAAAATAATGTTTCTTGATTCTTTACAGGTTGAGTTCATTACTGTCAATATTTTACATTTCTGATTGACTTATTGTAGCCTGAGGGTATGTGCAATAGATTTTCAGTGCTGAAAATTAAGAAGTAACACTGAATTTCATTTACATAGCCTAAGGACATGCATGAAGAGGCTTCTTTGTTTTTCAGTGGGCAAGAATCACCCCGTTAGCTTCATCTTTTGTTTCATGTGTTCTCTGGAGGTAGAATGTTCTTTCTCTGTTCTACCAAGCTACTAGAAACAGTAGACGTGACATTAGAAAGGATGTTACTAGACAGAAATTGATATAAGTCTTAGGTGAGGGAATGGATGGCACTCTTGTAGAACCACTGCTTGATTCTGCTAGTAACAACTACTAAAATATTAACTTATTTTTTGCCTCAACTGGTCATGCACTGCTTGATGAGTGTGTGAAAGAGGTGAACTGCGACACAAATCAACATCGTGCACCCACTGTTTTTACTGAGAATTGAGAATTTATCACTCTTTCAGCTTTGGATTTTTTTATTAATCACACCATGTAAAATCCTGAAAACACCAGAATGTGAATGTGTTACATTTTCTTAGAACTTATATTATTTTTATTAAAAGAAAAATTAAAGGGGGGAGGGGAGGAAGGGGGACAAGCCTTGTGGTCTAACAGAATTCTGGCTCTTAGCAGACTACATACCAAGTTTTTTCTGTGATGTCTCAAATGGGTCATATTCTACTAGCAAGCCAGATCCTCACTCTTTCAGAAATCAGTTTGTATTTCATAGCACCATATGGCATGACAGACAGGACCAGGCATAAGTGAATATAAGGTACATCTTCCTAGGACAAGTTATCATGCCTTCTCTCATGCACTTGGTCTCTCTCTTTTAGTGAAGGTTGAAATGCAGTTTTCAAACCACACTTTCTCTTGCTGGAACATATTCAAAATTAATTATCTTCATTGGGTGACCTTGTGTGCACCAAGAATATGATTTGTTGTTGTTGCTGATATATGGAGATCTGATGACTTCAGATATTATTGATGTTTGTGGGGACCGAATTTCATGCTGTGAAATTTTAGTTTCTGGATTACTGTGTGTCCCAGTACCCTGAGAGATACAACTGGTGTCTCTTTAAGTGTCCTGAGGGGAACTGTGTGCAGGGTGGAATTCTGCTATTACCGGTGGATAAGGTCATGCAGTCATGGTTTTAACTCAAAAACTGATAATGTAAATAAAGAAATTGAGGAATGATGACATGGGAGGTGGTACACAAAACCTATATTCCCTGATGATCCCTGCCTCAGGGAGGGAGAAAAGGAAGACACTGAAAAAGTGAGCTAGGAATGACTAGAAAAAAAAAGTGAGCCTAGAAACTGGTTTTCTAGGCCTTCTAGTGAAGATTTCACCATGGATTCCATAGACTTTCTTCCGTCTTACCATGGACACTCATCCAGGAGCCAGATGTTTCTGGTGGGGGAGGTGGTTCTTCCACTGAATGGTATGGTATGACTTGGAGCTTGTCCATTAAAATTGGTGGCATTTATACTACTGTTAATGTGTGAGGTTATTATAACCTGATTCTGCAAGATGCATATTTCTGTGTCTACTTATCTCTGAGTTGTCCAGTTGAGACTGATCAATCTACTTAAGTTTATGCCTAACTTTAAGCATTTAGTACTTTGATGAATCGTGTCTTAAGTGCAGTGAATAAAAACAACAGTTGACTTTACAGTTGCTTATTTTTCAGTGACTCAGTCAGGAAAAAATAGATCAGTAATATTTATCTTGTTTTAAGCTATAATAAACTTAATGCTTACTGTAAAGTTATGAACCAGGTATAAGGTGCAGGATTCAGTCACTGATACTCTTTGTACAGTGAAAATTCAATAATGAAGTAGTGAAACTTTACCTTAGAGCAAACTACAAGAGCAAACTTCAACTAAAATAAATTCTTTCTTTTAATGGAATCTATGAACTGTATGAATCTATGAAGGGTACCTGTGAGCCTAGAAAAATGCAAGACAAAAAAAAAAAGTCATTAATTATAACTAGAATAACTTTTCTTAAGAAGCTGTGTCAAAGCTCTCATCTTCTACTCAGACAGATGCTTCAATCTGAAGCAGTGGCAACATCACTGCATGAGTCAAACATGTGGGTAGATGGGATCAGAAAGTAGTTTACAGTTGGCCCATGACACCTCTATTATCTCTGCTGATGGTAACTGTGTTCTGTTCCTCAAGGAATGTGTTCCACCATGATGCTCGGAGAAGGATTGTGCTTGTATCTTGCTGAAGACAGTCTTAAAGTCTCTTTTATTATTTATGTATTTATATATTTTTAGATTAGTGATTTTTCCCTTCACTTATTTTGCCATCATCTTCCCTTTCAGAAGAGGGGAAAGGAAAGATGTTTGTCCCTTATACCTACCACAAAACAACTCATCATAGGATTCCACCTCAGATAATCTGATGCTGTTCCTGGAGCATGCACTCACCATTCCCTTGAGTTCAAGAAAAATATTTAAATGCCATGTATAATTTCTACTGAAGAGCTAATGTGTTTGTCATTTCTTTTTTCCCCTCTAAAATACAAGAAGACAGCTGTGTTCTTTCCTGTGTGATCTTGTATGATCTACTGCTGCACAGGGACAAAGATCACTTGTGTGCAAGAAAGCAATTGTTTATTGTTATAATAGTAGGAAATGAAGATGGTATAATGGGTTGGTAAATGACAGCATCTTTCTGAAAGATATGTGGAGCCTCTCCCGCTTCCTCTGGGTTGTGTGCAAATGTTGCTGGTTACTTGCCCTAAGTGAGTCTGAAAATACACTGCTAGAGTGAAAGTTCAGAATATAAGCTATTAAGGAAGTCCTTCTTATCACCGTTCTCACTTTCTCTTCTTTTTCAGTGGTGTTTGTTTCATTTCCACAAAGAAGACAACAGCTCTGGATTTGGATAAAGAGAGTCTTGGCAGAGTCCCAAGCAAGATATCTAGGTCTGGGACTACACTCTGCTTGAGCATCTCATTTATCTCACAGGTATTCAGTGATATTTTTTTTTATTTTTTTTTTCATATGCTAGACTGGCCAGCACTGATAATTCTAAGAGCTGGGATTTCTAACTGAGGCTATGCCTGTATTTGGATACCAATATTACATATTTTTAAAGAGGTCTTTGGGCAAACGTAAGATCATTCTACCTGTGCTCCAAGCCAACAGGAGCCTATTTTGGTCTGCTAATGTAGGAGAAGATTTTATTAGCTCAGGTTGCTGCCATCTTTACTGTGGCTACAAGGTTTATCTTGATGTGATGTACAGAGTAGATTAACTCACCTGCTGCATACACATACCCTTAAATATGCAAAGCCACATCCTTAATTATGATGGAGTCACTTATTGAGGAAGTGACCGTGGACCATCTCCAGCTTCATCTTGTTCCCTCTCCAACCTGGTGTGCTATAGGTCCTCAAATGGCAGCGCCATTCCCCATCAGTTAGAGGACAGCCTTGGCCTGAGGTGCTCTTGAATGCAGCCCAACACTCTCAAATACAGGAGGTCATGGAGGCACTCTGAGAGTAATTTCTGTTGTTCTCAAACCAATTCATTGTTTATAACGATTTGTCTTATTAATTTTGGGTAGCTTTTTTTAAAAGTATATTGCACAACTGAGCAAATTAATGTTCATTTGTATACCAGGAATTGCAGTGTGTATTTTATAGAATTAGAATTTTGGGGGGGAATAACCTTAATAACTAATAAGTAGTGACTTCTCACTCACCAGTAAAATAAATTTCACCTGAGACTTGACAGTTGCAATATATTATTGGATGGCACCTTATTGTTCCACACTTGGGGGGCAGGGGAGGATAAGGAAGGCCTTCCAAGAATTTTCACACATCAAGAAATGAAATTCACTGTCTAGTCTAGTGCATTTTCAATATGACAAATGCTTATTTATTTGCTATTGCTGTAGCTTGTATAGCACTGTTTGCAATATGTTGCTACACATGACATTACATATGCTTTCCAACTTGTATATTAATCAGAATATTCTGATCCTAGATCCCTTCCACCTTTTAGACCCATTTTTAGGTATTCAGCCAGACTGCTTGATAACTTTGTATTATGACTTTTCCACAAGTGTCCTCAAAGAAAGCATATGTCACTCTGAGGTATGCTGGCAACAGGTGAAATCACGCTCTGCTTCAGGCTACGCTGAATCACTTGTAAGTCACCTCACAAATCATAATTTATTTTAAAAAGTTATTTAAAAAAAACAAAAAAAAAAAACAGTTTTGCCAATCAGAGGGTGTATTCAGTATTATAAAACTGAAGCACTGGTCAAACTGTAAACACTAAACACATTTTTATTTTCTTCTCATACATTTGTTATATATTGAATCTCTAATAGCTTGCTTTAGAATCAATATTTACAATAAAAGCTCATTCATGCTGTTTTCTAGTCCTTGACAAGATGACAAAAAGATTTAAAATAGAACGATAAGAAATGTGAAGTGTCAGGATGACTTTTTCAATCAATAATGTTTCTTGGTAAAATGCATTAATGCTTTGGGACACATGCTATTTTTACAAATACCAAGCATTTGTCTGACATCCAAATAGTGTAACTCCACTTGTATTTACCAACAAACTTATAGAACATTTCTATTCCCCCAAAACACGTTAAAAAATAAAAATGAAAAAAAAGAATTTCAACCAGATTTTAAAGGCTATAATTTATGGCACTCGATGCATTATACAGAGCCTGCAAGCTCAAGGAAGTGTATTGCAATATTTTTGAGTGATGCTTAAGCAATGCTTAATATTATTCTTTCTGATGGCTCAAGTAATGTGCTAAGATATTACAGAAAGGCTGTGGTATAAGATCTGGAGTAGACCAAAGCAGAGGGAGTTAGTTCCAGTATGATATTCCTGATTAGTCTTCAGAATGTACAAATAACTTCAGAGAATCAATTAATATGATATCTGTACTTCCTACTCGCAAACTACAATGATTGTAAACCTAAGAAAATGTTAAGACTGAAGCCTCCTTTCCTTTTGGATATTAAGCTTTGTTCTCACTATTCTGTACTCTAAATAGCACACTGTCTCCATGGCAATGTGCAGTTCAGTTTTAAACTTTCCAACACATAAAAATGTTAATTTATTTGTTTTAAGCACTCCCTCAGTTGTCATTGCTATGAAAGCCTTGGGACTGGGAACTTTCCAAGAGCAGTGGAGCCATTGGGTTAAAGACTGGGTTAACTGCCAGGAAATGCCCGACCTGAAGGTCATTATTGGCAAATTATATTATTATTTCCTGTCAGCTTAGCTTGTGAAGTGGCACTCAAAGCATTAGGCAGTGAGCACGCTCAGAGCATTCAAAGAAATTTTCTTTCTTTTGTTCTTGATGGTCAGGGTTCTTTGTAAATGAATGCAGCCTGTGATGAAGGAAAGACATGTTAAATCCTGTGCCTAGCGTGCCTGACTTTCATGGTCATTACCATTACAACATTACAACCTTTTTTTGTTTTTTTTTTTTTAAATTTGTGATGAGGTTATACCTTGTCATCCCCTAGAAGAAAGCAAAGCAATGTTTATATTTCCAACATTATTTTACTGTTGTTTAATCCTCTGATAACTTGGCTTTCTGCTGTAAAAATCATTGGCCTTGAGACTGTAGGAGCACTGCCTGGTGAAGTGAAAAGCATTTTGGTTTTGATCCAGCAAAGTGCTCAGGCAGATGTTCAGCTTCAAGTAAGCAGGTAACTTTTACTAGAGACTAGAAAAAAAAAAAAAAAAAGAAGAAACAAAACCAAAAACCAAACAAACAGCAATAAACAAACAAAACAAACAAACAAAAACAACAGAAACACCTCTTCCTGACCTTAGAGCCTTCTGTGATTTTTTTTCTTGACTACAACTGGAGTATTCATTACTTGTGGGATTTAACATACAGATCAGCAATTCTTAAATTTTGTGCTCTGAGAAAAGCTTGAAAGAAATTCAGTTTTGCTTGATATTTTTTGCTAATAAGGTTCTTGTCACCATTTAGAGTTAAATAATTTAATACAATAAGAAGTAGAGTGCTGCCATGATGCTGTAGCAGCAAAGAAGATGGGCACTGTTATTGCAAATTCAAATAAGCTTAGGACAAGTCCTTATTGGGGTTAAGAGGGGTTTGAATTTGTTCAGATAATGTTTACAATGCAGACCCCAGTCTGAGTAAAGGGAATGCACAGAACTCATAGTAGGTCTCATAATTCAGTCTTGAGTCTTCTTATTTGCATATAGGAAAAGAAACGCACTCCTCCTAAACAGATATACACCATAAAATCTTTGCATAAGGCTGGAAGAGGCATTTTTCTTCACAACAAAGGAATGACTGTCCAAAGCCATTCCCAACAGATGTCTGCTTCATCTTTTTTTCAGTATCACATTGCACAGTCTGCCAGGCTTGTTACTCAAGCTATCTTCACATCCAGAAAGATCCCTCCTTGCTGCAATCCATCCCACCATGACATAGAAACATGGTATTCTTTCTCTCATACCAGCAACAAATGAATTTCAAGTTTATGTTCACCTTCTCTTCTCTAGGCTTCACAGATCAATTTCCATACATTTTATTTGCAATTTTCCTTTCTTTAAACTTCTATTCAATGTTTGTGTTTGCCTCCAAATTCACTCTAGTTTATCTTTCTTGAAATGTTGCCCCCTAGATTGGACTCTCAACTCCAACTTACGTTATATAAGTGTATATAAGCTTTATATATCCCAGTGCAATATCTCTCAGTATTTGAAACAGTACGACACTTCTGACTGTTCAGTGTATGGTTTAAAAATTTTCTCAAGTTCTTTTTTGCTTATGGAGAAAGCACATTGGAATTGTAGAGTACAATAACTAAAAATGGGTTTGCTGGGAATGCTGATATTACTGCTAAAAACCAAACCAAAAGCACTGTCATATTGTCAGTAACTTCTCTGACACCAGGTGTCCTGACAAATATTTAACTTGTTTTGTCAGCTTCTTCTATTAAGAGAAGGAACTTAATGGAGCCAGGTCCATCTCTTTCTATTTCCTGAGATTATCTTTTTCACATTAGTTGCTACCAGATATTTTATAATGCTATGGGAAAAAAAAAAAAAAAAAAAAAAAAAAACTCTGAAGAAGTTCAGAGCTTTAGGCATTAAAACTAGTGCAAGTCTTTCCTTGGCCTATAATGAGAACAGAATGTGGCGTTTAATCTATTGGAATAGCCAGATACCATCAAAGAGCTTTCTGAAAACAAAGTCTCTAATCTATATAATTTACAAATAAATGAGAGGTCTGGTTTGCTCTCTCAGATAGATGAAAGAATATATATGTAAACAAATTAAAACAATATCAGAAAAGCAAGAAGCAAACTACATCTTCTAAAGCTATTCACTGGATTTAAACAGCTGTGGATAGATCATATTAGAAAATGAGCATGAACAAAATAGAGATGGATGCATACCAACACACTGAGCAGAGATGTTTATCATACCTTTTCATGGCAGGATACCATTCCATTTCTCATTTTTGTTTCTTAATGGTTCTGAAATTTTCATTTCTATAGATATTACCATTACTTAGAATTATTTAAGAAATGTTGCAAACAAATGTGTATATGGGATGTTCACTATGTTCCCCAAAGCCTAACTGGTGGCCATTCATTGTGTCCTGGGCTCACATGAATGCTGGTAAAATTCTAATTCTTAAGTGTGTCTCATATATAGAATGGCAAAGGTGCACTACCTAGTTTTGAGTCATCTGTTTCTATTCCTCATAGCAACTGGGGGAACATACCCCTCCTCTCCCACCCCTGCCCTTCTCGCAATATGTATGCGTATTCACAGACCAATGAAGCACTTATGATGAACCCATGCCAAGATGTCAGTCAAGGACCTGGGATGCTTGCCAGAAAACCTGTCCTTGTGTTGGGCTAATTAACTCTCAGCATATCTGTAATTGTCCCTATTAGCTAGGAGCACATGTTAGAAGCAGCACTAAAAAAGATGGTGGTAGGAAACCAGACAAAAAGGAACTTTTTGGATTGTCTGTGTTTGAAAATATAATTAAAACTATTAACCAGAACTACAACAAACTTGGCAGAGCACTCAGCATAGTCAGACCTGTGGTGGTTAGCATCAGTTCAAGTTACAGCTATGTGTAAGCTTGACCTGCTGCTGGCAAGATTGTGAGCGTGTCCATCCCTTTACTCGCCCAGTGCTCCGTATGGTGCCAGGTAGCATATGCTGCAACATCATGGAATTTCCCACCAATGTGTGCCCTCAAGTTGTAGGCAACTGTTAGTGGCAGTCATAAAAAAGGCATCACTGGCAGTTTAGTGTCCCGACCTGGCACAAATGTTAACAGCAGATGCTGGTGGCCTCTAGTAAAGAAATAGCTTTAAAAAAAAAAAAAAAAAAGGCATCAAATTAATTTTCTACTGATGTACATTAATTAATTCCAATTCACACAAGTAAAAGGAAATGGGCTATGAGCATGGTAAATCAACATTTCAGTTTATAATCACCAAAGTGACCGCAAATCATTATGATCACACTTTGCCCTCCATAATTACAGTTGTGAGTTTGATTCAAACCTCAGTGTGTTCAAAGGAACGCATACATTGATTTCAGTGTACTTTGAATAGGATGGAAAGTAAAATAATCCTATGTTCCATTAAGAAAATGTGTGATATACCTCAAGAGCTTCCTGATATACCAAGGCACATGAGTATCTCTCCTCATACTGTATCCTCATATGGACAGTTTGACTACGTGAAAACATGCAGCTGCATATGCTTCCCACCCCATACAACAGAAGCCCAAATTCTGTTTCCTGAATGTCATCTTTGGTTATTTGTTTGTAGCTTGAAAATTAATATAAGTACCAATTTATAATATAAACAGAAATGAGACAATTTGTTAAGGACTTCTTTGAATGTTACCTAAAAATTTATAAATCCAGACTCTACAACCATAGAAATAAAATCAACTACCCACCTGCATGATTCACTCAACATATTTCCAGAAAACCAAAGTATATTTGCCTTTCATTCATTACAAGCATATTTTTTTTTTCTGACCATATAAAAGTATTCCTGTTTAGACTCAGATTTTGCCCAGTGCATAAGCATATTATGCTCTCAGTAGCTTGCTGCTGACTCCCTGAAGACGTGTTTTCATTAATATTGCTTTTGAAGCCTATCCAAAGAGTTGCACAACTGTCTTTTGCTATGTGTTCAACTAGGTCAGAATTCCGGCACATGCAACACCGACCAATAAAACTGAAACGTGAGGATTAATTTCATTGTATAGAAAGGGACAGGCACTGGCATTAGGGTGTGCATGAGAACTTTTTATTATATGTCCAGTCAAAAAGGATAACCCACCTCACAGAGAGAATAGAATTTGATTTTTGTGAGCCATTAAAACAGGAGTAACCACAGACAGGGCTGTTATTGCCCTGCACAGAGATTAATGACCAAGCATAATGTTTACAATAAATTTTCAGATATCTTTAGTGGGTGACATTTCTATGGGAACCTCCACTCTTTCTCCTCCATTTCCTCCAAGACATGGCTATTAGTTTATAGTTCAGGATCAGCAAGCTACAATTGTATTTATATTAGGTGATTTTAAAATCTTAGGGGAAAAAAAAAAAGAAAAAAAAAAGAAAAAAAGAAAAAAAGAAAAAAAAGAACAAAAACCATACAGAATTTCAAACGTCTTTTTTTTTTTTTTT